>CM075977.1:67110898-67501228 GCA_038087875.1 Malacoraja senta | reverse complement strand
CAAAAATAAAATCGACAATGTCGAAAACTCTATACTCACCGCACAACCTCCACCAGTGATGCACGAGTGCGCACGGCCGCTCGCACGGGCCGCCGCCAGTGTGGGTCGAGCGCCGTGCGTCAAACCTCCTCTGCCACAGCCTCCGCCAGTGACGCACGTGCCGCCGCCAGTGAGGCACGTGTGCTGCGCGGCCACAGGCACAGCCATCGCTACAGCGCCGCGATCAGGATGGCCGCCGCCACAGCCGCCGCTGGTGAGTCACGTGCGGGGGGCCGACGTCATCGCAGTCGGCCCGCCCTTTTTTTACTTACCGCAAGCACGTGGGACCCGCCGTGTTTGAATTAACTCGGCCCCCGCGCAACATCCGTGCGGCGCTCCGGTGGATAGGCTCGACGCTCTCGCCTTTGCCGCGCGGTCCTAGCTACCGGCGACGCCGTGCTTCACCGCCGATGACCGCAAACAGGTAAGACACGGCCTTTAGACAAAGCACTATTGATGATTGACTATGGAGAGGGTGGCGAAGAAGGCATTTGACACCCTTACCTACATCTGGTAGACCAGTAAGAATACTGAGTGCAGGAGTTGGGATGTCATGCTACAGTTGCACAAGACTTTGGTAAGATTGTACCTGCAACATCCTAGGCATTAACATCTTTGATGATCTGTTCTGGGCTCAGTGCATAGATCTAATCAGAAAAAAGGCATTCTGGCACCTCTACTTTCTTAGAAGTTTAAAAAGATTTGGCATGTTAGCAAATACTCTAGTAAATGTCTGCAGATGGACTATAAAAAGTATCCTGACTATAAAAAGTATCATTGCAATCCCAATGCGCAGAAATGAAAGAGGTTGCAGAGAATAGATGCAAGGAACTGTATGATTCCATGACTCTAGTCAGCTTCTGGTAGACTGTGTCTCTAGGCTTCATGTACACTGTGTCTCTAGGCTTCATGTACACTGTGTCTCTAGGCTTCATGTACACTGTGTCTCTAGGCTTCATGTAGACTGTGTCTCTAGGCTTCATGTACACTGTGTCTCTAGGCTTCATGTACACCGTGTCTCTAGGCTTCATGTACACTGTGTCTCTAGGCTTCATGTACACTGTGTCTCTAGGCTTCATGTACACTGTGTCTCTAGGCTTCATGTACACTGTGTCTCTAGGCTTCATGTAGACTGGTCTCTAGGCTTCTGGTAGACTGTGTCTCTAGGCTTCATGTACACTGTGTCTCTAGGCTTCATGTAGACTGTGTCTCTAGGCTTCATGTAGACTGTGTCTCAGCTTCTGGTGGACTGGTCTCAGCTTCTGGCAGACTGGTCTCTCAGCTTCATGTAGACTGGTCTCTAGGCTTCTGTTAGACTGCGTCTCAGCTTCTGGCAGACTGGTCTCTCAGCTTCTGGTAGACTGCGTCTCTCAGTAGCTGGTGTAGTTTAGTTTCTGACTAATGGTGGGGGCTTTCCTGCCTTCTTTATGTGCAATGATGGTAATGTTACTGCATGTAAGGGGTGCTCGAGAGAATGTTGGAGTCAGTCACTGCTTGGCAGTTGGTTTGCGCAAGGATGACTCATCCTTTGATCTAAATTATAATGATATCTGAGTCTTGCTCCACACTGACAAGGGCTGTTTTATTATCTGAGGAACTGGGGACGGAATTGATCTCACAGTGATCCAACCGATATGAGGATATCTTTAGAGTGGGGGCAGCTGCTGATGGAATCTGCCAACATTGTAACATTGTACTAAGACAGATAGGTGGTTTATGCTCCATTAAACATTTAATTAACTATAAAGTAATGATTTGGATTAGCTAATGATCCAGCAGAGAGATCTTTAAACACAAATACGACTGGTACCACTTTCAAAAAGCTTCACAAATGTAGAAGTACTGTATATAATTACAGTTGAATGGAAACATGTAGGTACAAGGAACTGCAGGTGCTGGTTTACAAAAAAAAATGCAAAGAGCTGGAGAAACTCAGCAAATCAGGCGACATCTCTGGAGAACATAGATAGGTGATGTTTTGGGCCTGGATCCTTCTTCAGACTGATTATAAGAGATTGTAAGAGTTGGAAGAGAGATGGAGTTGAGACAAAGTCTGGCAAGTGGTAGATGGATACAGGTAAAGGGGGGTTTAATTGGTAGATGGTTCTGATTCACTAGAATTTACATTTTTCTCCAGCTTCCCTTCCATTACATTCCATCTCTGAGCTCATTTGTCCCCATGGCCTGTCTTCTTGATCCATTTCTCACCAAATTGCTGCACCAAACACCCTTTGTTCTGACAATGCTTCCTTTGCAAATTGAGCTCTCAACTTAAATTGGGGGGGAAAAAGGACAAATCAGCAACCTATTCCCTCCTTCCATTATTGATGCACTATTGGTATAACATACACCATCAACACAACATTGCTGTTGCTCCCCTAGACTGTTCTAGGCAAACATGAAGGGAAAGGGCAACAGATGTCACTGGGTTTAAATGTTGGAATTTCCCAATCAACCACACAATGGGAATGCCTAACTAGAAAGGTTCAAAGAAGTACCTCACTGGTTTAGTTTAGTTTAGAGATACAGCATCAAAACAGGCCCTTCGGCCCACTGGGTCCGCTGACCAACGATCGCCCGTTCATACTAGTTCTATCCTACACACTAGGGACAATTTACAGAAGTAGATTAACAAACAAACCTGCACGTTTTTGGAATGTGGGAGGAAACTGGAACACCTGGGGAAAACACATGCAGTTGCAGGGAGAATATACAAGGTCCGTACAGACAGCACACAAAGTCAGGATTGAACCTGGGTCTCCGGTGCTATAAGGCAGCAGATCTACCACTCCGCAGCTGTGCTGCCACTATTACCTTTTCAAGAACAATTGGGGAAGAACCTTCAATTCTGGCCTTGCCAGAAGATAATGAATGTCCTGAAAAATGAACGAGAAGAAGAAAACGTTTTTTGTAAATATATTTGTATCTTATCTCATGCATTTGCAGCATGGAATACCCCTCCCAACCACAAGGGTTTAATATATCAAACCAAATCATCACAATGAAAACATGCCAAATCCACTGAGACAACTTACTGTTGACTGACAAACCTTTAGACTGATTGTTAGTGTGTGGGCTATAACAAAATGAGGCACATTTGGGATGTCCATTGATAACATTTTGAAATCTCAACTAGATAATCTGAGTTCCCAGTAAGTTTTTAGTCTGTGCCTCGATCTTGAATTTTAAAGAAAAAAACATACTCAAGATTAGATTAGATTCCTTTATTTGTCATTCAGACCTTTCGGTCTGAACGAAATTTCGTTGCCTGCAGTCATACATATAATAATAAATAACAAAACTCACAATAAACACAAATTAACATCCACCACAGTGAGTTCACCAGGCACCTCCTCACTGTGATGGAGGCAAAAGTCTTAAAGTCTCTGTCTCTTCCCTCTTTGTTCTTCCTCTGCGCCGAGGCGATCCAGGCTTCTGATGTTGTGACCCCGCCGGGTGATGGTAAGTCAGTCCCGCGGCTGAATCCGTGCTCCGCGACGGGCCGGTTCAAACTCCGCGGCCCGGGGTGGCCGAAGCTGCCGCCCTCCAGTCCAGCGGACGCAGCTGTAGTTGCGGGAGCTCCAGAAAAACAGGTCACCAACCTGTGACCTGCAAGCTCCCGACGATCTCGTCCACTGGGCCCCCGGCCGAGCCTCCTGATTCAGGTCGCCACCAGTGTCCCTGGTCGCCACCACCGGAACGCCGGAACGCCACCGCAGCCCCGAAGTAGGCCAGCCTTGCGTTGGCAAGTCCTGGCTGACTCTGCCTCCGGAGCCTCGAGGTCGGTCGGTCGCAGTTGGAGGCCGCCAGCTCCGCCATTAGGCCTCAGCACAGACGGAGGCAGAGAAGGGGGATACGACAAGAAAAAGTCGCATTCCCCCGAAGGAAGAGACAAAAATCACGTTTCACCCCCCCACCCCACACATACACAACCCAATAAACTAAAATTTAACTAAAACAGGACAAAAGAAAACAACATAAAAAGTAAAAACAGACGGACTGCAGGCGAGCCGCAGCTGTTCAACAGCGCCTCCACTTCCGGAGCCACAAAAGGTTTCAGACACTCAACAGCATTGAAATAAATGAAATGGAGCCCTAGGATGCTGTTAAGGTAAGTGCATCCAGCATGTGCTGGATTCTGCAGTGCCCTATACAAGACAATGTATAAATCATGCCACAATGAGGCACAGTGCTCTGAAGTGAGCATGAAACCGGTAATAACTTCAGGTCCAAACACCAGGCTCCGCATCTGTTCTATATCGTGTGCATGCAGAGAGCCCCAGATGTATCTCTCTGGAAATAAAGCAGTCAGTGTCCAAAGGAGGATCATCTATCAGTTCTTCCTCAAGTCCCCAGATATTAGTTCTGGCCACTCTCCTCCTGCACGTTCCTGAAAACATCACTTGAACAGCGATCCTGTTATACATCAGCATCGAGGGCAGAGACACATGATTTAAATAAACTTTATGCTGCTTTTACAGTGTACAACTCCTGGATAATGTGCAAAAACATGCCGGAGAGGGGGAGACTCATGGACCTGTCCCACAGGCGATTTTTTTTGCGGACTGCCGGCGACAGTCAAGTTGCCGGCAGTCACGTGAAAAACCAGGAAATGGAACGGCGACTTTCAGAGTGTACAGTACAGTATTTTCTTAGTGTACAGTACTGACTTGAATTTAGGTGGATGTGTTTCAATTTCCAAATCTGTAGATGGCACAGAACTTGGAGAGCAGGAAATGGGCAGAAAATGGGTTTAACATTTTTCAGTTGTTGGAGGTGAGGGTCTGAGCTGATGGTGGCCCAGAATTTTTTTATGGAGCCTGGAGTGATTCTATGAGTCAGGTGCTCTGGTAGAAGTCACTTCAGTCTTGCTTCTTTTAGTTTCCATTGTTCAGTGGATATATAACTGGCTAGAGGCTGGCAGGTTTGTTACCCGTTTGAATTGCAAAGTTACTCTTGGGTTCTCAGATATGGAATGGGGCAACAGTATTCACACTAACAGAGCCCCTTGCCTCGATCAGTCCAACTCTCTGGCAGCCCAGCACTGGGTCCTCTTTAAGATGGTAGCAATTGGCTTACTGACATTAATGAACTGTGATTGTTGCCCCAATCTTTTAGCCACGGGCAGCACGGTGGCGCAGCGGTATTGCTGCCTTACAGCGCTTGCAGCGCTGGAGACCCGGGTTCGATCCTGACTACGGGTGCGGTCTGTACGGAGTTTGTACGTTCTCTCCGTGACCACGTGGGTTTTCTCTGAGATCTTTGGTTTCCTCCCACACTCCAAAGACGTACTTGGCATGTAGGTTAATTGACTCGGTGTATGTGTAAATTGTCCCTAGTTTGTGTAGGATAGCGTTAATGTACGGGGATCGCTGGTTGGTGCGGACCCGGTGGGCCGAAGGGCCTGATCTGCACTGTATCTCTAAACTAAACTAAACTAAACACTATTATCACCTCAACTGTGATGAACAACCCAAATTCAAAACAGTCTCATTACTTTAGGTGAATAATCTGATAATAATGGTGGTCTGGTAAATAGTCTACATACTGTAAATGAAAGTAACTCTATTAATTATTTCTTATAATAGTCCCTAATTGCTTATCTTGAACATGATTGTTTAAAATGTCACTATTAATTTGGAGAGTCCCCTTGCTAGAAGTTAACTGAAAGTATAAATCGTATTGGATTATTCCCACAAAGATAAACATCACTGCTGTATGGTCAGGATCAAGAAGCAATTTCCAAGAAACTTTATATAATTTAGAACAGAGTTTTTTTGTACCTATTCTATACAAGCATAAATGACAAATATCATTTTCCCACAGGAACTTGGTTATATAATTAATAAGGAAATTTGTTGGCTCTGATTACATTATAAATGATTGCCACTGTTTTCGTTGCATTTAGGTTTCATTTGATCTTTGACTTTTCTGCATGCCTGGTTCAAAGAACAAGATATCTGATAATTATCAGCACATATTGTACTTCACATCTGAAGGGCAATACTTTAGATTCTAATACCCGAGTTGTATGAAGCACTACTACGACTCCAGATGACAAAACTATGAAGTAAAAGATCTTATTCTTCAACATTTTTTTTCAAACATTTGCTTCTTATCTTTGAGGTAAAATTTTGGTTTCCATTATACAGAAACTCAAAAGGGAGTTTTGTTGTGTAACGGAAGCATAGCAAATAAAAACAAAACAAAATACAGAATTGATTACACACAGATTTGATATAATTTCTCATTTTATTTCTCATTTTATTTTCTTAGATGCCTTATGATAAGACCAGACAAATGACCAAAAAGGAACAGATTCAATATCACGATTGCAAGGAATAAGAAAACTTGGCGTTTGATGGTCAAATTTTATACTGGTTTTCTAGGCTAACCAACAGTATATTACTGTAGAAACAAGGAACTGCAAATGCTGGTTTACGAAAAAGGACACAAGGTGCTGGAGTAACTCAGTGGGTAAGGCAGCATCTCTGGGGAACGTGATATTTCGGGTCGGGACCTTTCATCAGACTGATTGAAGGCACCGACCTGGAAACGTCACCTATCCACGTTCTCCAGAGATGCTGTCTGACCTGTTGAGTTACCCCAGCACTTTTTTTTTTTTTTTTTTTTTATTTTTTTTTTTTTTTTATATTTTTTATTTTTTAGAAGTACGGTAGATTACAGTAATGTACAACACGTATATATTAATACATTTTTTGTACCGCTTCATTTTTTTAAACTTTAAGAAAGAAAAAGAAAGAAGTAAGAAAAGTGAAGAAAGTGCGCAAAGGTTGTGAAGTGCAAAAGAGTGTTGGGAAAAGAAAGCCCCTTAGAAAAGAGGTTAGAGAAGGAAGTAAAGTTAGAAAATAGACCCTAGAAAAAAAAGAGAAAGAAAGAAGGAACAATCGCTCTATTATGACTCTTATACCATACTTCATAGAGAAGGAACTACCAACCAAGTCTATTTTTATTTTACCTCCCATTACCAGGTCCAGATACCTTTTATTTATTTATTTGTTTTTCTAAATTACTATTGCACCTCATGCTTGTAATGGGTCCAAAAACGTAGACCACGTCTTTTGAAATTGATCTGCTTTGCCTACTAGGAGGAATCTCATCTCTTCCAGATGTAATGTTTCCAACATATTTGATGTCCACATTTTTATTGTTGGTGTGGGCGCATTTTTCCAGAATTTAAGTATAAGCTTTTTTCCCATTATTAGCCCATAATTGAGTAAATTCTTCTGATACACGTTTAATTCAGGAATACCTTCCGATATTCCAAAAATAATCCATTCTGGTTTTGGTACCAGTTTTATTTTGATTAATTTTGAAAAAATATCAAATATTTCAAACCAGAATTTTTGGATTTTTGTACAAAAAACAAAAGAATGTGCTATGGTAGCTTCTTGACATATACATTTATCACAGATTGGTGAGACGTTAGGAAAGATTTTATTTAGTTTGGTTTTTGAATAATATAATCTATGTAATGTTTTAAATTGGATAAGCGTATGTCGTACGTTGATCGAGCATTTATGCACCTGTAATAAATGATTATCCCAACTCTCTTTTGAAATTTTTATACCTAGATCTTGTTCCCAATCTCTTCTAATTCCATCTGTTGTGGGTATTTCTATATTTAAGATGATATTATATAAGTATGATATTAAATTAGCTGATTCCGCCTTTGTCTTCATTGCTTCATCTAGTAAGTCGGAAGGCATATTATAATAATCTTTTGTGTGTGTTTTCAAATAGTCACAGATTTGTATATATTTAAAATATTGATTATTTTTCAAATTATATTTCAGTTGTAGTTGTTGGAATGATAGTAATTTTTCTAATTCATACAGATCTTCGAGCGTTTTAATTCCCATTCTTTCCCATTGTATAAATGCTTTATCTATGATACCCCAGCACTTTTTTTTACTCCAATGTTTTTGTTAACCTATCTAACTGTCTTTGGCCATACCAGAGATCAAACGATAATACAATTCTCACTTCTGTTGTTCATTGCAAAAACAAAATCTGTGG
Organism: Malacoraja senta; assembly: GCA_038087875.1. Classification (NCBI taxonomy): domain Eukaryota; kingdom Metazoa; phylum Chordata; class Chondrichthyes; order Rajiformes; family Rajidae; genus Malacoraja; species Malacoraja senta. The sequence goes on along the minus strand of CM075977.1, from coordinate 67,493,149 downwards.
CATTTCATGACCATTTTTGCTGTGCATCTAATAAAATTACTGAGCTCTGTAGTTTTCTTTTGACAGGATAGAAATAGATCATAAATAGATATTCTTGTATTGATGGAATGACCAGAAATAAATTGACAAGTAATGTAACATTAATTGGGATTGATTAATAATCTTGAGGCAAACCAATGGGCCACTCTTACAGAAAATTGACATAAATGAGGATAAATCACATCACAGAACTTTCCCTTTCCATCTGTACAATGCTTTACCTGAAATGCACGTTGCTATCTGTTGGAGCATAAAACTGACAAAATGACCTGTTTATGCTCCGTAATTGGAAAAATATATCTCATAGGCAGATACATTTAAACATATAACCTAATAGCTGTAGGCAATCATTTGAGTTTTCTTTCTGTTCAGCAAATCTGAACTTACAAGATAACTTTTGAAAGCTGATGTGTAAATTATATCTTCCTAAATTTGTATTCTATCCACTACCAAAGACAACACTTTGGATGAAATCCTCTCTCATTGAATTCTTAGTTGTGACCTATTTGCATGTTTTAGACTAAGCTTTAATCATCTAAAGTTTTACAGTTTACTTCTGATCCATTACTTAGCAAGTATAGGTTTGTAGCAGGAAATTAGTCATAGTTTGTTTCCACTCATTAAGTTGCTGTTCCCAAGATCCCTCATAATCTTGGTCTTCCTGGGGCCTACCTGCTTGGTCCTGTGGCCTACCTGCTTGGTCTTTCCTGGGGCCTACCTGCTTGGTCCTGTGGCCTACCTGCTTGGTATTGGGGCCTACCTGCTTGGTCCTGGGGCCTACCTGCTTGGTCCTGTGGCCTACCTGCTAGGTCCTGTGGCCTACCTGCTTGGTCCTGTGAGTTGCGATACAATTATTGGAATTAAAGGCAGAATGGAAACCTTACAATGCTCAAGGTAGAGTCGTTACAGCAGATCTACTGTGCAGGGGTGTGCAGTCGCCTACACAACTGTGAAGGTGCCATTAGACCAATGGCACCTTTAGATATTCGTTCCTCCCAACCAGCAAGCAGCGGGATTTGCAGAACGGAATGGAGTGAGAGTACTTGTTTCTGAAATCTGTTGGCACATGACTCCACATTCTTGAGTTGATGGATGTATTCTAAAGAAGAGATGCTAAATTCACCATATTTGACCACAGTAAAGCTTCAGTAAAGAGCTGCACAGTGGCTCAGTGCAAGAGTTGCTGCCTTACAGCGCCAGAGACCAGAGTTTGTACGTTCTCCATATGATGGTGTGGGTTTTCTCTGGGTGCTCCTGTTTCCTTCAACAGTCCAAAGAGGTATGGGTTTGTAGGTTAATTGATTTCTGATAATAGTCTATTGTCCCCAGTGTGGTGATAACTGGTGGTGGTGATCACTGATCGGCATGGACTTGATGGGCTGAAGGGGCTGTTTCCAAGCTGTATCTCTAAGGTCTAAAGTCCAAAGAGTGGCAACCCAGTTTCATGCGTTTTTTGGCTGCTGGGTTCAATGTGCAATCAATTGCACACACGTTGTTTCATCGGATGTCATTAGATGTACATGAACTAATGATTTGGAAGACGTCCACTATTTCAACTAGAAACATAGAAACATAGAAAAATAAGTGCAGGAGTAGGCCATTCAGCCCTTCGAGCCAGCACCGCCATTCAATATGATCATGGCTGTGAATATCCAGTGAATTGGCCTCCACTGCCTTCTGATTGTATGACTTATGTGTAAGTACTAGGGGCGCCGCATTGATGGCAGCCTCTGCCTACAGTCTGTCTGTTTTATCTATCTTATTTAAATTTTAGTCTGTTTTAACAGTATGTTTTGAAGGTTTCTTTAGTTTTTCTATGTAGGGGAGGGGGGTAGGTTAAGGGGGAAACAGTTTCCAAGTCACTTCCTGGCGAGGATGCGACTATTCTCCGAGTCGCGCCCTCGCCCCCCCCCCCCCTTGCAACCTACCAACTGGATTGGCGTGGCCTTTCCTGCCGGAGACCGGGGTCCGGACCAGAGCTTCAGCAGCAGCGCAGCACTGGATTCACCACGGAGCGGGCGATACCTTACCTGAATCACCGTTTGAAGCTCGGGAGTGTTGGGCCTGCTGCTTCAACATCGCGGAGCTGTGGTTCGTAGAGCTTCCAGCGCGGGCGGCGCTGACTTCAACATCGCGGAGTCCTGGGACCCTTTGCCGAGGGCCGCCAGCGTGAATCTCCGCCCAGCGCAGCCTGCGGACTTCGGGAGCCGTGGACTATGGTAGGAAGTGGCCGATTCAGAACTCCAAGCCACTGAGGTTGTTCTCCCATTCCGAAGTCGGAGTTCCATCATCCCGGCGAGCGGGCCTGAGCATTGGGCCACCCATAGCGGCGACTGCGGAGGGCTTGGGAGGCCCCGATCACCGGTGAACATCAAAGAACATCAGAGGAAGATGACTGAACTTTGGTGCCTTCCCTCACAGTGGGAAACTTTGATTCTGTTGTGTGGGGATGTTTTATGTTGAACTCTATCGTGTGTTGTGTTCTTTATTTATTCGTATGGCTGTATGGTGACCACACGTTTCACTGTGCCAACTGGTACATGTGACAAATAAATGTATCTTGTATCTTGTATCTTGTTTCAGTTGTGTTCTCCCAGTTCAATTGTCCTTCAATATTCCCCTCTCTATAATTTGGTTTGGAAAAAAGTAAGGCTTGTGAATGACAAAGCTAAAATGACTGGAATAGCAGGAGATAAATTCCACATTGAAGCACATGCCTGGTTATTAAAACTGGCAAAAATGTCCTAAAGAATAAACTTTCTCTTTCTGTATGGCTTGGAAGGGGCTCTGCACATTATTTGTTATGGAAAGTTGTAACTGGCTGGCCCCTTCACATTCTGGAATTAACCTAGGGCTGGAATTGTATCTTACTGGTGGGAAGGCTATGTCTCCATTGGAACAAGGACTAAATGGAGTGGCATAAAGGCTAACACAAAGTTGCTGCTAGTGATACAGATTAATGCTCTCACTGACAGTATACATTTAGTGTCGGAGCTAGACTACCATCTCCACCATTTTGAAATTTCCTCACATTGGATACCCAGTGGTTTCTGTCATGTTCTGAAATCCCCAAAGTACAGAAAAAGGCATCGTAGAGTTATAGAGACATACAACATGGAAACAGGCCCTTCGAGCCAATGATCCCATGCTGAGCAAGATGTCCCATCTTGGCTAGTCCCATCTGCCTGCATTTGACCCATATCCCTCTAAACCATCATTGCTACGATGCCTAGAAACCTCTGATTTGAGCACCAAAATAAAATGAATGTACCATGTGGTAGGACTTTCAATACATTCCTGTACTAAACACTATGGTTGGGAGTTGATTGATTGCAATAAAAGGTGTTTTTTATGGAAGGTTTACCTCAGTGTTATTCCTAGGTACGCACTTGTACTGCAAGAGCTGAATTAGATGCTACTATTTGTTTCATAAAACATTCAAATAAAAATGAACAAAAATGAAATGTTTTCTGAGACAAATTCTTCTGGTAAGCCATGATTTTGAAAAATTGGATCCACTCTTCAATTGTACACGCTTTTGCAGTATTTGATCAAATGTGCTTCACTTCAAATAAAACATATAGAAAGTTGGGGATTCTCTGCAGGTCAGGCAGCATTTGTGGGAAAAGAAACTGAATGAATGCTTCAAGCTGATGACCGCAGATATTAACTGACTAGTTGAGTATTTTCAGCATTTTCTGTATTTATTTCTGATGTCAAGCAGCTATATTTTCTGTGCATTTTGATTAATTTTCCACCTCAATCTATATTGAATGATCATCCATGATTAAAGTGAAATTATAATATCCCTTCTCACAAGAATCAACATGCCTTCTTTGCAAATGTCATTGCCACTTCCAGTTCTGTACTAAATCAAATGTATCATTAAAGTTGATGATCACAAAACTACTAGACTATTGTGAATGTCCATTGGGCTCACCTATGTACCTCAGGAGACGCAATATAGCATTTTTCCCATCTGGGATGAGGATGTTTTTGGGAGTCTTCTTCTGCCATCAGCTATTTACTTGTCCACTCCTATTCACAATTAGATGTGGTTGGATTGTCGGGCTGAGTTTGGGATTATCCGACTTTTGTTCAGGGTGTTATTCCTGAAGATCTCCAGGTAACACAATGAGAATGCCTTCACCAGAAAGACTGCAGTGATTCAAGTAGTTGAGCCACCACCACCACCACAGCTGGGTGAAATAGGAATAGGCGATGAATAAAGACACAAAGTGCTGGAGTAACTCAGCGGGTCAGGGAGTCATTTTTAGGTTTCGGGTCGGAACCCTTCTTCTTGACTCCCGACCCAAACCGTCATCTACTTCAGCACTTTGTATCTTTGTTTGTAAACTAGCATCTGCAGATCCTTGTTTCTACAAATAGGCAATGAATGCTACCCTTGCCAGTTCTCTCACTGCCTTGGCTCTGCGACCTTGGCACTTGTTTGCTGGCTGTTGCATATCTTTAGCGGATTCCAGCAAAAAGGCAACATTTCTGACAATATCTTAATATAGTATAAGAATGCCCAGTGTGAAATTCTTCCAAGATGTGTCTTCTCAATACATTAAAACTGTTCTATGTCACCAGGCATTTCATCAAAGATTCACTATCATCAATCTCAAGTCCGTGGATATTTGTCCAAATCAGTCGCTTCTTTTAAAATGTCCTTATTTATATTTTAAGAATTATATATTTTTTGTCTTATAGGCTACCTTCATTACTACAATTTAACAATCATCTTTTATCTTCATGTAATAATCATGTTTTAATCCCTTGTAGTCTCTGTATTCTCAAATGGCAAACCTTGAGAACGCATTTGCACTTGGTTTTTGTTTTGTATTTATATTTGTATGCAATCATATTGAGATAGGGAAGTCTCACCTTTGTATTCTTGATCTAATCACAGTTTATATTGCAGATACAGGACTAAAAATTAATGATACAGGCCGATGACATCGACATAGGATTATGTTCTAAATGTTCACTCCAAAAATAATTACTTATGCCTATTTCTCAAACTGAGCAATTTTTTTCTCAATTTTCACCACTAAACTTTTCTCTATTGCCCATAAGAGTAATATGTCACTCCCTTTAACATAGTGAGCTGATAAAGAATGACTTCCCAGACTCTTCCCACAAAGAAATTATCTTTGACCATTCTTGTGTTCATCTTCAATAGATGATGTAATGGAATGTGTACTATTGCAAGACAAAAAAACTAGCATTGTCCTATGTCAAAGAATCGATCAAGTTCTGTAAAGTTTTCATTTTTTTAATAATCATATTCCATCTTCTTTTAGTCCAAGGTAAACAATTACTTTCGGTATGAATGAACATCTAGTCTTTTTGAGATTGACATTACATCACAGACTTAAAAGAAATTATATTTGAAGGACTTTTTCTTTGATTCTTGTGGCATTCTGACCTTTAGGGAATGAAATGCACCTTCTAGTATCTTGTCTTTGGTAACTGGAAAACTTGTGGTGATTATTTCACACCACAGGGAGTTATGTGGAGGAGTAAAACTCATGTGTGTATTAATTGTTAAATATTGCTGACTATTCTTGTCTATGTTCAGCTGAGTAGAAACATATGACAGATCTAGCTTGTTGAAAACTTTGGCTCCAGTCAACTTAGCATTAAACCCTGCAAAGGAGGCAATGGGAGCTGTTCTTCATCAACTGCCTTGCTCAATGTTACCTTGCACTCACCACATGGTCAAACTGTCTTAAATACTACTCCAGTTGGTTTTGGTCAATTCTTTTGGCTTGCGTTTACTGGAAATCTGTTTAGTTGTAACTTATCCTTGTCTTCTTCAAGTCAAGAGTCAACAGAACAATGGAATTCTTATGAAGCAACACAACAGATATGTAAACACAGTGTTCTGTAAGTACCATAATAAACATTTTAAAAAGTTCAGTATATTTAAAAAAAAGTAATAGTAGTGTAAAGACAAAAACAATCCCCCCCAGTCTATGTAGTTCGGAGCTTAGTTGAAAGTTGTAGTGTTTAATAGCCTGATGGTTTTTGGGTAGAAGCTGTTCCTGAACCTGAATGTTACAGTTTTCAGGTTCTTCACGTACCTTCTTCACGATGGCAGAGGTGAAATGAGAATGTGGTTCTTCAACAAATTTGGAGTCAGTTCTACCTTGCTCTTCAACAAATATGGGATAGTTGAAGCTTACAAAAGATTGGTTGGCTCCAGGCTTAAAAATGGTAAAGGTATTGTAACTTGCAATACCCATTTGGATATCCATGAACATTTCTGCATAATTCCTCTCATAATATGTCCAATTGTGATTCTGAAGCATTCAGACTGATATCCTCACCCAGTCTGGCTTGAATTTTCAAAGCCCAATAATGTTAGTCAATTAGTGTAACTAGGTATTTCTATTTGCTGAACTTTGTAACTAACTAATCATTCCAGCTACACTAAGTATGTCAAACCTTTGCCTGTCTATATGGCTTTGAGTTTATGGCGGTCTTGGTATTTGGCGGAAATGATTTAGAAATGTATCATTGACTATATCTGAGCAATTGTTGCTGTGCCAATTTTTATATTACACTGACCTACTATATTCTTTTTTTTTCTTTGAAGTTATTGTTCTGTGTAAGTAGCAAATGGGGAAACCCAATTCTCTATTATTCTCCATGGCTTTACAACTGTCCAGACTTAATCTTTGTAGCTTTATACAGTGCAAATTACCCTCTGTGAAGAAATCACATTATTAGAGTTGATTTGATTAAATACCTTGACCTCAGAACTCTATCTATGTCACTGTCTGGAAGATCAGAAACCTATGCAATCACTGGAAAACATGGAAGACATCAAATTCTGCAGAACTGACTCTGTACGTCTTGCTGATTGTGATCTGACAGTGAACTGTGACCTTCTGATGTCTCTCAGCAGTTACACTGGGATATCTGCCCAATGAACCTGTGCCAGCTTAGACGGTGAAGGTACATCGACTCTATTTATTTTAATAAAGTGGAGAGAAATCGTTGAGTTACAAATATGGGCGGCACAGTGGCACAGCGGTAGAGTTGCAGCCTTACAGTGCTTACTGCGTGAGAAACACAGGTTTGATCCTAACTATGGGTGCTGTCTGTACGGAATTTGTACATTTTCCCCATGACCACGTGGATTTTCTCTGAGATCTTCGGTATCTTCCCACACTCCAAAGACGTGCAGGTTTGTAAGTTAATTAGTTTGGTATAAATGTAAATTGTCCCTAGTGTGTGTCGGATAGTGTTAATTTGCAGGGATCGCTGGTCGGTACAGACTCGGTGGGATGAAGGGCCTGTTTCCGTGCTGTATCTCTAAATTAAACTAAACTAAACTAAACAATTTCCATTTCTTTGATTTATTCAGTTTAAAAAAAAACAGATATAAAGTAGTGACGTTTTGGGTCGAGGCCCTTCTTTAGATTGGGCTGCCTGGTGTATTTCTTGAATATGGGGCAGATTTGGACAGTCCTTTTGAGTACGTCGGGTCTTGATGCCTCAGTTGAAATTGGTCCTGTCTTGGTGAGTCAATTGGAATTCATACCATTCTGGTGTGTTTTCTGGAACTAATCAGGACCTGGTAAATGGTCCTTCCTGCTAAGTCTAATGGTTTGCTCCACACAGCTGTGTCCATTGAAATTCATTCAACCTTAGCCTTCCATCAAAGTTGGAAAAACCCTGATGTATCAGCTGGAGTTTCTGCAGCCTTGCTCTATCTATTCTAGTTGGTACATGAGTTCAGTGGAATTGTTATAGCCCTGGTGAATCAGCTGGAGTTGATCCAAACTTGTAACCTATTCTACTTGGACCATCTCCAATGTGTTAATGGGAGTTGGTTCAACCTTAGTAAGTATGTTCGATTTGAGTCTCTATTGAAATTGTTCCAGCGCTAGTGAACCTGATGGAAGTGATTTAATTTGATGAATCCATTCATGCTGGCATGGCATAGGTATGAGCTCAGCCATCGTAAATCTATTTGTAATGATACAATACTGGTGGGGCTTTTGAATTTGTCCACTCTTGGTGGGTCTGCTGGATCATCCTTTGACTTAGTGCGGTAGAGGTGGCAATTAGTTACTGCATTTGTATACAGGTTGTGGCAGTTCAGTGAGACTTGCAGTGTCCCTGAGGATTATACCTGTGGGGATTGTGTCCAGCTGCAGCTTGTGACTGACCGCATTAGGGAACAGAATGGCAAGGCGACCTTGAGAACATCCAGGAGAACGGGAACGTCATGGATCGGAGTTACAGTGAGGTGGTCACACCTAACGTACAGACTGAAAGCACATGGGCGACTTACTAGGAAAGGAAGTAGGCACAGTGTGCAGGAATCCAAGGTCAAGGTTCAAATCAAGGTCAGTTTATTGTCATGTGTCATCACATTTGGAGTAGTCCAAATTCGGATAATCTCTGCGAATGCTGTCTAAATCAGTCTCTTTTGCTGGGCATTTGGATTGACAATTTTGCATTTCTTCTTCGGAGACATCTGTTTAAAATGTAAAGGAAAAAACCCACTGAACAGCATTAATAGAAACAAGTTATTATTTGCAGTTTTAGAACAAAAGGTAGAAATGATAAAGTTAAACGCTAAAACAAATAGTAAATACCCAACAAAAAAATCATATTCATCAGTTTCATCAAATCAATTAAATTCATCTAAATTCAATTACTAAATCTAAACATCTATCCATTTCTGAAGAAAAGGCTACATTTTTAAAATAGCCTAAGTATCCAAATAACAAACTAATCCCATTCACACAAGAATTCACAATATAACATGATTTTTAAATCTCACTGTCATGAACATATGCCAAATGGAAGGAATTCCCATAAATTAATCTAGAAACATCCACTCTCAATATAATCAAAATTATTATTTTTTGCACAATACATGTGACTAAAACTGTTGTGGATATTTAGTATAAAAATATTGATTATGGATAGACAATTACACAAAATATAGACGATTTATGACATGATTGTCCAAAAAAAAAGAAAATTTTAATCATCTTGCGAGTGGGTGTTTCTGGAATTCGATCGATTGGAACATTGCTGTTGCCGTGAATTTTAACCCCATATTGGCAGGCATAGACATGGCCGAATCGTTTGGGGACTAAATTACATTTTCGCATCGTAAAATTATACTAAAGACACCCCAAGAAGCAAGATTATATGTGAAATAAATGACTTACCCTTTGTTTTGTCCTGATATTACAATCCGTCACGTTGAAGGCATTGAGGGCGTTCGAAGTCACTTTTTACTTTAATCCAACTATTAAATTGTCCATGGAATAAAAATAAAAAAAAGTGGGAACGGAAGTCCGATCGATTTTTCTTCATCGACTAGCAGCCCGAGGAAATCCCTCTCCAACAAGCGAAGGCCGCCAACTGCTCGATGTTAGGCTGCAGTGTGGACGGAGATACGTCGAGGTAAGAGAATAGAAAAAGTTTTCTCCAACTCCCCACCCCCACTCCCCACATAATTCAAGCTAAAGAACACTAAAAACATACATTTAACACATACAAACAAACAACAAAAGAAGGAAGGGACAGACAGACTGTTGGGGAGGCAGTCATTGCTGGCGCCACCCAGCTACTAATGCTACTCACCTCGAAAACAAGTATAAACTTTTGGAAGATAGGCATAAAGTGCTCGAGTAACTCTGTGGGTCAGGCAACATCTCTGGGAAAAGGCATGGGTGACGTTTTAGGTTGGGACGATTCTCCAGACTTTTGTATACTGTTGGGGGGAGGGGTTGACTGTTCAGACGAGAGCATCAACAGCAGTCAGGTCAGTGGCATCAGGCCTGACTCTGAGCCACAGCGGGGTAGGATGAAGTCAGACAGGGCTAAAGCTCATTAGTTAGGGGGACAGATAGGAGATTCTGTGCAGCAAACAGAATTCCAATATGGTGCCAGAGCCTAGAATGGCTCTGAGTAGCTGCAGAATATTTTCAAGGGGAACAGTGAGCAGTGAGAAGTCACTGTGCACATTGGCACAAATGTCATAGGTAGAAAAAAGGATGAGGAACTGCAGAGTGAATATAGGAAGTTAGGCAAAGGTTTAAGAAGCAGGACCTCAAGGGTAGTAATCTCCCAGTGCCTTGATTACTGGTCAGGGTAGGAATAGGACAGATAGATGTGCTGGTCAGGGTAGGAATAGGACAGATAGATGTGTGGCTGAGGAGTTGATGCAGGGGACACATAGTTATTTTTTGGACCTTTGCAATTTTTCTATGTGGCAGATGTACAGAATCTCTTGCTAGATGCAAAGAGTCTCTTGCCCAAAGTAGACAAATCGAGGACAAGAGGACATACGTTTAAGATGAAGGGGAAAAGATTTAATGGGAAACTGAGGGGTGCCTTTTTCACACAAAGGGTGGTGGGTGTATGGAACACGCTGCCAGAGGAGGTAGTTGAGGCAGGGACTATCCCAGCATTTAAGAAACACTTAGACAGATACATGTATAGGCCAGGTTTGGAGGAATATGAGCCAATCTCGGGTAGATGGACTAGTGTAGCTGCGACATGTTAGCCGGTGAGGGCAAGTTGGGCCAAAGGGCCTGTTTCCACGCTCTATCACTCAATGACTCTATGACTAAGACTCTATGCAGAGGTGAAACTTATAAGAGGGATGGATTGCACCTGAATTCAATGGGCCCAATATCCTGGTGGACTCGTTTATGGTGCTTTTCGAGAGGGTTTAAACTAGATTGGCAAGGGGACAGGATCCAGAAGGTAGTGACACAGGTGAGAGGCTGGAAGTCAGGACAGAAGTCATGACAGCAAGTTCAATGGATAGAATAAGCAGGAGCACAGCAGGGAGCGACAAAAGATGGTTAGATTAATGACATTTATTTGAATCCCGGGAATCTGCCGGGTAAGGTGTACTCAGGGCATAGATAGGTATGTGCGACTGGTATGTTATGCGTATTACAGAAACCTAGCTAAGTGAAGGAAAGAACTGGCAGCCTAATATTCCAGGGTGCAGGTACGACAGGCGAGATAAGACAGGGGTAGAAGAGGAGAAGGGGGTTGCTTTATTGATTAAGGAGTTGTCCGTGATGACATTACTGAAGGATTATCCAGTGAGGATGTATTGGTGAAAGCTGAAAAATAAAAAAGAGGATGATCACCTTGTTGGGATTGTACCAGGGCCCAAAATAATCAAAGGTAATTAGAGGAACAAATACAGGTATGTTGAGTACTGCAGACAGTTTCAAGACTAATGGCGTTGTCAGAGTAGGGGAGTTTAACTTTTCTATTATAGACTGGGACTGTGATGGTGCCAAGGGTGTAAATGGGGTGGAATGTGTCAAGTGTGTTCAGGAAAGTTTTCTCAGCCAATATGTAGAGGGCTTGACAGAGTAGAGGGACAGGCATGACCTGCTGTTTGGGGATTGGTGTTAGGTGAGCCTTTTCCACCAGTGATTAAATGGTCTATTAACTTTAAAATAGTTATAAATAAGGACAGGCTAGTCCATGTTAAAGCTCTAAATTTAGGAAAGGCCAACTTTGATAATATTAGATGCAAAAGTTAATTGTGGGCGAAGGGGCATTGGGAGTGGGATGCTTTTGAAAAGGTCATAGTGGGAGTTCAATGTATAGATTTTCCTGGTGGAGAGAAGGGCAAGGAAGGTAGTAAGGAAGGAAGGAAACCTGGATGATGAGATGAGTATGGGTCAGGTATAGTCAGCTGGGATCACATATATCGGGGGATCAGGGGATTGAGGAACCTGTTTAAGGACAAAATCAGGTGGGCAAAAAGGCAGGTAAGATTAAGGGGAATCCTAAGATTTTCAGTGGTAAACCAAGGGGAAAAGGGTAATTAGAGGGAGAATAGGTCCCCACAGAAACCAAAGTGATCATCTACTGTATGTGTAGAGCCACGGGAGATTGGCAAGGTCCTCAATGAATATTTCCCCTCTGTTTTTACAATGTAGAAAGACATGAATACTCAAGAGCTTGTGAAAATTAATGGCAATGTCTTTAGGACAATGTTTATTACAGTCAAGGAGGTGCACGACACCCTAAGATATATGAAGGTAATTGAATTTAGGGCCTGATCAGTTACATCCAAGGACACTGTGGGAAGATAGAGAATAAATTGCAGGCTTCCAGGCTGAGATATACTGTATGTATCATTATCAGACATGGGTGAAGTGCCAGAAGACTGGAGGGTGGCTAATGTTGGGCGTCTACTTAATGAGGGTTGCAAAAAAAAATCTGGGAACAAAATTCCAGTGAGCCTAACATTTGTGGTCGGAATGTTACTGGAGAGGATTCTGAGGAATAAGATAGTTATGCATTTTGAAATACAAGGGCTGATTAGGGATAATCAGCATGGTTTTGAGCATGGGAGGCCGTGTCTCACAAATGTGGTTCTTGGCATGCTGATCTTCATCAGTTGGGGAATTGAGTATCGAAGTTGGGATTTGATGTTACAATTGCACGAGACGTTTGTGAGGCCGCACTTGGTGTATAGTGTTCAGTTTTGTTCATCCTTCCATAGGAAAGATGTTATGTAGCTGGAAAGAGTGCAGAGAAGATTTACAAGGATATTGGCAGGAATCATGGGTGAGATTGAACAGGCTAGGACTTTATTCCTTTGAGCACAAGTGGCTGAAGAGTGATCTTATGGAGGTGAATAAAATCATGAGGGGAATAGATAGGGTGTATGTACTGAGTTTTTTTTTTAGAACTAGAGGGCATAGATTTAAGGTAAGAAGTGTAAGATTCAAGAGGACTTTCACTAGGATGTTTTTTCACAGAGAGAGTGGTGAGTATGTGGAACGAGCTGCAGAGTAAGTACAATAACACCATTAAAAAAAATATGGACAAGTATATGGATAGGACAGGTTAAGAGAGATATGGGCCAAATGCGGGCAAATGTAATTAAGTTAGATGGGGCCATCCTGGCTGGCGTGGATGAGTTGGGCCAAAGAGCCTGTCAACGTGCTGTATTACCTTGACTATTATTCTACCACTATCTGATAAATTGTTGGCCGCTGGAATGGTTCTGGCTATCGTCTGTCTATAGGTATTGATTCAACCCAGGGGTATCCAGGAGAGTTGATCCATTGCTGGTGTGTCTTTTTGAAACCACTCTGCCTTGCTGAGCACATGAGGTGGTCTGAGTCTGGTATTTGCTCTAGAGGGGGTCCAGCTATAATTGAACTACTTGGCTACTCTAATTGATCCAGACCCAGCACATCTTTTTGAATAGGTTGGCATTTTGAATGGGGCAGTACGGTGGCATAGTTGTAATGTTGCTGCCTTACAGAGCCAGAGACCCGGGTTTGATCCTGACTACGGGTGCTGTTGTACGGACTTTGTCCCTTCTCCATGTGACTGTGTGGGCTTTCTCTGGGTGCTCCAGTTTCCTCCCACACCAAAGACGTACAGGTTTGTAGGTTAATTGGCTTTGATAAAAATTGTACATTGTCCCAAGTGTGTAGGATAGTGTTAGTGAATGGCAATTGTTGGTCAGCATAGACTCAGTGGGCTGAAAGGCCTTCTTCTTCTTGGGTATGGTGTGCACAACCTAAAGTTGTACATCAACTTGTTCTATTTGATCTATTTGTTTATGCCCGTCAGGTTGATTGCATTAGTCAAAACCGGGTGGACCAGGTGAAGGTTGTAATCTCCCACCCTGCCGAAAGGCCTGTTCCTGCGCTTTATCTCTAAACTAAAAACGAATCTAAGGTTGAGTCCTTGTGAGGGTATTAGAATTTGCCCTATCTTGATAGCTCTGTGAAAGTTGGTATTATGCCTGTGTGTTTATCAACATTGGCCCAGCCCTTTTATTTGATACAGCATCATATTGGAAGTAGTCCAGAACAGATGTGTTAATTGGAATTGCTTCATCCATGATATAATAATGATAATAATAATAATGGATTGGATTTATATAGCGCCTTTCTAATACCCAAGGCGCTTTACATCGCATTATTCATTCACTCCTCAGTCACACTCGGTGGTGGTAAGCTACTTCTGTAGCCACAGCTGCCCTGGGGCAGACTGACGGAAGCGTGGCTGCTAATTTGCGCCTACGGCCCCTCCGACCACCACCAATCACTCACACACATTCACACACATTCACACGCATTCACACGCAGGCAAAGGTGGGTGAAGTGTCTTGCCCAAGGACACAACGACAGTATGCACTCCAAGCGGGATTCGAACCGGCTACCTTCCGGTTGCCAGCCGAACACTTAGCCCATTGCGCCATATAGTCATTGGAATTTGTCCAGCACTGGTGGGTTGATTGGATTTGTTCAAGTGCTGATGAGTCTTCAGGAGTTGGAGCAGCTCCAGCATGACTATTGAAAATTGTTGGGTTCTGTCAACCCTGTTGTTTGTCCACGCATGGTTTGCCTACTGGCATTGGTCCAGCTCTGATTTCTGTATTTGAAATGCTGCAGCCCTGATAAGAGTATAGATACTGGACTAGTCCCTGTCTCTTCTCTGGAAGGCTCCAAACCTGATTGGTCTCTAGGGATTAATCCAGGTTTAGTGTCAATTGAACTGTATGCCTGGACTATAACCCAGCTCTTTTGTGCCAATTGATATTTTGTAGTCTTGGTGTATCTGTTTCAATTAGATCAGTGCATATCAGTCTACTGGAATTAGTCCAGCCCTGGTGAGTCTGTTTGAGTTAGTGCAGGATTATTATGTGCATTGCCATTCAGCAGTGGCAAGACTATTGCCATTGGTTCAACCCTAGTAAGTTGACCTGAGATGGTCAAGTGCTGGTAGGTCTTTTGGAATTGATTCATCCTTATTTTTTCTTTATGTAATGGGTCATCCCCATGGTCTGACTATTGGAGGTGGCATCTGGGGTACCAGTTGAATTAGATTATGCTTGGTATGTCTACTGGAATTGATCCTAAAATGGTGAGTTCATTGGAACTAGTCCAATCTTGATGTGCCAATAGGAGATTGTCCAGCCATGGAGCTTCTTTTTTTAAAATTATTATTATTTTTTTTTTTAAATTATTTTTATTAGAAGTACGGTAAATTACAATAATACACAACACATATATCTTAATACATTTTTTGTACCGCTTCATTTTTTTGAGCTTTAAGAAAGAGATAGAAGTAAGGAAAGTAAAGAAAGTGCACAAGAGTCGTGAAGTGCAAGAGAGTGTTGGGAAAAGAAAGCCCCTTAGAAAAGAAGTTAGAGAAGGAAGTAAAGTAAGAAAGTAGACCCTAGAAAAGAAAGAAAAAGAAAGTAGGAACAATCGCTCTATTATGACATTACACTCCGCAGAAAGGGGACTACCAACCAAGTCTGTTTTTGTTGTTTTACCTCCCATTACCAGGTCCTGATACCATTTATTTATTTATTTATTTTTAAAATTACTATTGCACCTCATGCTTGTAATAGGTCCAGAAACGTAGACCACGTCTTTTGGAATTGGTCTGCTTTACCTGCTAAGAGGAATCTCATCTCTTCCAGATGTAATGTTTCAAACATATTTGATGTCCACATTTTTATTGTTGGTGTGGGCACATTTTTCCAGAATTTAAGTATGAGCTTTTTTCCCATTATTAGCCCGTAATTGAATACATTCTTCTGATACACGTTTAATTCAGGGATACCTTCCGATATTCCAAAAATGATCCATTCTGGTTTTGGTACCAGTTTTATTTTAATTAATTTTGAAAAAATATCAAATATTTCATACCAGAATTTTTGGATTTTTGTACAAAAAACAAAAGAATGCGCTATGGTAGCTTCTTGACACAGACATTTATCACAGATTGGTGAAACATTAGGAAAGATTTTATTTAATTTAGTTTTTGAATAATATAGTCTATGTAATGTTTTGAATTGGATGAGCGTATGTCGTACGTTGATCGAACATTTATGCACCTGTAGTAAATGATTATCCCAGCTCTCTTTTGAAATTTTTATAGCTAATTCTTGTTCCCAGTCTCTTCTAATTCCATTTGTTGTGGGTATTTCTATGTTTAAAATGATATTATATAAGTACGATATTAGATTAGCTGATTCCGCCTTTGTCTTCATTGCTTCATCTAGTAAGTCGGAAGGCATATTATGATAGTCTTTTGTGTATTTTTTCAGATAATCACGAATTTGAAGATATTTAAAATATTGGTTATTTTTCAAATTATATTTCAGTTGTAGTTGTTGAAATGATAGTAATTTTCCCAATTCATACAGATCTTCGAGCGTTTTGATTCCCATTCTTTCCCATTGTATAAATGATTTGTCTATGATTGATGGTTTAAACGATGGGTTATTGACTATTGGTATTGAGAGAGATAGGTTTCTTAATTTTAGATTCTGTTTTATTTGTTTCCATGTTGTAATTGTGCTATATATAATTGGATTTTTATTATAATTTTTATTATTCAAATTTATTGGAGAGAGGATAATCGCTCCTATATTACTCGGGGAGCAGTCCCCTTTTTCCATTACAATCCAGTCCGCCTGCTGGGCAGAATTGTCCAGCAGGTGAATCATATTTTTAATATTTACTGCCCAATTATAATACATAAAGTTAGGGAGCGCTAGACCCCCCAACTCTTTTCGTTTATTAAGGTGTGCCCTTTGTATTCTATGGGATTTATAATCCCATATAAAATTTGTAATGTCTGAGTCCAATTTTTTGAAAAACTTTTTTGGGAGATAAATAGGTATTGATTGAAATAGGTATAGGATTTGTGGTAAGAAAATCATTTTTATAGCATTTATTCTGCCTATTAAGGACATCGGAAGTGTTTTCCAGAATTTAATCAAATTATTTAATTTCTTAAGTAAGGGATTATAATTGGCTTTAAACATATCCTGGTAATTTCTAGTCATTTCAATTCCCAAATATTTGAATTTTTCTGTAGCTATTTTAAAGGGGAATTTCCTGAGGTGTGTTGAGTCTTTTGGTTTTATCGACATAATTTCACTTTTGTTCCAATTTATTCTATACCCTGAGAAAGATCCAAAGTCCTCAATTAAATTTAATATATTTGGTATACTAATTTGTGGTTTTGTGATGTACAGTAGTACATCATCGGCATATAGGGATATTTTGTTATTTGAATATTTTGTATTATAACCGTAAATATCCAGGTGTGTTCTTATTTTTTCAGCAAGGGGTTCAATTACCAAAGCAAATAACAGCGGTGATAATGAACATCCTTGTCTATTGCCCCTTGATAGTTCAAATTTCGAGGATAATATATTATTAGTTAGTATTCTAGCTGTAGGTTTGTTATATAATAGTTTTATCCATGCAATGAAGTTCTCTCCCAATTGGAATTTTTGCAATACTTTAATCATATAATCCCATTCTACTTGATCAAACGGTTTTTCTGCGTCCAGTGAGATGATAGATAACTCTTGGTCATGAGATTTATGTGAGTGCATTATGTTAAGCAAACGTCTCAAATTATTGAATGAATGTCTCTTAGGTATAAATCCTGTTTGATCCTCATTTATTAGTCTACTAACATACCTGCTTAGTCCACTGGCTAGTGTTTTCGCTATTATTTTTTGATCCGTATTTAACAAAGCAATAGCTCTATATGGTCCTGGTTCTTCTATATTTTTATCTTTTTTAAGTATTAATATGATCGTTGATTCTGCTAGTGTTTCAGGTAAGCTTTGCTCTTTAAAAGCATATGTATACATTTTCTGTATTCGTGGAGTAACTATGTCGTAAAAAGATTTATAAAATTCATTACTGAATCCGTCTGGTCCTGGTGTTTTTCCATTCTTTAGTGTTTTTATTGTGTCTTCTATCTCATTAGAAGTAATTTGTGCTCCCAGTTCCTCTTGTCCAATCTTGATGTGCCAATAGGAGATTGTCCAGCCATGGAGCTTCTATTGGAGTTGGTGCAGTATGGATGTGCCAACTGGAATTAATCTTTTCATCTTGAGTCTATTGGAATTGCTCCTGGCTTGGCATCTCTATTGGAATCGTACCAACACTGGTGCATCTTTTGAAATTGGTTCAAATCTGCCGTGTTTTATTGGAGTCAGTTCATTCCTAGTTATTAAGTTGGATTTGGTCCACTTTTTGTGCATCTATTGAAATTGCTCCAACCATGGTGCGTCTGTTGGAACTGGCCAATCCCCACTGAGTCTAATGCAGTTTGACCTTACTTGGATTGCCTGTTGGAATTTTCCAGCCCTGGTGAGCCTGTCTTATTTTCTTCAGCATTGATGTTTAAGTTAAATTGGTTCATCCTTGGTGAGTCTAATGGAATTGATGTACTGGAATTTATAGCATGTACTGGAATTTGTCCATCCCTGCTGTGAAGCCAGAGGATTGGGTAACTTTTAAAGAGCAACAGAAGATAACTAAAAAGGCAATATGGGGAGAAAAGATGAGATAGGAAGGTAAGCTAGCCAAGAGTATAAAGGAGGATAGTAAAAGCTTCTTTAGGTATGTGAAGAGGAAAAAATTAGTTAAGACCAAAGTGACTGAAAAGGGTGAATTTATTATGGGGAACAAGGAAATGGCAGATGTTGAACAGGTACTTTAGCTTCGTCTTCACTAAGGAGGACATAAACAATCTTCCTGGTGTACTAGCCAGAGGATCTGGGGTGACAGAGGAACTGAAGTAAATCCACATTAGGCAGGAAATGGTGTTGGGTCGACTAATGGGACTGGAAGACTGATAAATCCCCAGGGCCTGATGGTCTGCATCCCAGAGTACTTAAGGAAGTGGCTCAAGAAATCGTGGATGCATTGGTAATCATTTTCCAATGTTCTATAGATTCAGGATCAGTTCCTGTGGATTGGAGCGTAGCTAATGTTATCCCACTTTTTAAGAAAGGCGGGAGAGAGAAAACAGGGAATTATAGACCAGTTAGCCTGACATCTGTGGTGGGGTCAATCATAAAAATGAAATAGCGGCACATTTGGATAGCAGTAACAGGATTGGTCCGAGTCAGCATGGATTTACGAAGGGGAAATCATGCTTGACTAATCTTCTGGATTTTTTTTAGGCTGTAACTAGGATAATGGACAAGGGAGAGCCAGTGGATGTAGTGTACCTGGACTTTCAGAAAGCATTTGATAAGGTCCCACATAGGAGATTAGTGGGCAAAATTAGGGCACATGGTATTGGGGGTAGAGTGCTGACATGGGTAGAAAATTGGTCAGCAGACAGGAAACAGAGAGTAGGGATTAACGGGTCCCTTTCAGAATGGCAGGCAGTGACTAGCAAGGCTCGGTGCTGGGACCGCAGCTATTTACAATATATATTAATGATTTAGATGAAGGGATTACAAGTCACATTAGCAAATTTGCAGACGACACTAAGCTTGGTGGAAGTGAGAACTGTGAGGAGGATGCTATGAGAATGCAGGGTGAATTGCCAGGGGTGAGTGGGCAGATGCATGGAAGATGCAGTTTAATGTGGATAAATGTGAGGTTATCCACTTTGGTAGCAAAAACAGGAAGGAAGATTATTATCTAAATGGTGTCAAGTTGGGAAAAGGGGAAGTACAACGGTATCTGGGGGTCCTTGTTCATCAGTCAATGAAAGTAAACATGCAGGTACAGCAGGATATGAAAAAAGCGAATGGCATGTTGGCCTTCATAACAAGAGGAGTTGAGTATAGGAGCAAAGAGGTCCTTTTTCAGTTGTACAGGGTCCCAGTGAGACCGCACCTGGGGTATTGTGTGCAGTTTTGATCTCCAAATTTGAGGAAGGACATTCTTGCTATTGAGGGAGTGCAGCGTAGGTTCACAAGGTTAATTCCCGGGATGGCGGGACTGTTATATGCTGAGAGAATGGAGCGGCTGGGCTTGTATACTCTGGAATTTAGAAGGATGAGAGGATATCTTATTGAAACATATAATATTATTAAGGGTTTGGACACGCTAGAGGCAAGAAACATCTTCCCGATGTTGGAGGAGTCCAGAATCAGGGGCCATAGTTTAAGAATAAGGGGTAAGCCATTTAGAACGGAGATGAGGAAACACTTTTTCACAGAGAGTTGTGAGTCTGTGGAATTCTCTGCCTAAGAGGGCGGTGGAGGCCGGTTCTCTGGATTCTCAAGAGAGAGCTCTTGAAGATAGCGGTCAGGCGATATGGGGAGAAGGCAGGAACGGGGTACTGATTGTGGATGATCAGCCATGATCACATTGAATGGCGGTGCTGGCTTGAAGGGCCAAATGGCCTATTCCTGCACCTATTGTCTATTGTCCTTTGGTCTTGGTCCAGTTCTAGTACATTGGGTTATTGTTCTCATGATGGTGTATGCAGTGGAATTCGTTCAGTTCTGTTCAGTCTATTGGTTTTTTATCAAATTCTGGTGTGTCTTTTGGAATTCACCCATCCTGGTGAGCCTTTTGGAATTGCTCCAGCCTTAGTTTATCTGTTGAAGTTTATTCTGTCTATTGGAATGATTCCAGACTTGGTCTCTCCACTGGGGTTGGTCACCGGATAGTGTGTTTATAATGTTTCGAATAACACTGGTGTATCTATTGCATAAGGTCCAAACTTTGTGTACCATTAAGATTTGTTCCATTGCTGTTTCGTCTATTACAATTGGTTCAGATCTGGTTTGTCTTTTTAGAGTTGATAAAGTCTAAATGAATGTCCTGGAGGTGATCATGCATTGTTGTATCTTTTAGAATTGATTATTCCTGTTGGAAAAATTCCAGGCAGCTTTGTTTCTGATGCTCATTGGTGTATCTACTGAAAATAGTCTGACCCTGGTGTGCCAATTTGAGCTGGTCCAACCTTGTTGCTTTTTTCATTTATCCATCCTTCTGAGTCTCATGCAGATGATCCACTCTCAGTGCATTCACTGGATTTGGTTTAGTTCTTGTGAATCTATTGGAGCTTGCCCGGTACAGGTGACTCAATTGGAATTGGTACAGTCCTATTGCAATGGCTCCAGTGCAGGTGCAATTTTTTGATTTTTAACATTATTTTGCTAGTATTGCTTGTAAGGCTGACATTTATATGCATCACTATTTTCACTGAGAAGGTGATGGCGATTGCCTTCTTAGATACATAGATACATAGAAAATAGGTGCAGGAGTAGGCCATTCGGCCCTTCGAGCCTGCACCGCGATTCAATATGATCATGGCTGATCATCCAACTCAGTATCCCGTACCTGCCTTCTCTCCAAACCCCCTGATCCCTTTAGCCACAAGGGCCACATCTAACTCCCTCTTAAATATAGCCAATGAACTGGCCTCAACTACCCTCTGTGGCAGAGAGTTCCAGAGATTCACCACTCTCTGTGTGAAAAAGTTTTTCCTCATCTCGGTCTTAAAGGATTTCCCCCTTATCCTTAAGCTGTGACCCCTTGTCCTGGACTTCCCCAACATCGGGAACAATCTTCCTGCATCTAGCCTGTCCAACCCCATAAGAATTTTGTACGTTTCTATAAGATCCCCTCTCAATCTCCTAAATTCTAGCGAGTATAAGCCAAGTCTATCCAGTCTTTCTTCATATGAAAGTCCTGACATCCCAGGAATCAGTCTGGTGAACCTTCTATGCACTCCCTCTATGCACTTCCTGCACTTCCTCAGATTTGGAGACCAAAACTGTACGCAATACTCCAGGTGTGGTCTCACCAAGATCCTGTACAACTGCAGTAGAACCTCCCTGCTCCTATACTCAAATCCTTTTGCTATGGAAGCTAACATACCATTCGCTTTCTTCACTGCCTGCTGCACCTGCATGCCTACTTTCAATGACTGGTGTACCATGACACCCAGGTCTCGCTGCATCTCCCCATTTCCTAATCGGCCACCATTTAGATAATAGTCTGCTTTCCTGTTTTTGCTACCAAAGTGGATAACCTCACATTTATCCACATTATACTGCATCTGCCAAACATTTGCCCACTCACCCAGCCTATCCAAGTCACCTTGCAGTCTCCTAGCATCCTACTCACAGCTAACACTGCCCCCCAGCTTAGTGTCATCCGCAAACTTGGAGATGTTGCCTTCAATTCCCTCATCCAGGTCATTAATATAAATTGTAAATAGCTGGGGTCCCAGCACTAAGCCTTGCGGTACCCCACTAGTCACTGCCTGCCATTGTGAAAAGGACCCGTTTACTCCTACTCTTTGCTTCCTGTTTGCCAGCCAGTTCTCTATCCACATCAATACTGAACCCCCAATACCGTGTGCTTTAAGTTTGTATACTAATCTGTTATGTGGTACCTTGTCGAAAACCTTCTGAAAGTCCAGATACAACACATTCACTGGTTCTCCCCTATCCACTCTTCTAGTTACATCCTCGAAAAATTCTATAAGAATCGTCAGACATGATTTACCTTTCGTAAATCCATGCTGACTTTGTCCAATGATTTCACCACTTTCCAAATGTGCTGCTATCCCATCTTTAATAACTGACTCTAGCAGTTTCCCCACTACCGATGTTAGACTAACTGGTCTGTAATTCCCCGTTTTCTCTCTCCCTCCCTTCTTAAAAAGTGGGGTTACGTTTGCTACCCTCCATTCCTCAGGAACTACTCCACAATCTAAAGTGTTTTGAAAAATTATCACTAATGCATCCACTATTTCTGGAGCTACTTCCTTAAGTACTCTGGGATGCAGCCTATCTGGCCCTGGTGATTTATCGGTCTTTAATCCATTCAATTTACCCAACACCACTTCCCGACTAACCTGGATTTCACTCAGTTCCTCCATCTCCTTTGACCTGCGGCCCCCTGCTATTTCCGGCAGATTATTTATGTCTTCCTTAGTGAAGACGGAACCAAAGTAGTTATTCAATTGGTCTGCCATATCCTTGTTCCCCATGATCAATTCACCTGTTTCTGACTGCAAGGGACCTACATTTGTTTTAACTAATCTCTTTCTCTTCACATATCTATAAAAAAATTTGCAGTCAGTTTTTATGTTCCCTGCCACTTTTCTTTCATAATCTATTTTCCCTTTCCTAATTAAGCCATTTGTCCTCCTCTGCTGGTCTCTGAATTTCTCCCAGTCCTCTGGTATGCTGCTTTTTCTGGCTAATTTGTACGCATCATCTTTTGCTTTGATACTATCCCTGATTTCCCTTGTTATCCACGGATGCACTACCTTCCCTGATTTATTCTTTTGCCAAACTGGGATGAACAATTTTTGTAGTTCATCCATGCAGTCTTTAAATGCCTTCCATTGCATAGCTACCGTCAACCCTTTTAGAACTAATTGCCAGTCAATCTTGGCCAATTCACGTCTCATACCCTCAAAGTTACCTTTCTTTAAGTTCAGAACTGTTGTTTCTGAATTAACAATGTCACTCTCCATCCTAATGAAGAACTCAACCATATTATGGTACTCTTGCCCAAGGGGGCACGCACAACAAGACTGCTAACTAACCCTTCCTCATTACTCAATACCCAGTCTAGAATAGCCTGCTCTCTCGTTGGTTCCTCTACATGTTGGTTTAGATAACTATCCCGCATACATTCCAAGAAATCCTCTTCCTCAGCACCCCTGCCAATTTGATTCACCCAATCTATATGTAGATTGAAGTCACCCATTATAACAGTTTAGCCTTTGTTGCACGCATTTCTAATTTCCTGTTTTATGCCATCCCCAACTTCACTACTACTGCTAGGTGGCCTGTACACAACACCCACCAGCGTTTTCTGCCCCATAGTGTTTCGCAGCTCTACCCATACCGATTCCACATCCTCCAAGCTAATGTCCTTCCTTTCCACTGCGTTAATCTCCTCTCTAACCAGCAACGCTACCCCACCTCCTTTTCCTTTCTCTCTATCCCTCCTGAATATTGAATATCCCTGGATGTTCAGCTCCCAGCCTTGGTCACCCTGGAGCCATGTCTTCGTGATCCCAACTATATCATAATCATTAATTGCTATCTGCACGTTCAACTCATGCACCTTATTACGAATGCTCCTTGCATTGAGACACAAAGCCTTCAGGCTTGTTTTTACAACGCTCTTACCCCATATACAATTATGTTGAAAAGTGGCCCTTTTTGATTTTTGCCCTGGATTTGTCTGCCTGCCACTTTTACTTTTCACCTTGCTACCTATTGCTTCCGCCCGCATTTTACACCCCTCTGTTTCTCTGCTCACCCATTTAAGAACCCCACCACCTCTTATTCTCTGTTTATTATTGTTTTCTTCTTTCTCCCCTACATGTTGGGTCTGAGTGCTTTCCTTCTCTGCCTCCTGCCTCACACACTGTCTAACAGCATTCTCTATTTGAGTCCCTCCCCCCAACCATTCTAGTTTAAAGTCTCCCCAGTAGCCTTTGCAGATCTCCCCGCCAGGATATCGGTCCCCCTCAGGTTCAAGTGCAACCCGTTCTGGTGATGTGCTCGCAGTGATAGTGGGCAACGAGCTTCAAAATGATGGAGAACTATATTTCCAAGGCAGAAAGGTGTGTGATTTGGAGGAAAATCTAAAAGATGTGATTTTCCCATGCCTTTGTCCTGCTTAGACCCACCAGCAAAAGTTGCTGCATTGGAAGGCACTGGTGGAGCAAACTGCATGACTGATAAAGTGCAATTTGTAGCCATTGACCTAGGTTTAAACCTGATGCACCAATTCCTTTCCACATCCCAGTGATGCGTGGGTTAATTGTCCTATGTAATCTGATCCACTCCCTAGTGTGTAGGGAGTGGATCAGACTAACACAGCACTAGTGTGTAGGGAGTGGATCTGACTAACACAGCATTAGTGTGTAGGGTGTGGATCAGACTAACACAGCACTAGTGTGAATGGGTGATTGATGGTCAACGTAGACTGGGTGGCCCGAAGGGCCTGTTTCCATGCTGTATCTTTCAATCAACCATTCAATTCTACTGCATTCCTGGCATGTGCCTTGCAGATTATGGAAAGGCTTTGGGGTGCCATAAGGGGTCACTTGCTGCAAGATACACAGCCTTTGACTAGGCTGGCCCATTTCAGTTTCTGGTCAATGATGATCCCCTTGGGATGGGGCAGTGGACTTCCATACCATTGTCTGTCAATGTAGTGTGGCAACATTCCCTCTTGTTGTGGACAGTCATTTCCTGGCACTGTTGTGGTACAAATTGCAATTCATCAGCACATGCCTGAATGTTGATTGGAATTGGGCAAGTCTTGTGGAATCTAATGGGGTGCATCCAGTACTGGTGACCCTGTAGAAACTGTTCCAGCATGTTGAGCCAACTTGGGCTGTTCTAACACCAGTGTTACTGTTGGAATTGGCCAAACACTGGTGAATTAATTAAGGTTGGTCTAGCTTTGATGTATCTTTTGAAATTGATCCAATTGTATCAATTGGAGTTGTCCACCTTTCCTTGTTGAAATGTGGCATGTCTTTTGGAAATGTTGCAATCCCGATACGTCTGTTCAATTGATCAGACCCTGATGTTTCTATTGTAGTTAGTCTTGCCCTGGAGAGTTTATTGTAGTTGATCTTGACCTTGTTTATCTATTGGATTTGTTTCAGCCCTTGTTCATTTATTGTCATTGGCTGAATCTTGGTGTTCCTATTGGAGATAGTCCAGCCTCAGGGAATCAGATGGAAGCAATTCAACACTATTTTGGAGTTGGTCTGGCCTTTGTATGTCTATTGGAGTTGGTTCAATGCTGGTAGATATATAGTAGGCAGTCCATCCTACTGTGGACAATGCAGTTGCTCCAGGCTTGGCATGCTATTGGAGTTGGCCCTATGCTGGTGTTTAGTTTGGAATCGGTTCAGGACTTGTGGGTGTATTTTCTTAGATCCAGCCATGGTGGCTTTGTTGGAATTCGTCAAGATCCAATAAGCTGATTGACTTCAGGTTTAGGCTTAGGTTTATTATTGGTCCATTCTTGGTACGTCTTCTCTTCTTGGCCTTTGCTAAACTGTCAATTTGGAATCAACCCAGCCTTGGTGAGTCTACTGGATTTGGTCCAGGCTTGCGTGTCTATTGGAACTGGTTTAGCCCTGGTGTGTGTCCTGGATGTGGTCCAGCTCTGCTGTCTCTATTGGAGTTGGTGCATTCCTGTCTGGCCTTGGAGTGCCAAACAGTGTGGTACATATCCTGGAATCAACGGAATCAGAATAGTGTTGGAGTTAAATGGAGCTTCTCCATTGCTTGAGGAAAGTCTTGAGCTTAATTTGCCAGGCTTGTTAAAAGTTTGATGATGTGAATTTCAAACTAGTTAATGATAATCAAATCTCTCCATATACAGTGAAGAACGCCCATGTTCCTCTTTACTCTTGAGTGCATCTGAGTGCATTAAAGATGGCAGTATGGGGCAGTGGTATGCTCCTCATGCAGGATGTGGAAGATCAGGTAAATTTCCGGTGTTCCTGCTGGGAGATACACCTTTGGGAGGTGCATCCAGATGCAGCTTCTGGCAGACCACATGAAGGAACTGGACACAGTGAGGATTGTTAGGGATACCATGGGCTTCATAGAATAAGAGTTTAGTGAGGTGGTCATGCCTATGGTGCAGACAAAAAATAGTTTGGTGACCACCAGGAATGGGAATAAATAGAGTGCAGGAATCCTCTGTGGTCATTCCCCTTGAAAACAAGTACCCCTTTGGATATTGTTTAGTTTAATTTTTTTATTTAGTGTAGTTTGGAGATACCGTGCTGAAACAGGCCCTTCAGCCCACCGAGTCCGCGCCGACCAGCGATTCCCTGCACACTAGCACTATCCTACACATTAGGGACAATTTACAATTTTTACCGAAGCCACATTAACCTACAAACCTGTACGTCTTTGGAGTGTGGGAGGAAACCAGGGCATCCAGGGGGAAACTCACACGGTCAGGGGGGTAATGTACAAACTCTGTACAGACAGCACTCGTAGTCAGGATGGAACCCAGGTCTGTGGTGCTGTAAGGCAGCAACTCTACCACGGCGCCATCGTGCCACCCATTGTTGGGGGTAGAGTTGACTGCTCAAGGGAAAGCAGCAGCAGTTCTGTGGGGCCAGGCCTGGCTCTGAGGAACAGTGGCGAGGTTGCACAGATTGAGTGTGATAGGGGATAAATTAGTTAGAGGTCAACCAGCAAATGTTGTGTCTGTTAACAGGACTCCAGGATGGCGTGTTGCCTCCCTCATGTCTGGATTCAAGATGTCTCTGAGGGGCTGCATAACATTCTCAAGCAGGAGGGTGAGCAGCCGGAAGTTGTTGTGCACAAATGACATTGATAGGAAAAGGGATGAGGTCTTGCTGTGAACATGGAAGTTAGGCAAAAAGGTTAAAAAGTAGGACCTCAAGGATAATAATGTCTGAATTACTCACAGCGTCACGTGCTAGTAAGGTTAGGAATCGGACAGATGAACCTGTGGCTGAGGAGTCGGTGCAGGATGGCAGGGTTTCAGATTTTTGGACCCCTTTGATATATTCTGGGGCAGAGGTCTCCTGTACAAGAGGGACATGTTGCACCTGAACTGGAAGGGCACCGGTATCCTGGTGGGCATGTTTGCAAGGGCTACATGGGAGCATTTAAACTGGTTTGATTGGGTGATGGGATCGAGTGCTGAGGTTAGATATCGATACAGAAGCCAATGACCACATGTTCAGTAGATAGGCTAGACAGGAGCATGGCATGGCTAAGAAAGACTATTGGATGAAATTGCATGTATTGTAAGGTAAGGTGGATGAACTCAAGGCATGGATAGGTACTGAGTTTGAAAGCGTGCACCACCAGACTCAGGGACAGCTTCTTCCTCCTTGTTATCAGGCCTCGGTTAGGTCCTTACTTAAGCCGGTGTAGTGATCGCTTCGCAGCTACCAGCATTGCAGACATTGGACTTTGTATTTGGAACTGTTGCGCTACGATGCTGATAGTTACATTCTGCACTCTGGATCTTTTCCTTTGCTCTACCTATTGTACTTGAGCTCGGCTTGATAGATTGTATCTATGGATAGTATTATCTGACTAGATAGCCAAAAAACAGAGTTTTTCATTGTACCTCAACACATCTGACAACAATAAACCTAAACCAAAAGGTACAGTACCTGTGAATGGGACATTGTAGCCATTACGGAAACCTGGCTAAGGGAGGGATAGGACTGGCAGCTTAGTATTTCAAGGGTCGAGTGCTGCAGAAAAAATAAAGATGTGGGTAATGACAGACAGGAAATGCTTTATTGATTAAGGAAAACATTACTGCAGTAGTCTGAGATTACGTTATTGAAGGATCATTCAGTGAGTTTACATGGGTGGAGCTGAGATGTAAAGATGGAGTCATTACCTTGTTGGGATTGTACTACTTCACTCATCTTTTTTCTCCAGAGATGCTGCCTGACTTGCCGAGGTACTCCAGCACTTTGTGTCTATCTTTGGAATATACCAACATCTGCAGTTCCTTTTTACACATTCTACTTATAAATGTTTTTTGTCTGTATCAATGATTTGGATGAGAATATACAGGGTATGATTGGTAAGTTTGCAGATGATGCAAAAAATTGTAATATATTGTGCACAGTGAAGATGGTTATCAAGAATTACAGCAGGATCTTGATCAGCTGGGCAAGTGGGGGTGGGGAATGGCAAATTGATTTTCATTCAGATGAATGTGAGGTATTGCCTTTTGGGACATGATGCAAGGACAGGACCATCACAGTGAATGATAAGGCCCTATGGAATGTTATAGAACAAAGGGATCTCAGAGCACCAGTATACAGTTCCCTTTAAGTGGCATCGCAGTTAGGTATAGTAGTGAATAAGCCTGTAGGCACATTGGCCTTCATCAGTCAGGGAACTGAGTATAGAGTTTTGGATGCTATGTTACACTGTACGAAACAATGGTGAGGCAATACTTGGAATATTGAGTTTAGATTTGGTCACCTTGCTACAGGAAAGATGCCATTAAGTTGGAAAAAATGCAGAGAAGATTTACAAGGATGTTGCCAAGATCCAAGTACCTAATTTATCGGGAGAGGTTGGACAGGCTAGGACTTTATTCCTTCGAGAAGAGGAGACTGAGGATTGATCTTATAGAGGCATATAAAATCATGAAAGAATGAATGAATGATTAGGTTTATTGGCCAAGTATTCAGATACAAGGAATTTGCCTTGGTGCTCTGCCCGTTAGTGACAACATGACATACATTGACAGTTAGGAATGACACATAAAACATTAAACATTAACAATAAAACATTATTGATTAAACATGTGAATTAAATAAAATACCAGAACAAAAGAAGGCTACAGATTTTTGGTTATTGAGTAGAGCTACTACTCGTGGAAAAAAGCTGTTTTTATGTCTGGCTGTGGCAGCTTTGACAGTCCGGAGTCGCCTTCCAGAGGGAAGTGATTCAAAGAGTTTGTGGCCAGGGTGAGAGGGGTCAGAGATGATCTTACCCGCTCGCTTCCTGGCCCTTGCAGTGTACAGTTCGTCAATGGAGGGAAGGTTGCAGCCAATAACCTTCTCAGCTGATCGGACGATTCGCTGCAGCCTCCAGATGTCGTGCTTGGTGGCTGACCCAAACCAGACGATGATGGAGAAGGTGAGGACAGACTCTACGATGGCCGTATAGAATTGGACCATCATTGCCTGTGGCAGATTGTGCTTCCTCAGCTGCCGCAGGAAGTACATCCTTTGTTGTGCCTTTTTTACTGTGGAGTCGATGGTAGCCCCCCACTTAAGGTCCTTGGAGATGATGGTTCCCAGGAACCTAAAAGACGCCACAGATGTGACTGTGGTATTGTTGATGGTGAGTGGGGTGAGGGGAGGGGGGAGCTCTCCTAAAGTCTACAATCAATTCTACTGTCTTAAGTGCATTGAGCTCCAGGTTTTTGCGATGGCACCAGGACACCAGCTGTGTCACTTCATGTCTGTAGGCAGATTCCTCCCCATCCTAGATCAGTCAAATCAGGGTTGTCCGCAAACTTGAGAAGCTTGACAGAGGAGACTGTGGAGATGTAGTCATTGGCGTAGAGAGAGTGGAGGAGAGGGGAGAGTACGCAGCCTTGCGATGCTCCTATGCTGATGGTCTGCGGGTCAGAGATGTGCTTTCCCAGCCTCACATGCTGCTTAATAAATAGAGTGAATAGGGAGATAAATAGAGTAAATAGGGAGATAAATAGAGTGATTACACAGAATATATTTTTCTCAGGGTGGGGGAATCAAAAAACAGAGAACATAGGGTTAAGGTGAGAGAGGAACAATTTAATGGGGATCTGAGGGGAACTTTATCACATTGAGGGTAGTGGACATATAGAATGAGTTGCCAGAAGAGGTAATTGAGACAGGTATAATAACAGCATTTAAAAGACATTTGGACAGGTACATGGATAGGAAAGGTTTGGAGGGGTATGGGCCAAACATGGGTAAATTAAACTGATTCAGACAGAAACATGGAACATAAAAAAATAGGTGCAGGAGTAGGCCATTTGGCCCTTCGAGCCAGCACCGCCATTCAATATGATCATGGCTGATCATCCAAAATCAGTACCCTGTTCTGGCTTTTTCCCCATATCCCTTGATTCCCTTAGCCCTAAGAGTTAAATCTAACTCTCTGTTGAAAACATCCAGTGAATTGGCCTCCACTGCCCTCTGAGGCAGAGAATTCCACAGATTCACAACTCTCTGGGTGAAGAAGTTTTTTCTCATCTCAGTCCTAAATGGCCTACCCCTTATTCTTAAACTGTGATCTCTGGTTCTTGACTTCCCCCAACATCGGGAATTTTTTTCCTGCATCTAGCCTGTCCATTCCTTTAAAAAAATTATATGTTTCTATAAGATCTCTCATCCTTCTAAATTCCAGTGAATACAAGCCTAGTTGACCCATTCTTTCATCATATGTCAGTCTCGCCATCCCAGGAATTAACATGGTGAACCTACGCTGCACTCCCTCAATAGCAATAATGTCCTTCCTCAAATTAGGAGACCAAGATTGCAAACAATACTCCAGGTACGGTCTCACCAGGTCCCTGTACTACTACAGTAGGACCACCTTGCTCCTAAAGCTGGGGCATCTTGGTTGGCATGGCCGAGTTTACTGAAGTCTGTTTGTGTGCTGTATGTCTCTGTGGCAGCTCTTCAAACACACTGAACTTCTAAAGAAGTCTGAAGAAGGGTCTTGACCCGAAACATTACCCATGCCTTCTCTCCAGAGATGCTGCCTGTCCTGCTGAGTTACTCCAGCTTTTTGTGTCTATCTTCGGTATAAACCAGCATCTGCAGTTCCTTCCTACACACTGAACCTCCTACCTGACAGACATGGTGATATTGAGGTAGAATCAGTTGCTGAATAAAGCTGTTTTCTTGTCTGCTTAATTCTAAAACATTTGTTACTGAGTTGATTTCAGACATATTCGGAAGTGGGAGTTTGTTCACTGGTCTAAAATAGAAGTTGAATTTATCTATATTGTTTTCACAGCATGTTTTGATGCAAAGCATCTGCCCATTGTTTAAAGAATTTGTATTTATGGATGTAATGTAGAGATGGCTTCTTAGTATCCTTAATTAAAGAATGCAAAACAAACACTTAAATAATGCTCGAGAAGAATATTTTCATTCAAAGTGCTCATTTAAAAATATCAAAATAAACTTTATTAAGAATTTAAAATATATACAAAACAAGAACTTTGCAAAATTCCTCCGATATTCTCCACGGCTATACATACATTAATTAGCATTGTTTTTAGTAGTGTTCCCAAAAAACATAATTTTATACCCGGTGCCCTTGCCATGTCACTTCCACTGTTGTAGGTTGCAGGTATCACAGCTCCTCTGCCCTGAGCTCTGCAGTGTAAATAATGTTCCCCAAAACCCATAATTTTATACCCGGCAACCTTGCCATTTCACTTGCACTGTTGTAGGTTGCAGGCATCGCAGCCCCTCTGCTCTGTGCTCTGCCGTGTAAATTCCTGGATCACTTAGTGGGTCAGCTTGACGACACAGTGGCTGTTCTACCCCACAGATTGACGAGCGCTAAGATGTCGATTTGCCGTACATGGCAGCCACGCTGGAGCCAAGGCACATCTGGAGTGGAGTAAACTTACTGAAAAACAGAGGCCAGCCTTGGCCAGGGCCATCAGAATAAGACAGCAGCCCTTGAAAACACACCCTCCCCCATTCCTGTCTATTTCCTTGTATAAACATAACTGATCGAGTGGGTGCACTCACCCTTTCTTTCACAGTTCTGAAACACAACATCCTTACATGTATTGAAACATTACGAACATTGTTAAAAATATTGTTAAGAGTCTAGAGTCACAGAGTAAATCATTTCATTTTACACAGTGTCTGTATTGTGTTAATCTAACAAGGCTGCACTGATATCTTCAGCAGAGATTTCAGTTGCTTGGAAAGTGGCTGGAGAGTTTATGACATCATTATGCCACTAGCACATTGTAAGTAAGTGGGCTCTGTTTTCCCACTGACTTCAAAGAGAAACATTGTTCTCCCAGAATGTTACATAGACATTATTTCTTGCCTGTGTTTAAGGCACAGGGAGAAGGTTTATGTTTCTTTAGAGCAGTTTCTGCTTGCGATTTTGGCCGTAGTATAAGACCATAGGAAAAAGAACTGTCAAAAAGCACTTTTATCAAAAATAAAAAGTGACGCTTTGCCAGCAAAACTATTAGCTCAATTGCTCTTTCTTATTAAGTTGATTTTGATGGCTGCTCGCATCTTGCATTGATTAACTGATGAGCTTGTTACCAGCAGGTGCTTTGTGTGGTTGTCATATGATAGGAAAATGAAATTATCATTGCTAGGAGAACATGTTATTCATACAAGGGCACAATGTGTGGAGTTACCAATAGTTGGACGCAGAGTGTGATGTCGACTTTAGTTGTGTGGATCATAGGATCCCAGGCTTGGGTTTTATACTGTACTGACTGAATGTCTCAAGTAAAATAGCAATGTGGACACTAAATTACAAATTCTCAGGCAGAGTGATAACCCGTGACACAAATGTGGAGCAGAGGACGGAAGATGTGGTATCAGACCACTTGTGATGTTCCCTTAGTCTGAACTTAGAAACATGGAAAATAGGTGCAGGAGTAGGCCATTTGGCCCTTCCGAGCTGATCAGCCTATTCAATATGATGATGGCTGATCATCCAGAATCAGTACATTGTTCCTGCTTTCTCCCCACATCCCTTGATCCCATTAGCCCTAAGAGCTATATCTAACTGTCTCTTGAATACATCCAGTGAATTGGCCTCCAATGCCTTCTGTGGCAGAGAATTCCACAGATTCCCATCTTTGGCTGAAACATTGTTTCCTCATTTTCTCATTTTAGTCCTAAATGGCCTACCCTTATTCTTAAACTGTAACCCCTGGTTCTGGGCTCCCCCAACATGGGGACATTTTTCCTGCATCTAGCCTATCCAATCCCTTAAGAATTGTACATGTTTCTATGATACCCTCTTATCCTAAATTCCAGTGAATTCAGCCCAGTCGATCCATTCTTTCATCATATATCAGTCCCACCATCTCGGGAATTAACCTGATGAACCTACACTACACTCCCTCATTGGCAAGTCTGTCCTTTCTCAACTTCACATTATGCACTCACTTATGCACTATTATTGCCCTTGGACTTGTATCAGTCCGAAGAAGGGTCCCAACCCGAAACATCACCTATTTATGTTCTCCAGAGATGCTGCCTGACCCGCTGGTTTGCACCAACTCTTTGTGTCTTTTTTCATGAACCAGCATCAGCAGTTTCTTGCTTCCACATCAGAATGTGAGTCACTGCTTTCAGTTGAGTAAAGAAACGAAGAAAAGCAAGCCAATTTGTTGCTTTGTAATCCTATTGGAATAGGAGAAAAATCACACATTTGGGGAGTTGATGTTTCTTGTGTTACAAAAGGAAAGGAAAATGCAGTTCATCCTGTGCCCACTGTAGGTCAGTGTCAGAAACAAAAAACAAATACCATGATTATTCAGGATCAGCTGATTGATGAACAGAAACATAATCTGAATAACTCTACAGTGTGGCAGGGTTTTCATCACCCCAGAGATCAATGTTACAACTCCAATCAGTGGAGGGAATGGATAGACGATATTTCAGGACCTCTCCATTCCCTCCACCGATGCTGCCTGACGTGTTGAGGTGTGGGATAAAAGCCGAAAATGTGGGAAATACTCAACTGGTCAAACTGAATCTGTGGGGAGAGGAAAAGAGTAAAAATATGCCAATTTGATGACCTTTTTACAGAACTGAGAAAAGTGAGAAATTAAAATGTTTTAAACAGCAGAGAAAGTGGGGAGGGCTGGAGGAAAAGGTCACATGGAAACCAGGGGAGAAAAATTGACACATGTGCTGCTGATCAATAAGGACTAAGAGGCTCTGGCTTTTTAAATATGCTATCTGGTTGAGGACTTGCTTTGTTCTAACATTAGCTCCCTGCATTTCCTTTCCCTAATTATTTTATTTTTGGAAGGCCATGGAATCTTGCTCAGTGAAAAAATGAATTTGGGGACCGTGAGTGAAAATTGGAAGACTTGACTTGTATTGTTCCAAATTTCCCACTTATTTATTTTATTGTCACATGTACCGGGGTACATTGAAAAGCTTTTGTTGCATGCTAACCAGTCAGTGGAAGGACAATACATGATTACAATCGAGCCATCCACAGTCTACAGATACATGATAAAGGGAAGAACGCGAATAACATTTAGGACTGCTCTCCAGATGTGGTAGGATGGTTCCATTGCCTGATAACAGTGGTAGGATGGTTCTATCCCTGAATCTGGAGCTATGCATTTTCACACTTCTATACCTCTTGCCTGATGGGAGAGAGGAGAAGAGGGAGTGGCCAGGGTGCAACTTATCCTTGATTATGCTGGTGGTCTTGCCAAGGCAGTGTGAGGTATAAATGGGTGGCACGCCACAACGACTACCAACTCGCATCCGTTGGTACTCCGATGTTACTCACATCCATTCTGATGAAGTGCTTTGAGAGGTTGGTTATGACGCATATCAACTCCTGCCATAGTAAGGTCCTGGATCCACTATAATTCACCTACTGTCAGAACAGATTAACAGCGATTGCGAACTTGCTGGCTCTTCACATTGTACAACCACTTGCACAATACATACATGTACATAGGGCTGTTGTTCATCAACAAGAGCTGGGCATTCAACACCGTCATCCATTCTAAACTTATCATCAAACTTAGGGAACTGGGTTTCTGCTCGCTGCTTTGCAACTAGATCCTCGACTTCCACATTGGCAGATCCCAATCAGTACGAATTGGTAATATCACCACCTCCTCACTGATTGTCAGCACAGGACCTCAATTCTGTGTGCTCTGTCTCCTGCTCCACTCTCTCATACCTGTGACATCAGACACAGCTCCTATGCCGTTTTCAAATTCGATAACATTACAACTGTTGTGGGATAAATAATGGGCAATGATGAAACAGAATATAGGAGGAGATCAATAATCAGATTGAATGGTGCCAAAACAACAGTCTCACTTGTCTGAAGAAGGTTTGAAGAAGGGTCTCGACCCGAAATGTCACCTATTCCTTCACTCCAGGGACGCTGTCTGATCCGCTGAGTTACTCCAGCTTTTTGTGTCTTTCTTTTGTTTAAACCAGCATTGGCAGTTCCTTCCTACACAAATCTCACTTGTACCGTTAGAAATACCAAGGAGATGATTGTTCACTTCAGGAGAAAAAGCCAAGGGTAAAGGCACTGTCTCCACTGGCGACATGGTGATGGAGAAAGTCAACAGCTCCAAGTTCCTGGGGGAGGTCAATGCCAGGGATAGACCAGCCAATGACTGCACATTTCTGATTATCCGCCCTGGCCCAACACAATGATGCAATCACAAAGAAAGCTCATCAATGCCTCCACTTGCTTAGAAGTTTGAGGATCTTCATTCACCTGGAGAGGATCTATAGGTTTATGGCTGTAACTAAAAAACACCAAAGAACAAAGAAAGCTGCAATAAAGTGGCAGTCATTGGCTGGTCTATCCCTGGCATTGACCTCCCCCACCATTGCAGGGATCTAAAGGAAGCACTGCCTCAAAA
Source organism: Malacoraja senta (assembly GCA_038087875.1). NCBI lineage: Eukaryota > Metazoa > Chordata > Chondrichthyes > Rajiformes > Rajidae > Malacoraja > Malacoraja senta. The sequence continues at coordinate 67,457,180 of CM075977.1, read as the reverse complement.
AGGCATTTGATATCATCACAGATCCGCACAACCTTGGCCACCCTCTTATTTTGCTGCCATCAATGGGAAGAAGGCTCAGGAGCCTGAGAACTCCATGTTTAAGAATACTTCCCTCCAATCAATCATCAGGTTCTTGAAGCACCCGACACAACCCTAACCACTAACTACCTTAGCACTGAACTACTATGGACTTTTACCTACTTGGGTTGCACTACATACTTCAGCTTGCATTGTTGTGGTCTGATTACTTAATATAACCGATAGTATATTGTATTATTGTTTATTGTATATTTACTTGTTGTGTTAATGTACCTGTAAAGCTGTAGTAAGTAAATTTCCTGTTGGTGTGGACGCCAACAGGATTAACAAGCTCATCAGGAAGGCTGGCTCTGTGTTGGGGGCAGTGTTGGATTCATGGGAGGTGGTCTTGAAGGGGAGGATGCTCCTCAAACTGCGGAGCATCTTGGACAATACAGCTCACCCCCTCCATTAGTCACCCTGAGGAGTACCTTCAGCAACAGACTAGTTCCACCAACACTACAGGAGATCCTCTTTCCCTGTGGCCATCAAACTGTACAACTCCTCCCCATTTTGTCATGGGGTACACTGACTCCCCTCCCGCCCCCCCCCCCATCTTTGCACATCCACTCATCTCTTTAATTTCATGTATCTTATGTTTTATGCCTGTTAGCAGACCAATTTCCCTCCTGAGATAAATAAAGTTATTTTCTTTCGTATCATTCCATTCCAAGTGCAGATGACAATGACATACTCTGGACTATTGAAATTTGAGATAGAGCAGCATATCAGGCACAGTATGTTGTATAATTTACCTTTTGCTTTTTCTTTTCTCTTTCCAAAATATATTGTTTACTATCTATATTCATATTGAACGACATTTATCCCATTTCTGCACCTTCCCTAACTTGCTTGCCACCTCAAAGTTCCTGCTTTATCATCCTCAGATTTTATCCAACTAGATTATTGTTCTCATCATTTTTGACACCAGTCCCTCAATGCCCATGCCAACATTTTATGCATGTAGAGAATATGAGGGTTCTGGATGCAGATGCCATTCATTGTTGACTGGTAGCTTGTGAATTGAGAATGAAATTTAGGAATCTTTCATGGCATGAGGCCTGATATTAGACTGTGGAAAAACTGACCTTTACAAAGGGCGGCTCACTGGCGCAGCGGTAGAGTTGTTACAGTACCAGAGACCCAGGTTCGATCCTGACTAGGGGTGCTGTCTGTACAGATTTTGTACATTCTCCCTGTGAATTCATAGGTTTTCTCGGGATGCTCCATTTTCCTCCCACACTCCAAAAAAACGTACAGGTTTGTAGGTTAATTGGCTTCGGTAAAATTGGAAGTTGGCCTTAGACTGTAATATAGTGTTGTCTGTGGAGTGAACGCTGGTCAGCACAGACTCAGTGGGCTGAATGGCCTTTTCCAATACTGTATCTGTAAATTCTAAAAAAAAATTGAAATCTGGGGGCATTTTATTTTACACAGATGTTAGTGGGCACTTGAAGCATGCTGCTAGGGGTGGTGGTGGAGACAGATGCAATCGTGGCATTTAAGAGGCTTTGGATACACACAAGATTCTGCAAGGTATAGAGGGATATGGATCACATGTAGGCAGAGGAGATTAATTTAGTTTGACATAATTGATCAACATTGTGGGCCAAAGGGCCTGTTCCTGTGCAGCGCTGTCCTATGTTCAACAATTAGTTTCTCTATGGATTTCTAGGTGTGTTCTGCTATTTAAGTAGCAACATTATCAAGTACATTAATATGATGATACCAGTGGCATCCACAGCAGGTGCCTCCACCCTCTCTACATTAATATTAAGCATATTAAGTTAAAGAGTGTACTCACATCTGTACACAATATGTGTCTATTTTAAGGATCCCTCCAAATGTGGTCAAACTTAAATTTCTGCATATCCTATGGATGATATTTTGCATATATATTTTGAATAAAATATTTTGAGCATACAAGTATGATCAATGCCACTTTTTCACCTATTGATCATCCATTGAATTTATTAAACCAGGGTTAGTATTTCCTGAAACACAGTTCATAGCACGATGCTAAATGTGGGTTGTTGTTGGCACTGATACAGCTCTTGGCGACTCCACAAAACACTTGGCCCCAGAAAGTCTGTATTGCAAAACCCTTGTGAAATTATTAGCAGCTGGCAACCACTGCATTTTGAAAACTCATTGGTGCTTTGCCTTTGAAATCAATGGTCAGCAATATCTGGATGCAGCACACTGCATGCCACAAGATAATATCATCCAGAGACTGTTGCGTTAGATTTTAGTATGGTTCAAAAACATAAATAAATTAATTTCTGGAAGAACTTGTATTTCCATATATTCATACGAACCCTTTAATACTAAAGGGAGAAATGAAAGTGTAGAAATGGCATAGTCCTTTTCATTTATCCTTAAAGCCAAATGAAGTCATTTGATATGTATTTTTTTGTTTTTAAATTAGACATACATCAACCTATTCATGTGGACATGTGCCACACACAGTACTGTGGTAGTGACCACATAATCCATTTCATTAATATCAGTTGAGTGGTAAGTTTCAATATCATCAGAGCTGCTGCATTTCATTGCAATAGTATGATGGGATCTGTTAGTTTCACCTGAATGGGCAGATGAAGATTTGGTTTAACATCTATCTGAATTGCCAGCACTTGTGATAATGCTACATTGCATCCTAGACCTAGGCAGAAACACTTTTTTAGTGCTTTTAACAAAATAGATTTAAAACACAAAACCACTAACAGAATGGGATCCCACGAATAAAGGCCAAAAACAAAAGGCAATACTACTGAGAATTGCAGGTTTGTGCTACACTAGGATTTGTGTTGAAAGTCACTGGAGTGGGGCTTGAATCTATAACTTTATGACTCAGAGACACAAGTGCTATCAATTGAAACACAGCTGCTAACATTAAGCTTTGATAATCTGGAAACTAAAATGCAAAATCCGTGTTTATATGTGTGACGATCATCATCTGATTGCCATGTGCTGGATTCGCATTTCACATCAGAATGTCTATCACACCATCTCACAACTGAAGAAAGGATAGATTTTGAATTTGTATGATAGTTCATAAATTCTCGGAGTAGTCAGGCCATTCAGCCCATCTAGTCTAATCTGCCACTCAATCATGGCTGATCCATATTTTCCTCTCAATCCCATTCTCCTGCCTTCTCCTCATAAACCCTAACACCTTTACTAATCACAAATCTGTCAATCTCTACCTTAAAAATATCCATTGACTTGGCCTCCTCAGCCGTCTGTGGCAATGAATTCCACAATGTAAAGGGTTGTGGCAAATCAGTAGTTTGTTTTACAATTTCAATTATCAATTTTTTTTAAATTCTGCCTGTTTAGGTTGGAACTGTTGCCTACTTTGAGTTTCCCAAAAATCAGGCAAAAAGATAATGGCAAAGTTTCCCCCCTTTACTGCCTGGTCACATTGAAGCGCAGAGTGGAATATGTGATGAATATGTTATAATTCTGGATCAGAAAATGTTGAACATTTTAAGGTGTATTACTTAAAAGACTAGAAATGCCATGAAAATTAAATTCTCCCCTAATAACTCACAAAACATTATCTGCAGTCTTTGTCTCTTTGTTCTAAATTGGATAATTCGAGTTGTGTCGTGATTAAAACTGTGATTTAGTACTAAATGCTCACTTTTGACTTCATATTTTATGTTATTTAATTTGAATTATTGGATAATTTAAACCTTTAGCACAGAGCATGTTGTGAGTTATCAAGTGTAGATTTATAACTGATAAAATCAGCAGAACCTGCGTTACATATCCTAAAAAAAACAGGGGCAACATAGTGGCCAGTCTTTGCAAGCTCACTAAAAGTAATGCGAATAAACACTGCACACAAGTGATTCTTTATTTAGAATATTTTCTGAATAAACCTCAAGTAACTTGTCAGACAACATGCGGTAAAGGTGGTATCAGCAGTTTCTGGTAGGTCTTGGATGATCCAGAAAATCACATTGCACAACTTTCTCCTGAAATGTTCTATACAAATAATGTACATTTTGTATCTGCTTAACACCCCCTCTTTTTTTTAAACTCTCCATTGGTAAATCATATAGAGTTCTGAGCTGCCATAAAATTAGGATTTTTTCACTGCATTTCCCAATTAAAGGAAGCTCACTCAGTAAAACTGTCTGAACTGAAGCAAACTTGTATTGATGGATTAGAGAAAATACATTTTACACCAGTTGTTTCCCTTTCCCAACAATATATTTGTTATTGTGACAACACAAAACCAAAAGGAAAAAAAAAATCACTTACAAAATGTAAAAGCCTACATTATACAAACCAGTGCACTTCTTGGGCTTGTTCAACATTTGCATTTCTCACCTCCTCTAAGCTGGTATTTTCACATCTCTGCCAACTTTCCTGAGATGAATATTAGTCTCTGCTTTGTACAGCGACTACGGTAAGACATTTCTAAAACGCACACATCACTCCTGCACGTTAAGTGTCTTCTTATTTTAGAATGCGAACCGTTGAGGTGGTAGGGTGGTGGGGGATGAGGAAAGAGTGTCAAGGAATTCATTGTCTGTTCTCCACCTGTTGTTATTCTGGTCCCAATCAACCTGCTAGCCAGTCTGGAGCCAGTGGCCATCTGGAAATACTGCTGTGTTTATAAACTTGGCATGGAGCAGCACTCCAGGGCCCTGACCTCCCACACAAATCTGGAAACAATTATAATAGATAGGCTGTGGATTGCGGAAAAAAAAATCCTTCACAGGGCTCTGTGTGGAGCTTTGCCTACCATAGGGATGTGAGGGCCTTGTTCGTGGTAAAGTGAATTTAAATATCTCTGATTTGCTGAATGACTCAGTTGTTTCTGGTTACTGGCACTGTTCTCTCTTTTAGCTGCTCCTACGCCCTCCTCCCTTCCAAGCTTTCCCTTAAGGATTTTTGGTACTTTTGAAAGCTGAAATATATATTTTTTCTCTTGGCCTACGTCAGCTGCATTTCAAAACCGGGGGAAGAAAAAAGCCAAATCTGCACAAAGTTGCCAAGTGCAGCAATATTCTTAATCGCTCCCACAGTCCAAGTAAAAAAAGTTCTGTGCAATTGCAAAGCATGTATGATATAAGCACAAAAAGGTATGTTAACAATATTCTTCAAACATATAGAAAATGTCATAAGATCTAAGATCTAATGTCATAAGGGTGGCACAGTGGCGCAGCGATAGAGTTGCTGCCTTATCGCGCCTGAGACCCGGGATCGATCCTGACTCGGGTGCTTGTCTGTACGGAGTTTGTATATTCTTTCCATGACATGCATGGGTTTTTTCCAGGATCTCCAGTTTCTTCCCACATTTGAAAGACGTCCAGGTTTGTAAGTTAATTGGCTTGGTATAATTGTAAATTTTCCCTAGTATGTGTAGGATAGTGTAAGTGCGCGGGGATTGCTGGTTGGCATGGGCTTGGGCCTGTTTCCATGCTGTATCTCTAAATTAAACTAATCTAATTCTTAATCAAATAGCATGCAATATTATGTTTTTACAGGAAATCTTTAGGTTTGGGTTTATTCTTGTCACATATACCCGAGGTGCAGTGGAAAGCTTTGTTTTGCGTTGTATCAAAACAGATCAGATAATACCATACATAATACCATCATGTCAAACTCAAGTGGAACAAAGGTGAAGATACAGAATGCAGTCAGGTGGTACCCAGGCTTATGGAAGGATCAATCAGAACCCTGATGACAGAGGGAAATAAGCTGTTCCTGAGTCTGGTGGCATGCGCTTTCAAGCCTCTGTATCTTTTGCCCAACGGGAGCAGTGAGAAGGACGAATGACCAGTGTGGGACACATCTTTGATTATGTTGACTGCTTTTCCTACAGCATGAAGTGTAGATGGAGTCAATGGTTCTTGGTTCTTGGTTTCTTGGTTCTCCAAAATATTCCAAATGGAATTTAAACTGGAGGTGGTGGAGGGAGGACTTAAGCCAGAAAGGGTTTTTGGGAAGAAAGAGCTACCTTAAATTTAGTTGCATCTGGTTGGGTAACTATGGTAGGGTGAAGATTATTCCATGCTTTAATTGTGCGGGGGAAGAATGAATTGCTGTACACATCTGTCTTGGTAGCTGGAAGCTCAAATTGGATCGAATGTCCTCGTCTGCTCCTAATTGGTTTGGGTTTGGTGTAGGTCTTGTAATCTATGTTGAGCTGACCATTTAACATTTTGTAAAAACAGGTCAAACGGTGAGCTTCACGTCGTTCTTGGAGAGGGTTCCCCCCAGTGAATTCAGAAGTTTGGTAACACTCGCTTCTCTCTCATAGGTGTTAGTAACAAATCGAGCTGCCTGTCTTTGGACACGTTCGATGGAAGAAATGTTTTTATTTGTGTATGGGTCCCATGCTGCAACTGCGTAGTCCAAATGAGGTCTAACGAGGGTGAAGTATAGCTTCTCCTTGACAGAAGTTGAACAATGATGAAAGTTGTGCCTCAGAAAATTTAGGACACCTGTTGCTTTCACCGTTGCATGAGTCTGACCATTCCAACGCAGATCATTCTGCAATTTGATACCAAGATACTTGGTTTGTTTGGATTCTTCAAGGATGGTACCAAGTATATTGTACGATGTTTTGCCTGGATTCCTCTTTCTGGTGACACGCATGGTTTCACATTTGGAAGGGTTGAACTGCATGCCCCATTGGTGTGACCACTCAACCATTGTATCGAGGTCCTTTTGGAGAGCATCTTCATCATCAGCTGACTTAATTGGACGGTACAGCAAACAATCATCAGCGAATAGTCTGGTCGTGCTTGCGACTTTTTCATGGATGTCGTTTATGTAAAGCAAAAACAGATGTGGGCCAAGTACTGTGCCCTGAGGTGTACCACTCAACACTGGATGCCAATTGGAGCTCTTTCCGTTCACACACACACGCTGAAGACGTTTTGTCAGGAAACTGGAAATCCATTGTTTCGTGTTGGAACGAATACCATAGAAGTCAAGCTTCCGAAGCAGTCTCTGGTGTGGGATGACATCAAATGCTTTAGAAAAGTCCAGCACTACTAAATCCGTGATGACATTACCATCAAGATGTTTGGCCAGGTCATTTGTCGTCAGGATAAGCTGAGACTCACATGATATATGGTAGGGAATGGTAGGGATTCTGATCTTTGTGACGGACTGGGCTATATCCACAACTCTGCAATTTCTTGTGGTCTTGGGCAGAGCAGTTCCCAAACCAATCTGTGATGCAACCTGACTTTATGCTTTCTATGGTGCATCTGTAGAGGATTGTAAGAGTCATTGGGGATGTGCCGTTTTTCCTCAGTTTCCCGAGGGAGTAGTCTTCTTGGCTGTTGCATCAATCTGCTCATAATTCTTTAAAACGTGCACATAATGTCATATTTAGGCAATAGATGAGAAAATGTAAAGGTTAATTTAATCAATTTTTATTCCAAAAATATGGTTCATGATGAAATTTAGATTAAACCAAACCTTATGGTGAATGTGCAATATTTTATTTGTAGTCGATATTAAGTATGATACATCCATGCTAAGAGGTGTCCCCAAGTCACAAGTTCTGTTAAATGACTCCATGTAAATAAAGTCAAGGGTGATATAGTGAAGCTGAGGTTAGTTTGTAGCAGGGCTTGACAAGTGGCTAGCTCGCCGTAACCTCAGTCCTGAGGACGGAGAGGATGAGCCAGCCCTATACAGAGACACCTGACCTGCTGTTACTCCAGCTTTTTGCATCTATCTTTGGTTTAAGCCAGCACCTGCAGTTCCTTCCTACACACCGTGTACAGAACTGTCTTTGGAAAGGCATCGAAACAACCAGACATGTTCAATGAAAGTGATGAGGAAATCAAGTCTCTGGTGGACAAGAAATACAAACAGGACAAGAAGGAGTAAACCAGAGTGATCCTATATTCAACTAAAAAAAACAATGCTTTTTCCAACATTCACGGTAGCATCCAATAACAGGTCTGCAAGATTTGCTCATTTGCTCAGATACAAGGCAGGTGAAATGTAGAACTATTTTGATTGGAAAGACTCCAAAAATTTCTATGCTGCTCTGAAATCGAATATCTGGTCCGCAGCCATCTGGTAGTTCACCTCCAGTCAGTGCAGATTGACTGAAACTTGTTGCTGAAAAAAACCCAGTTCGTCATAGTGTTATAGTCACATAGCATGGAAACAGGTCCTTGCCGGCTAAGATGCCCTATCTACATTAGTCCCACCTGCCCCTGTTTGGCCCATGTCCCTCTAAACCTTTCCTATCCATGTACCTGTCCAAATATTTTTTAAATGTTGTTATAATACCTGCCTCAACTACCTCCTCTTGCATTGTTCCACATACTCACCACCCTCAGTATGAAAAAATTGCCTCTCGGGTTCCTATCTTTCCCCTCTCACCTTAAACCTATATTGTCCGGTTCTTGATTCCCCTGCTCTGGGTTAAAGACTCTGTGCATCTACCCTTTCTATTCCCCTCATTATCGCTTCTCAATCTCTTGTGCCCCAAGGAATAAAGTCCTAGCCTGCCCAACCTCTCCCTACAACTCAGGCCCACAAATCCTGGCGACATCCTCGTAAAATGTTCTTCGGAGTGATGGTCTGACAATTAGTGATGAGGCGATAGGTTGGAGGCTACAACTTCCAGCACAATTTGCTCTTGCTGAACTCCTAGACCTGGCAGAAGTTCAAATTGTAATGATCAGGTGGAAAGCTCTACATCAAATGTTATACCAGCAGAAATCTTGAAAAAAAGAGGCCCCCACTGTTCAGAAGTTCAGAAGTTAAAGCAGCAGAATTAGGCCATTCAGCCCACCAGGTCTACTCTGACAGGGCTACTTCAGGACTTCTGGAACAAGGAGAAAGCTCCTCAAGACCGAGATCATCTCAATTACCCATCTACATAAGCATAAGGGGAACTGTTATGTCTTCCATAATCATAGAGGAAAGCTCTTTATTCCTGACTGCTGGTAAAACCCTGGCTGGAGTCCTATTGAACAGACTGATTGCTCAGCTTGAGGAAGGAATACCAATTCTCGCCATTTAAATATAAATGCCTGAACAACTTCAGCAAGAGGGTAAATGTGCAGTTAAATGGCAATATCTAACAGCTAAAGTCAGAGTTCATAAGTTCATATGTTGGCTTAAACCAACCCCATCCTTGCCCAATGCCAGACAAACCCTCAAGCAAAAGTGATCGAGTCATACAACAGGAATGAATCCGAGTCATCCTCAGACTATCCTTGATCGGACTTTGCTGGCTTTACCTTGCACTAAATGTTATTCCCTTATCATGTAGCTATACATTGTAAATGGCTTGATTGTAATCATGCATTGTCTTTCTGCTGAATGGTTAGTATGCAACAAAAGGTTTTCACTGCACCTCGGTACATGTGACAATAAACTAAACTGAACTGAACTGGGAAAACAGGGCCTGCGGCCCACCAAGCCCATGCCTGCACTCAATCACCCATATACACCAGTGCATGAGAATCCACACACACAGAGGATCTAAGGCTTGGATTGGACTCGGGCCGCTGGCTCTGTGGGATGGTGGTTCCATGGGTGCCACCAGTCTACCATCCTAAAGTCATGGGATGGAATTCGGAAACAAGATCTCATGCTGACATTTCCCTCTCCCGATCCACAGATGCTACAACTGAGTTTAACGCTGCAGTAATTGTCCTGGCTGAATCCAATGAAGAAATCATTCAATCTAAGACATTTTGGTCTGAGTAAACTGAACTATGATGGGTGGCTGATTAATTTTACTGTTTGTATGGCTTGTTGTCACATTCCTCATATCCAACAATGAAAAACCATTCTACATTTCCTTGATCATCGCCTGCTTTGATCTGTTTAAGAGGCGGATGCATTAGATGAGGTTGGAGGGGGTGCAGGTGAACCTCTGCCTCACCTGGAAAGACTGCTTGGGTCTTTGGATGGAGTCGAGAGGGGAGGTAAAGCGACAAGTGTAGCATTTCCTCCGGTTGCAAGGGAAAGTACCAGGGTAAGGGGTGGTTTGGGTGGGAACGGACGAATTGACCAGGGAGTTACGGAGAGAAAGGTCTCTGCGGAAAGCAGGCTTGGCGATTGCTTAACTGCTCTATATCGGGGAGACCAAGTGCAGGCTTGGCGATCGCTTCGCCCAACACCTCCGCTCAGTTTGCAATAACCAACCTGATCTCCTGGTGGCTCAGCACTTCAACTGCCCCTCCCATCCCAAATCTGACCTTTCTGTCCTGGGCCTCCTCCTTTGCTCGATAGATGCTGCCTCACCTGCTGAGTTTCTCCAGCTTTTATGTCTGCCTGCTTTGATCTGTTTTTTTCCACACCTTACATGTTCTTTGTACCCTTCCATATCTCATTTCCTTCTCCCCTGACTCTCAGTCTGAAGAAGGGTCTCAACTCGAAATGTCACCCATTCCTTCTCGCCAGAGATGCTGCCTGTGCCGCTGAGTTACTCCAGTATTTTGTGTCTATCTTGAGTGGCTTCTATACTGGTAATCCTCTGGGAAAGTCTTTAACTGATTAATTAATCCTTTTGCAACCTCTTTATATTTTCATCTTATTTTTGTTTAAGGGTAGATCTGCTTGTCGTGGATAGGGGAGAACCAGTGGATGTGTTGTATCTGGACTTTCAGAAGGCTTTCGACAAGGTACCACATAAGAGATTAGGATACAAACTTAAATCACATGGTATTGGGGGTTCAGTATTGATGTGGATAGAGAACTGGCTGGCAAACAGGAAGCAAAGAGTAGGAGTAAACGGATCCTTTTCACAATGGCAGGCAGTGACTAGTGGGGTACCGCAAGGCTCAGTGCTGGGACCCCAGCTATTTACAATTTATATTAATGATCGGGATGAGGGAATTGAAAGCAACATCTCCAAGTTTGCGGATGACACTAAGCTGGGGGGCAGTGTTAGCTGTGAGGAGGATGCTAGGAGACTGCAAGGTGACTTGGATAGGCTGGGTGAGTGGGCAAATGTTTGGCAGATGCAGTATAATGTGGATAAATGTGAGGTTATCCACTTTGGTGGCAAAAATGGGAAGGCAGACTATTATCTAAATGGTGGCCGATTAGGAAATGGGGAGATGCAGCGAGACCTGGGTGTCATGGTACACCAGTCATTGAAAGTAGGCATGCAGGTGCAGCAGGCAGTGAAGAAAGCGAATGGTATGTTGGCCTTCATAGCAAGAGGATTTGAGTATAGGAGCAGGGAGGTTCTACTGCAGTTGTACAGGGTCTTGGTGAGACCACACCTGGAGTATTGCGTACAGTTTTGGTCTCCAAATCTGAGGAAGGACATTATAGCCATAGAGGGAGTGCAGAGAAGGTTCACCAGACTGATTCCTGGGATGTCAGGACTTTCATATGAAGAAAGACTGGATAGACTTGGCTTATACTCGCTAGAATTTAGGAGATTGAGAGGGGATCTTATAGAAACGTACAAAATTCTTATGGGGTTGGACAGGCTAGATGCAGGAAGATTGTTCCCGATGTTGGGGAAGTCCAGGACAAGGGGTCACAGCTTAAGGATAAGGGGGAAATCCTTTAAGACCGAGATGAGGAAAAACTTTTTCACACAGAGAGTGGTGAATCTCTGGAACTCTCTGCCACAGAGGGTAGTTGAGGCCAGTTCATTGGCTATATTTAAGAGGGAGTTGTGGCTAAAGTGATCAGGGGGTTTGGAGAGAAGGCTGGTACGGGATACTGAGTTGGATGATCAGCCATGATCATATTGAATCGCGGTGCAGGCTCGAAGGGCCGAATGGCCTACTCCTGCACCTATTTTCTATGTATCTATGTCTTTAGTTGTTTTTTGTTGCTTCATTAGCAGTTACTGGCTGCTCATTTTGTTTGTGTGCTTTCTCTGCAAACCAACTATGATAATTGGAAGGCTCCTATCAGTCTAATGCATATCAAAATAATTGGACAACTTAGCTGTAAATAGTCAAGGTAATAGCCATGAGAAAAGGACCTATTAAATGCAACTGAAAGGATTCTTGTTTTAACTGGTTGGAGGCAAAGCAGTTGCTGTTGCAGGAGAGACCGAGGAACAGCTGGAGCTGTGTCCTTCCTTGCTTTGCTATTTCCTGTGCACTTCCACAATAGAGGTTGTCTGACTCAGAAGGCTTCATAGAGTCATGTTATCGTATGTCTCCCACACCAAATCTACTAGACCTTTGATGTGGCTTTTGTTCTGCACTGTCCAGTTCCCAAACTAACTAACTGTTTAGTTGAGAGTGAGTTGTAGAGACTGGAAATATCCAAGTCGATGATTCACAGACATTTTAAAAAATGACCATAATTTCACGCTTCGTCTTAGACATTCTGCCTACATAAGTCACTATTGATTATGATTGATTCTGTGGTATTTGATTCCTACTTCAGAAAACATAGGGCTGTCTCCTTTACTACATACATCTATTTACAGTTCTAAGCAATATTTTAGGTCAGATGTTTCTATTTTGATTTGTTTTGTAAATAAATCTTCAGGCTTGAGAAATCACCCTTGTACCATATTAGTGAACCATTCTTGAGCAGGAAGGGACTGCAGATGCTGGTTTACACCAAAGTAACCACAGTGGATACAACACCTGTCCCTATACCTCCTCCTTCGACTCCGTCCGAGGACCCCAACAGTCTTTTCTGTGGAGGCAGAGGTTCAGTTGCACCTCCTCCAACCTCATCCACTGAATCCTCTGTGTATATATCGGTGAGACCAAGTGCAGTCTCAGTGATTATTTCGCTGAACACCTCGCTCAGTCCGCCTCAACCTATCTGATTTCCCAGTTGCTAAACATTTTAACTTCCCCTCCCATTTCCATACTGACCTTTCTGTCCTGGGCTTCCTCCACTGTCAGAGTGAGGCCCAGCGCTAATTGGAGGAACATCACTTTATATTTTGCTTGGGCAGCATACACCCCAGTGGTATGAATATTGACTTCTCTAACTTCAAGTACCACTTGCTTTCCCTCTCTCTCCATCCCTCCCCCATCCTAGTTTCTCCGACCAGTCCCCCTGATTAAATTTTTACTCCGTATGCTTTGTTGTCACCTTCCCTTAGCTAACAATGATCTATTCTACATTTTCCTTGATCTCCATCCCCTTTGATGTCTCGTTTTCACACCTTACTCTTCCTTCTCTGTGACTCCCTCTCCCCTGACTCTCAGTCTGAAGAAGGGCCTCGACCCAAACCATCACCCATTCTTTCTATCCAGAGGTGTTGCCAGTCCCGCTGAATTACTCCAGCATTTTATGTCTCTCTTTAGTGAACCATTCTTATTGTACACGGTAAGTTTGCTGTTGAGGATTGAAGGGGCTGTCCCACTGCGGCGACCTAATTGGCGAGTTTAGAAGAGTTTAGGAGAGTTTAAAAAAATGTCATGTTGAAGACCTCCTTCGACTATGTAGAAGACCTCCTTCGACTATGTTGAAGACCAGCTTTGACTAGCTTCGACCAGCTTCGGGAAAATTGGACACCGAATAGTGGAGAGTGAAGACGACCTCCTTCGATCTCCTTCGACCTCCCTTCGACTATGTTGAAGACTATCTATGACTACCTTCGATTACCTTTGACTACCCTTGATTACCTACGAATAACATGCTGACCTACTACGACCTACTTCGACGAAACCTACGAGTAAAAAAAGTTTGATATTTTCCATGGCGACTTTTCTTTACTCGCGGACATTTTTCATCATGTTGAAAAATACGCCGCGACCTAGCTGAGGCCTCGGGTACGCGGGGACTACTCTCGAGCATGAAGGAGAGTTACAAAGACCTCCTAGGACCTCGTGTCGCCCATGCTGCGAGTATGTCGAGGGCAAACTCGTCTGAACTCACGGATTAGGTTGCCGCAGTGGGCAGCCCCTTCAGGCATAAACATGTATATGTCTTCTTTATCCTAGGCATTTCCTTGAGGTTAAGGATGATTTGCTTTTACTACAGTTCAACGAGTGTAGAAGGGAGGTGTTTGTAGGTTAGTTACCTAAAATTGGAGAATTCAATATTCATAGCGTTAGGTTGTAAGGTACCCAAGTGGAATATGAGATGCTGTTCCTCCAGTTTGTGTGTGGCCTCACTCTGACAATGGAGGAATATCAAGAACCAGAAGACATAGGTTTAAGGTGAGGGTGGAAAGATTTAATAGCAACCCGAGGGGCAACCTTTTTACACAAAGGTGGTAGGTATATGGAACGAGCTGCTGGTTCAGAGGGATATTTGCCAAATGCAGGCAGGTGGGACTAGTGTAGATGGGGCATGTTGGTCGGCATGGACAGGTTGGGCTTCAAGTACTGTTTCCATGCTGTATGACTCTCTGACTCTCAGAGATCTAGCACAGAAAGGTCAAAATGAGAATAGGAAGTTAAAATGGTCAGCAACCGGGAGATCCTGCAGGTCTTGGTGGACCAAGCACAAGTGTTCGGCAAAACAGATCGCCAATGTAAAGAAGGCCACTTTGGGAACACCAAATGCAGTAGATGAGGTTAAAGGAGGTACATGCGAATCTCTGTAATACCTGGAAGAACTGCTGTGGTCACTGGATGGAGGTGAGGGAGGAGGTATAGGGACAGGTGTTACATCTGTGGTTGTAATGGAAAATAATGGGAGGGGTTGGGAAGGGTGAGTGAAACAAGGAGTTGTGGAACTCTTCACAGAACTCCTTGGGTGGCACGATGTTGCAGCGGTAGAGTTGATGCCTTATAGCGCTTGCAGAAGACCTGGGTTCAGTCCTGACTACGGGCGCTGTCTGTACGGAGTTTGTACGTTCTCCCTGTGACCGCGATAAGTTTTAACCAAGACCTTTGGTTTTCCCCCACACACCAAACATGTACAGGTATGTAGGTTAATTGGCTAGGTGTATATGTAAATTGTCCCTTGTGTGTGTAGGGTAGTGTTAATGTACAGGGATGGCAGGTCAGCGCAGACTCATGGGAAGATGGACCTGTTTCCACGCTATATCTCCAAAACATAAAAAAACTAAAAGGAAAGGGGTGGAGATGGGAAGATGTGACTGGTGCTGGGACCAGGTTGATGGTGGTGGATGTGGGCCATTACCTGTCAAAACACTTCATTGTGATCCATGTCAGAGCTGCCTGTGGTAGTCATTGAGACAGGCTACTTTAATTTTCTTCGAGATTGAAATGATGGAGATTTCCTTGAAGCAGATGGGGATGGTATACTTTTGAAGTGAGATGTTGAAGATGCAATTGATTGGCAGAGATTTCAGAGATTCCAGGGACTCTACTTGGGCCAGCCACTTACTGAGAATTTATCATTGTGAAAGCTTCTTATTTCAGCCACTGAGATGTATGTTTAGTTTAGAGATACAGCATGGAAACAGGCCCTTCGGCCAACCGAGTCCATGCTGACCAACGATCACATGCACACTAGTTCTATCCTACACACTAGGGACAATTTACAGAAACCAATTAACTTACAAATCGACACATCTATGGGACAAAGCCAATGGAGGATAAGTAGGATGGGCTTTGCGGAACACTTTATTAGTCTGTTCAAAACACTTATAATGCATTGAGGTCATCTGATAAAGATGGATCATTGCCAGAAATCATCCAGATTTTGCATTATAACTCATGATTCATTCAGGCTGTGCCACAGTCAGCTGGCATCCACTTGACTGAATTGATTCTTTAGTTTGTTTTGGAATCCTCTCTTGGCATCCCTATCAACATTGTGGAGATCATAACAGGCCTTCTTCTACAGTATGGAGCCATCCTTCTTGAAAGCCTCAGATCTGGACTTTAGCAGACGGTGAATCTCCCTGTTAGGATAGATCCTAACTTTCTTTGTCATAATGCAGTCATCAACACATTTCTTGATGAAGCTGGTGATTACTAAGTTATACTCATTCAGGCTGGATGAATTGATCTTGAACATATTCCAGTCTGTTGACTCAAGGCAGTTCTATAGCACACATCCAGTCTCTTCATATACTGCTGTATTACTCTCATCATCAGTGCGTTGCTCTTCAATCCGCCTAAAAACAGGCAGGAGGAGCACCCGATATTGAGACTAGTGAGAGATGGGTTACATTGAGGGTGAGAGATGGAATGACAGGCGTCCTTGATGGTGGTCTGTAGTGGTGTAGAGTGTTAACAGTCTGCGTGGGGCACGAGACCTGCAGATAGTATTTGCGAAGTAAATCCCTGAAGTTTAGCGTAACTTCTCCAAAAGAATTAATTCATTTCCGTCACTATTAATATTGGACTAAAACATGTGGCAGCAACAGACTGGAAGATTGGTCAGAGTAGACTGTTCCATTGCAGTCTTTCCTGCACCTATTTTATGCACTAGGCACATGATTGTAAAATCATGTAACTATTATCAATGTATCAAGGTTATTATCAATGAACTAAAGCACTGTTAGTGCATATGAATACCACAGAACAGTATATTTGGAGTTATACCTAACAAAGAGACCTAGTTGTGTATTGTTATAATCTATTGCCGTTTACTATTCCTCTAAATAGAATATCATGGCCAATTAATGCAAACGAACAATCCAGGTCACTTTGTGCATGTATGTACCCTTTTTATATATAAAAAAAGTAGAAATACAAGGCAGTTTCTGTTTAAGTTTGATTCTGATCTTTCTTGGTGGTTGTAGCACAGAACGATTCAGAGAGACGGCTACAAACAACCAAGTTATTGACTACCTGCCGTCCACATTTCAACAGAGTTGTTTTACTGGCTGCTTCTGTATTTTCTCTTTTCCACTGACACACAACCCTTCTTCCTGCCCTTGAAGAGCTGAGCCTCTTCCAGCAACCACAGGAGACTGCAAAGTTATGTTTTGAATTTTCATTTTAGATTTTTATTTCTGCTTATCTGCACAAGATTTATTTTCATATTGGAACTTACAACATAGAATGCAATTCTAAAAATAGTGTCAATAATATTTAAGTTAAGTGCATTACAAATATCTGTACTCTTATTAGTGCAGTTATGCCTTCTGCAATAATTGTTGCTTTAATGTCTATAAAGAATGGATCTACTGGGCTTATATTCACTGGAATTTAGAAGGATGAGAGGGGATCTTAAAGATACATATAAATTCTTAAGGGATTGGACAGGCAAGATGCAGGAAAAATGTTCCCGATGTTGGGGGGAGTCCAGAACCAGGCGTCACAGTTTAAGAATAAGGGTTAGGCCATTTAGGACTGAGATGAGGAAAAACGTTTTCACCCAGAGAGTTGTGAATCTGTTAAATTCTCCACCACAGAAGACAGTGGAGGCCAATTCACTGGATGTGTTCGAGAGAGTTAGATATAGCTCTTAGGGCTCATGGAATAAAGGGATATGGGGAGAAAGTAGGAACGGGTACTTATTTTGGATGATCAGCCATGAATATATTGAATGGTGGTGCTGGCTCAAAGGGCCGAATGGCTTACTCCTGCACCTATTTTCTATTTCTATGTTTCTATAGTCAACCAAAGGGTTTACAAGAATATCGGACAATATTCAACAAAATGATCAGACGTGTGTTCTAAGCATTATTCTCTTGTCCCTGACTGTTTGAATGCCACGATCTACAGAATGAATTTCCATGTAGTTCAAAGCTATACTACATTATTTCTTTACGCTTAGACAGATAAATCATATAGTTCATGAAAATTAGGAAGAGGATTGTGATGGAAATTGGCCCGTGTCTGCTGATTACAATACAAGGGGGCACCAGCTTCATGCAGCTTGCTCATTGCAATAGTATCTGCAGGCATGCAGCATCAACAGCATTGCCTACTAACTGAAACATATTTGTACATAGTGCATCGAAAAGTACAATGTCCGTGCCGAACATGATACCAAGACCAACTCTTATCTGCCTGCACATAATCCATATGCCTCCATTCCCTCCAAAAGTCTCTTAAATCCCATTATTGTGTCTGCCTGAACACCACCCCCTGGCAGCAGGTTCCAAGCACTCACCACCCTCTGGGTTCAAAAACTTGCCCTGCATATCCTTCTAACTATAAAACTCTGATCTTGTATGTGTGTGTGTGTGCGTGTGCGTGTGTGCGTGTGTGTGTGTGTATTTATTTGTTTGTGTGTTGTCACTTCTTTTCGAAAAAACGACGCGCTAACGGTAACATTTTCACATATTCCGATAGAGATTTATGCCGTGAAGTCAAAAATCGCCTTATCTGAAAATGTCATGCATTATTTCTCGAGTTATTAATCAAAATGTTCAAGAATCTGAAATAGCTTTGAAAATAAAACCAAGCAGCTTTGGCTGATGACGTCACAGTGGCTCTGCATGCTGCGTCTGCGCTGCGAGTGACGTCCCCCCCCCCCCCCCCGCGAGCTGCCCGCCCCGCTCCCCTCCTCCTCTATCCATGTACCTGTCCAAATGTTTCTTAAAGGTTGCGATAGTACCTGCTTCAACTACCTCCTCCGGCAGCTTGTTCCATACACTCACCACCCTTTGTGTGAAAAAGTTACCCCTCAGATTCCTACTAAATCTCTCCCCCCCCCCCCAACTTTAAAACTATGTCCTCTGGTTCTTGATTCCCCTACTCTAGGGAAGAGGCTCCGCGTGTCTGCCCGGTTATGCAGGAATTAAACCTGACCCAGTAACAATGAGGAATTAGGAGAGAAGGCGGGAACATGGCAGATATCAAGCTGGAAAAGTAATGGAACAAAAGGCCCTGTGGACGAAAGTTCAGAATGCAGCTGGAGCAGTTGGCTGGAGAGGTTAAGCTTCAAGAGCATGCAAGAGGTTCAGTTATTTTGCATAAGTGGTTAAGGTCAGTAAATACATCATCAAATACCATAACTGCTCCAACCTCAGACACTGTCTCAATTCACTGCATCATCATTTCTCACCCATCAAGAATTTCCATCGACTGAGACTCACATCTACTATTTATAGTTTTGTTGCATTCCCACGAACTCAAAATATTTCAAGACTAAAATGTTTGAAGCGGTGCAGTCCTGCTGCTATTGAATATACAGATCTGAACTCATTGTTGAAAGATGTAGATGATCAACAGTTTAATTAGTGCTACATGCACGATGAAGTTAAGTCGATGAGCAGGCGACGAGAACCTAATGGCCCAGAGTCAGCAGGACAGTTTAGTTTAGTTTAGTTTGGTTTAGAGATACAGCAAGGAAACAGGCCCTTCAGCCCACCGAGTACATGCTGACCAGTGATCACCCATTCTAATTCTTCCTACACACACCAGGGACAATAATTTACAGAAGCTAATTAGCCAACAAACCTATATGTCTTTGGAATGTTGGAGGAAACCGGAGCACCTGGAGAAAAAACCCACGCGGTCACAGAGAGAATGTGCAAACTCTGTATAGACAGCACTCATAGTCAGGATCGAACCCAGGTCTTTGGCATTGTAGGAAGCAACTCTACTGCCGTGCCACCCTTACAGAATTATATGTTACCATACACGTCAAATAACTTATTGAGTAATTTTCTGGTACAATTACAATAACTTGTAAATAAATGTAGTTTAGTGTAATTTAGAGATACAGCATGGAAATGGACTCTTCGGCCCATTAAGTTCATGCCGACCATCGATTACCCATTCTTCCAAGTTCTATGTTATCCCATTTTACACACCGGGGGCAGTTTACAGAAGTCAAATAACATACAAATCCACACATCTTTGGAATGTGGGCGGAAACCGGAACACCCGGAGGACAAATAGAGAATGTGCAAAAACCACACAGACAGCACCCGGGGTCAGGATCGCACCCTGGTCTCCGACGCTGTGAGGCAGCAGGACTACCAGCTGTGTCACTGTGCCACCTTTAATTTAAATCATAAAAAATGAGTTCCCATTCTGACACTGGTCTATTGACTCGTCGAGTTTATTGCCACTTGCTCAAGTACAATGAGGTACAATGTGAAATCTTGCTTGCAGCAGCATCACAGGCACATATACTCAGACAAACACGCAAAAACAAATTAAACATAAATGACACAAAATTACTTTTATAATAAGAAATCTGAAAACCACAATTTGAAAAAAAAAGACATTATAATGTAAGAAAATCTACTTTTTGAAGCAAATTTTAACCAGAAGTTTGGGGGGTGTTCACCAGGAGCCTGGAAATCCAATTTGTTCAGGTCAATTTCTTTATGTAGTAGCTTTAACTGGATTTAACTCAGCTGTCCTTTAACAATTTAAGAGTGCATTTCCTAATCTTCCCTAAAGTGGGCGCACGCACACATATACACACACACACACACACACACACACACACACACACACACACACACACACACACACACACACACACACACACACACACACACACACACACACATATTAAATACACTGTATGCACACACACAGCAAAAGCATGCATGAGTACACACACATGCTGAAACTGCACACACTGTAAAAGGAGAGGAGAAAGTAAGTTAAGAACTTCCAAAATTCTATAGATTATGGACCAGTTTTTGCAGAGTGGAGCATGGCAAATGTAAACTCAGTATTTAAAAACAAGAGAGAGAGTCCTTTTGTAATTGTACTGCTTGCTGCATGGTAAATTACATTCCACTGCACCGTATGGTGCATGTGACAAATACATTTGAACTTGAACTTGAACAAGCTCATCGGTTAGCTTAGCATCATTAGTAGAGAGAATGCTCGTGTGTTATAATGTGGTGACAAAAGAATAAAAAATATCAGGGGAATTAGACAAAGTTAACATGTATTTATGAAAGTTCAACTGCGTCTGTCGAATCTCATGGACATTTTTCTGAATGTATAGATTTTGAGAAGACCTTTGATAAAATCCTACATTGGAGGTTAGTGAGCAAAAATAGAGCACTTGGGATAGGGTGATGTAATGGCATGGATTGAAAGATGGAAATCAGGGAATACTGCAGATGCTGGAAATCTAAAAAACTGAAATTACAGGAAATACAGTTCATGATTCGGGTCGAAGACAAAGGGTCTCCAGTTAACGGTTTGTTTTCCCATAGATGCAGCCTGATCTACAGAGTATTTTCAGCTTTTCTCATTATCCAAGGAATACATTGAACTTTTTTCTCAGTGGCAGGCAGAGATGAGGAAATACAAATTCTGCACAGACGGCACCCAAAATCATAACTGAACCTGGGTCTTTGAGGCAGCAACTCTACCAGCTATGCCACTGTGCCATCCTGCTGCCCCACTCTGCTGTCATCCGTGTAGGATTGATGTGCATTTTTGTCTGCATGGATGCATCATGGTCCATTTGGTCAAAGTTACACCAATGGAGGGAAGTAGTCCATTGGAGGGAAGCAATCTACAAATTGGTGGACGACAGCACCATTGTGGGCCGGATATCAAATAATGATGAGATTACAAGAAGGAGATTGAGAACCTTGTGACCTAATTTCTGGACAACAACCTTTCTCTCAATGTCTGCAAGCCAAAGGGGATATTGGTCGACTTCAGGACGTGAAGGGTACATATACCACATACCACGCATTGACAGCACCAAAGTAGAGATCGTGAAAACTTTAAGTTCCCAGGATGAAGTATCACCAGCAACTCGTCCAGGACCACCCATACTGAAGCAATGGCTAAGAAAGCACACCAACGCCTCTAGTTCCTTAGAATGCTAAGGAAGTTTGGCATGTCCCCAACAACTCTCACCAATGTCTAGAGAAGCGCTGCAGAAAGTTTTTTATTGGGATGCATCGCAGCATGGTTTGGGAACAGCTACTGCCAAGACCCAAGGACAATAGACAAAAGGTGCAGAAGTAGGCCATTCGGACCTTCGAGCCAGCACCGCCATTCAATGTGATCATGGCTGATCATCCCCAATCAGTACCCCGTTCCTGCCTTCTCCCCATATCCCCTGACTCCACTATCTTTAAGAGCCCTATCTAGCTCTCTCTTGAAAGTATCCAGAGAATAGGCCTCCACTGCCCTCTGAGGCAGAGAATTCCACAGACTCATAACTCTCTGTGTGAAAAAGTGTTTCCTCATCTTTGTTCTAAATGGCTTAACCCTTATTCTTAAACTGTGGCCCCTGGTTCTGGACTCCCCCAACATCGGGAACATTTTTCCTGCCTCTAGCGTGTCCAAACCCTTAATAATCTTATATGTTTCAATAAGATCCCCCTCATCCTTCTAAAGTCCAGAGTATACAAGCCCAGTATACAAGGAATGGCAGATTGTGGACGCAGCCCAGACCATCACACAAACCAACCTCTCTTCCGTTTACTCCATTTATATCTCATGATAGCTGGGGAAGGCCAACAGCATAATCAAGGGCGAGTCTCATTCTCATCAATTCACATTGTTGGTGTGCTTTGAGGGAAATTCCTCCTCATCTCCTTCCTAAAGGAACGTCCTGCTCTGCAATATGGATATGAATCTATAATCACGCATAATAACCTGCATTATCAAGGACAAGTCTCAGCCTGGTCACTCCCTCTTCTCCCCTCTCCCTTCAGGCAAGAGGTACAGAAGTGTGAAAATGCACACCTACAGATTCAGGGACAGTTTATTCCCAGCTGTTACCAGGCAACTGAACCATCCTATCAACATCTAGACAGCGGTCCTGATTTATCTCACTGGAGACCCTCGGGCGATCTTCAATCGAACTTTACTGGACATGATTCACTTTATCCTATATCTGTACACTGTGGATGGCTCAATTGTGATCATGTATTATCTTTCCGCTGACTGGTTAACAGGCAACAAAAGCTTTTCACTGTACCTCGGTACACGTGATGATAAACTAAACTAAACTAAACTGGAATTTTGCAATCTGCCTTTTTGCTTTGAAGCTAATCTAAGGTACTGAATGAGAACTGAAACGGCAACACCACAACTCTTTTATAATGCGCACACATGCTTAAAACTTAACCATGTCAGAATAACTTCTCAGAGTCGTTAATCACGTCAATATGAAAATAACATTTTCAACCGTCATTACTATTGTGAGCCTTTGACTGAAACCATACGTAATATGGGAAATAATAGATGGCAGAAATGAATAAGAATAATGAAGCTTAATCTGGGGGTTCAGCTCACATCCATAAAACTGGAACTTGTTACAGCGATGCATGAGATCATCTGTACCTCTTGATTAAATGTCAGTGTGATTACTCACTCCCATTGAACCATAATTCACTCTCTTCCTTCACTCTTGTTACTTTGTTGTTACTGGATGCATGAGATATACATCTGGTATGAATTATTTTGCTCATAACAGAACAACAAGCCATGTTCTGGGAGAATGACTGCACCTCCCAGTACTGTAGTTCCCTCACATCATCTCTACATGTATGGATCTTGGAACGAGAACCAGCCATTTTAACTTGCACACATCATTTCTACTCTTCAACACAATCCACGACAGGAATGCTGGAAATTCAAGTTATAAAGAATATTGTCGCCACTATGCAGTTCTCTGTGCTGGTGGCACAGTGGCACACTTGTTAGAACCGCTGCCTCACAGCGCCAGAGACTCGGGTTCGATCCTGACCTCGGGTGCTCTCCATGTGGAATTTGCACATTCTCCCTGGTGGAGCGTACAGATGCTGTAGCAAGATAGAGATAAAAGAGGAGTAGGAAAGAACTGCAGATACTGGTTTAAATGGAAGGTAGACGCAAAATGCTGGAGTAACTCAGCGGGACAGGCAGCATCTCTGATAAAAGAGGAGGTGGGTTTGCTTTATGGATTAAAGAGACCATCACAGAAGTAGTCTGAGATGACATTAGTGAAGGATCATGCAGTGAAGCTATTATGGGTGGGAATTAAAAAAAACTGTGATCACCTTTTTGGAATTGGACTATAGGTCTCCAAATAGTTAACAGGAATTAGAGGAACAAATATGCGGGGAGACTGCAGACAGCAAGACGGATAGGGTTGTCATAATAGGGGATTTTAACTTTCTCAATACAGACAGACACTGCATTGTGCCAAGGATGAAGATGGAGGGGAATTTGACAAGTGCATTCTTGATTAGTACGGGTGTCAGAGGTAATGGGGAGAAGGCAGGAGAATGGGATTGAGAGGGAGAGATAGATCTGCCATGATTGAATGGCGGAGTAGTCTTGATGGGCTGATTGGCCTAATTCTGATCCTATAATTTATGAACTTATGAACTTATGAACATTCAGCAAAGTTTCCTCAGACAATATGTCGAGGGCCATACAAGGGAGAGGGCCAAGTTTGACCTCCTCTTAGGGAATCGGCCAGGGCAAGTGACTGACGTCAGTGGGCGAGCTCTATGGAACCAGTGACCAGGACCAGGACCAGATTAGCTTTAAAATAGTTATAGATGAGGGCAGCATTGGTTGATTGGAGTAAGATGTTTGCGGACGATACTTGGATGTTTTTAACATGTGCGATAGTGGGAGTTCAAGGTATGCATGTTTCTGTTAGACTGAAGGACACAGCAGGTAGGAGTACAGAACCCTGGTTAACAAGAGAGTGAGGCTCTAATCAGGAAAAAGAATGAGGGAGGGATCAGGTACAGGCAGCTGAGATCAAGTATATCTGTGGAGGAATATAGGGAACAGAGGAGTATACTTAAGAAGGAAATCAGGAAGGTAAAAAGGAGGCATGATATAGCTCTTTCGGATAAGATTAAAGAGAACCCAAAGAGATTTATTAAGGTATATTAAGGTAAACCAAAGTGGTCATCTATGCATGGAGTCACAGGAGATGGGCACTGTTCTCAATGAATATTTCTCCTCTGCTTTTACTGCAGAAAAAGACCTGAAAACTAGGGAACTTGTGAAAGTTAATGGAGATGTTTTAAGGACTGACCATATTATTACTGAGGAGGTACTGGACGTCCTGAGATGTACGAAGGTAAATATATTCTCCAGGCCTAATCAGAAGAATATTACGGGAAGGCAGAGAAGAAATTACGAATAAGGGGTAGGCCATTTAGAAGGGAGATATTGGAAATAATGAGTAAGTGGAATCGAAAGGTAGACTATTATTGAAATGGGGAAAGATTGCAATTGAGGAATGTACAGAGAGATCAAGGTGCCCTTGTGTATGAATCACAAAATGTTAGCAGCCAGAAACAGTTTTTAAAGCCAAATGGCATATTGATCTTCAAAAGGGAACGGAGTTTAGAAATAAGGAGTTATTGTTATAATTGTACAATTGTTGGTGAGGCCACACCTGGAGTCATGCTTAAGTTTTAGCCCTCTTATTTAAGAAAGGATATGCTAGGATTGGATGCCGTCCAAAAGAGATTAATGTAATCCCTGGGTTGATAGGTTTGTCCAATCACTAGCAGCTAAAGAAGTTTTTGAATTCTTTGGAGTTTAGAAGAATGAGTGGAGATCATGTTGAAACATATACAATCCTAAAGGGGTCATAATAAGGTAGATGTTGAGATGAATGACTCGTGGTACAGCTTTAGAACAAGAGGGCACATTTACAAAGTAATGGGTTGTTCATTTAATTCCGATGTTAATAGGATTTTTTTTTTTCTGGAAACATAGAAACATAGAAACATAGAAAATAGGTGCAGGAGTAGGCCATTCGGCCCTTCGAGCCTGCACCGCCATTCAATATGATCATGGCTGATCATCCAAGTCAGTATCCTTTAGCCACAAGGGCCACATCTAACTCCCTCTTAAATATAGCCAATGAACTGGCCTCAACTACCTTCAGTGGCAGAGAATTCCACAGATTCACCACTCTCTGTGTGAAAAATGTTTTTCTCATCTTGGTCCTAAAAGTGGATCTTGGTCTCACCAAAGTGGATAACCTCACATTTATCCACATTATACTGCATCTGCCATGCATTTGCCCAC
Source organism: Malacoraja senta (assembly GCA_038087875.1). Classification (NCBI taxonomy): domain Eukaryota; kingdom Metazoa; phylum Chordata; class Chondrichthyes; order Rajiformes; family Rajidae; genus Malacoraja; species Malacoraja senta. The sequence continues at coordinate 67,431,348 of CM075977.1, read as the reverse complement.
TCACCCAACCTATCCAAGTCACCTTGCAGCCTCCTAGCATCCTCCTCACAGCTAACACTGCCCCCCAGCTTCGTGTCATCCACAAACTTGGAGACGTTGCATTCAATTCCCTCGTCCAGATCATTAATATATATTGTAAATAGCTGGGGTCCCAGCACTGAGCCTTGCGGTACCCCACTAGTCACTGCCTGCCATTCTGAAAAGGACCCGTTTACTCCTACTCTTTGCTTCCTGTTTGCCAGCCAGTTCTCTATCCACATCAATACTGAACCCCCAATAGCGTGTGCTTTAAGTTTGCATACTAATCTCTTATGTGGGACCTTGTCGAAAGCCTTCTGAAAGTCCAGATATAACACATCCACTGGTTCTCCCTTATCCACTCTACTAGTTACATCCTCGAAAAATTCTATAAGATTCGTCAGACATGATTTACCTTTCATAAATCCATGCTGACTTTGTCCAATGATTTCATCATTTTCCAAATGTGCTGCTATCCCATCTTTAATAACTGACTCTAGCATTTGCCACACTACCGATGTTAGACTAACTGGTCTGTAATTCCCCGTTTTCTCTCTCCTTCCCTTTTTAAAAAATGGGGTTACATTAGCTACCCTCCAATCCTCAGGAACTACTCCAGAATCTAAAGAGTTTTGAAAAATTATCACTAATGCATCCACTATTTCTGGGGCTACTTTCTTAAGTACTCTGGGATGCAGCCTATCTGGCCCTGGGGATTTATCGGCCTTTAATCCATTCAATTTACCTAACACCACTTCCCGACTAACCTGGATTTCACTCAGTTCCTCCATCTCATTTGACGCCCGGTCCCCTGCTATTTCTGGCAGATTATTTGTCTTCCTTAGTTAAGACAGAACCAAAGTAGTTATTCAATTGGCCTGCCATGTCCTTGTTCCTCATGATCAATTCACCTGTTTCTGACTGCAAGGGACCTACATTTGTTTTAACTGTAATGGAATGTACTGTATCTCTGAAATTCTCTATCCTCAGAGAATCTCATAACTTATTGAAGTATAGGCAAATGTTAAACTGTATATAACAATTTTTATGTTATAATGTCACAGCCTCATAAATATCACGGAAAGTAGATCAAGAAACACAATTTTGCCCTTGTGATGAAGGGCCAATTTTGTTCATGTACCTAGCTGAGCTGCTATTCTTATTTTGTAGTCTGTCATAGTAAGACATTTTTGTAAATTATCTTCACCTGCAGTGTTGCTGCCAAATTTGAAGACCAGTTGACTTTTTCCCCCCTTCATTTTAATCTGGCTGGATGGGGAACACAAAGCCTTGAACCTTGCTCATTGAGTTATTGACCTCCAATTCAATTACCGAAGGTTCACAGCAATGCACCAACCTGAATGACATAAACTGTACATTTATATCTTCAGGGGCATGATTATCTGAACAAGCAAATGCACTGCTAATAAAAACAATAATTACTGTAACTCATTCTAATTGGACTAGATTAACTGATAAGGCAGTCGACTGGCCAATTCATTATTATTGTGACTTGGTTAGGTCTATTCTCCTGTTTAGTATTGACAGGGTCACTTTATTATGGTTTGGTGCATGATGCTCTTTTGTTTATATATATAACATTTAGTTTAACAGAATAATAACTTTGTCACAGAAACACCCTTTCCACTGACCCTTTCAACATGGATTCAGGCCAATTAAATGTTATTTCAGAAAAGGCCTGTGCTATGAAACAAAGAACTCAAATGTTTAATGATTTGCAAAGACTTTTCTATTCTCTTCTGGTCTGACTGTTTATATAATCAAGGCATTCCACGTGACCTCACACTCAGCCCTGTCAAATGCTTTTCAAGCAGAGTTCATGAATCCCATGGTCTTTGTTATACCTGCCAACAGTTTTAACTCACGGAGTTATTCTTGTGGATAGGATGTAGATCTGGCAGGGGGATACAGCACGTGTTCAATCGGGATGAAGACTGGAGGTCGGAGAATTAGTGACCGGGTGATTGAAACTATCTTTTGGTCCTTCAATTTAAAATGAAGTGTAGCAATTGTCTACACACTCCTCTGAAAAAGTGTGACTTAAATGGTTAAAGCAAAATTATAGTACTCCACCTCACCCCCTCGCTAAAGTTACCAAAAGATGACTTTTTTTCCTCACAAGATGATCTAGGTACATAACAAGGTTCCTCCAATATAATTTTTTTTTACATTTAGGGGCGGCACGGTAGTGTAGCATTAGAGCTACTGCCTTACAGTGCCAGAGACACAGGTTCAATCCTGACTACAGGTGCTTGTCTGTATGGACGTGCAGTTTTGTAGGTTAATTGGCTTGGCATAAATGTAAAATTGTCCCTAGTGTGTACGTAGTGTAGTGTTAATGTGCAGGGATCGCTGGTCGATGTGGACTCGGTGGGCCGAAGGGCCAGTTTCCACGCTGTATCCCTAAACTAAACTAAACTAATTGTAAAATAAATAATTAAGGTTAAATATTATCCTCCTCCTTGCCTCTTAAATGGAAATTGAAGAGAAAGCTTGAAACAAATGCAGAAAAGATCTTTAAAAAAGCAGCTTGAAATCTGGACAGCATAAAGGAAATATTGGAAATTCATAGCAGATTCTTGCAAAACTATAAGGGGAAAGACAGGGTAATGTTTTGGCTCAAGAGTTCTGTGAAGGATCCAAGCCCTGAAGGTTATTCACCTGCTTTAGATGCACCTGCTGAGTATTGCCAGCAGTTTGCATTATCTAGCCAGAAATGTCTTTGCTTAAGTTTTGGCTACACATCTGACTAAAACTTCTGCTGATATACTTCTTTGGAACATTGTCATAAATTTCACTATTTCTGGGGCTGCTAATAAAAGTATTCTGAAATTTATATAGAAAAAATATTGCAAAGGGTTAAAATTGTGCTTCTTTAAGGTCAGAAGCAGTAATTTGTAGAGATATTCTGTTGATCAAAGGAGTTCTTCCTGAGCAGATCTTATCGTTAAATTGTGATTGTAAGCAGACATAATTGTCTAGCAGCTTTGAAAATGAACACAGCTTCGCATTTTTAATATTTATTATTATGATTTATCCTATGCTTGTGAAATGCAATACTACATAAAGCAATGAAATGGAAATTCCATGATTAATCTCTGCACTGATTACATCTTTACAGAATTAACGTTTAAAACCTTAGTCAAGAAATTTAACCGCACAACACCGCAAAAAACTTACATTACACAGACAGAAATCACATTAGTGCAGCTTTAACTAATTTTGTGCATGCTTCTGAGTGAGCTAATACTAGCTGTTAATATAATGCAGAGATTTTAGCAGAGGAATTTTATGTAGCCTTGTTTTGTTTGTCTATTGCCCAGCTTGTCAATTGATGCTAACAACATTATAACAATGTTCACTTCTGCCAGGATTTTCAACCACATGCAGATATTCATTTGAGAAACAGTTGCAATGTTTAAAAGCTGTTTGGGTAGGAACATGGTGAAGAAAGGCATGGAAGGATAGGGACCTAGTGTGGGAAATTGGGATTAGTGTTGATAGGAATCATAGATGGTGTGGACGAGGTTGGCTGAGAGGACCTGTTTAGTTCAATTTAGTTTAATTTAGTTTAGCTTAGTTTTGCTTAGTTTAGTTTAGTTTAGTTTAGTTTATTTAGGTTAGTTTAGTGTACTTTATTGTCACGTGTACCGAGGTACAGTGAAAAGCTTTTTGTTGCGTGCTATCAAGTCAGTGGAAAGACTATACTTGATTACAATCAAACCGTCCACAGTGTACTGATACAGGATAAAGGGAATAACATTTAGTGCAAGATAAAGTTCAGTAAACTCTGATTAAAGTATTTTTTTTCTTTGCCCCCTTTTCCCTTTGCCCCATCTGGACTCACACCAATTTCTCTACCTTCCCCGGCCCCTTCCACCTATATTCCTTCCTCTTCTTCACAATTTGCACCGATTCTATTCTTATCTCACACCTTTTGTATTGTCATTCCTGGCCTTTGTCCCCCCTCACCTATCACTCACCATACTTTGTCTGCTTGCCCGCTGCCCCTTCCACCACAATCTGAAAAAAGGTTTCGACCCGAAAAGTCACCTATCCATGTTCTCCAGAGAGACTACCTGACCCACTGAGTTACTCCAGCATTTTTTGTCTTCAATTTATTGGCATATGTTTAAGAAACTGATTTAATTATAGAAGGACTTTTCATTTGAATTCAGACTAAGCACCATTTTCAATCTCGCAAAGATGATCTAGTGCATTATCTGGGTTTTCCAAATGTGCACTTCCAGTGAAATCCTTATGTTCTCCCATTTCGAAAATGTAAAGCTTCCTGCTGCAATAATATTAAAATTAAATTTATGATTCTGTTGTTTCCTGATGTAATCTATTTGTGGAACATTGAATTGTTTTCTAGCATGTTAAAGAAGCAAAGATGATACACTGCTAAGCACATTTTATGAAACACCATAAATTACTTAGTCAATAAGTTATGAACACTTGTTTCATTTCTTCAGATTTTATCTTTAATGTGATGTATCTATACTTCCTCCACAGGATTTTGGTCCTGAAGTGCATAATTCACATCTTAATTAGATTTTCCTCTGAACATATCTGATGTGTTTATGTCCAACATATTTATGCATACAAGTAAGGTACATAATTATATCAATGCTTCTTTCCACACATGTTTTACTGTGACAGATTCTGCACTTTAATCTTGAGAAATTCCTTGGAATCACGAGTCAAGAGTGTTTAATTGCCATATGTATCAACAACAGAACAATACAATTCTTACTTGCAGGGGCTGAACAGGGCCATAAACACACAGATAATATTTAATAATTTTTAAAGATCAGTAACTTAACAACTGATTATTAGTGCAAAAATCAATCACCTTGGTGCAATCACAGACAGTACATAGAAGTTGGACGACATCTTCGGGAGCGCGAGGCTGGCCAACTTCGGGGCTGCGGTGGCATTCCGGCGGTGGCGACCTGAGTCCGGAGGCTCGGCCGCAGCTGGCCCAGTGGACGACATCGTCGGGAGCTCGCAGGTCACAGGTTGGTGACCTGTTTTTCTGGGGCTCCCGCAACTACAGCTGCGTCCGCTGGACTGGAGGGCGGCAGCTTCGACCACCCCGGGCCGCGGAGTTTGAGCCGGCCCGTCGCGGAGCACGGATTCGGCCGCAGTACTGACTTACCGTCGCCCGGCGGGGTCACAGCATCAGAAGCCTGGATCGCCTCAGCGCAGAGGGAGAACAAAGAGGGAAGAGACAGAGACTTTAAGACTTTTGCCTCCATCACAGTGAGGAGGTGCCTGGTGAACTCACTGTGGTGGATGTTAATTTGTGTTTATTGTGTGTTTAAAAACAAGCCTGAAGGCTTTGTGTCTCAATGCAAGGAGCATTCGTAATAAGGTGGATGAGTTGAACGTGCAGATAGCAATTAATGATTATGATATAGTTGGGATCACGGAGACATGGCTCCAAGGTGACCAAGGCTGGGAGCTGAACATCCAGGGATATTCAATATTCAGGAGGGATAGAGAGAAAGGAAAAGGAGGTGGGGTAGCGTTGCTGGTTAGAGAGGAGATTAACGCAGTGGAAAGGGACATTAGCTTGGAGGATGTGGAATCGGTATGGGTAGAGCTGCGAAACACTAAGGGGCAGAAAACGCTGGTGGGCGTTGTGTACAGGCCACCTAGCAGTAGTAGTGAAGTTGGGGATGGCATCAAACAGGAAATTAGAAATGCGTGCAACAAAGGCAAAACAGTTATAATGGGTGACTTCAATCTACATATAGATTGGGTGAATCAAATTGGCAGGGGTGCTGAGGAAGAGGATTTCTTGGAATGTATGAGGGATAGTTATCTAAACCAACATGTAGAGGAACCAACGAGAGAGCAGGCTATTCTAGACTGGGTATTGAGTAATGAGGAAGGGTTAGTTAGCAGACTTGTTGTGCGTGCCCCCTTGGGCAAGAGTGATCATAATATGGTTGAGTTCTTCATTAGGATGGAGAGTGACATTGTTAATTCAGAAACAACGGTTCTGAACTTAAAGAAAGGTAACTTTGAGGGTATGAGACGTGAATTGGCCAAGATTGACTGGCAATTAGTTCTAAAAGGGTTGACGGTGGATATGCAATGGAAGGCATTTAAAGACTGCATGGATGAACTACAAAAATTGTTCATCCCAGTTTGGCAAAAGAATAAATCAAGGAAGGTAGTGCATCCGTGGATAACAAGGGAAATCAGGGATAGTATCAAAACAAAAGATGAAGCGTACAAATTAGCCAGAAAAAGCAGCATACCAGAGGACTGGGAGAAATTCAGAGACCAGCAGAGGAGGACAAAGGGCTTAATTAGGAAAGGGAAAATAGATTATGAAAGGAAACTGGCAGGGAACATAAAAACTGACTGCAAAAGTTTTTATAGATATGTGAAGAGAAAGAGATTAGTTAAATCAAATGTAGGTCCCTTGCAGTCAGAAACAGGTGAATTGATCATGGGGAACAAGGATATGGCAGACCAATTGAATAACTACTTTGGTTCCGTCTTCACTAAGGAAGACATAAATAATCTGCCGGAAATAGCAGGGGGCCGCGGGTCAAAGGAGATGGAGGAACTGAGTGAAATCCAGGTTAGTCGGGAAGTGGTGTTGGGTAAATTGAATGGATTAAAGACCGATAAATCACCAGGGCCAGATAGGCTGCATCCCAGAGTACTTAAGGAAGTAGCTCCAGAAATAGTGGATGCATTAGTGATAATTTTTCAAAACTCTTTAGATTCTGGAGTAGTTCCTGAGGATTGGAGGGTAGCAACGTAACCCCACTTTTTAAGAAGGGAGGGAGAGAGAAAACGGGGAATTACAGACCAGTTAGTCTAACATCGGTAGTGGGGAAACTGCTAGAGTCAGTTATTAAAGATGGGATAGCAGCACATTTGGAAAGTGGTGAAATCATTGGACAAAGTCAGCATGGATTTACGAAAGGTAAATCGTGTCTGACGAATCTTATAGAATTTTTCGAGGATGTAACTAGTAGAGTGGATAGGGGAGAACCAGTGGATGTGTTGTATCTGGACTTTCAGAAGGCTTTCGACAAGGTACCACATAAGAGATTAGGATACAAACTTAAATCACACGGTATTGGGGGTTCAGTATTGATGTGGATAGAGAACTGGCTGGCAAACAGGAAGCAAAGAGTAGGAGTAAACGGGTCCTTTTCACAATGGCAGGCAGTGACTAGTGGGGTACCGCAAGGCTCAGTGCTGGGACCCCAGCTATTTACAATTTATATTAATGATCTGGACGAGGGAATTGAAAGCAACATCTCCAAGTTTGCGGATGACACTAAGCTGGGGGGCAGTGTTAGCTGTGAGGAGGATGCTAGGAGACTGCAAGGTGACTTGGATAGGCTGGGTGAGTGGGCAAATGTTTGGCAGATGCAGTATAATGTGGATAAATGTGAGGTTATCCACTTTGGTAGCAAAAACGGGAAGGCAGACTATTATCTAAATGGTGGCCGATTAGGAAATGGGGAGATGCAGCGAGACCTGGGTGTCATGGTGCACCAGCCATTGAAAGTAGGCATGCAGGTGCAGCAGGCAGTGAAGAAAGCGAATGGTATGTTGGCCTTCATAGCAAGAGGATTTGAGTATAGGAGCAGGGAGGTTCTACTGCAGTTGTACAGGGTCTTGGTGAGACCACACCTGGAGTATTGCGTACAGTTTTGGTCTCCAAATCTGAGGAAGGACATTATAGCCATAGAGGGAGTGCAGAGAAGGTTCACCAGACTGATTCCTGGGATGTCAGGACTTTCATATGAAGAAAGACTGGATAGACTTGGCTTATACTCGCTAGAATTTAGGAGATTGAGAGGGGATCTTATAGAAACGTACAAGATTCTTATGGGGTTGGACAGGCTAGATGCAGGAAGATTGTTCCCGATGTTGGGGAAGTCCAGGACAAGGGGTCACAGCTTAAGGATAAGGGGGAAATCCTTTAAGACCGAGATGAGGAAAAACTTTTTCACACAGAGAGTGGTGAATCTCTGGAACTCTCTGCCACAGAGGGTAGTTGAGGCCAGTTCATTGGCTATATTTAAGAGGGAATTAGATGTGGCCCTTGTGGCTAAAGGGATCAGGGGGTATGGAGAGAAGGCAGGTACGGGATACTGAGTTGGATGATCAGCCATGATCGTATTGAATGGCGGTGCAGGCTCGAAGGGCCGAATGGCCTACTCCTGCACCTATTTTCTATGTATCTATGTATCTATGTATTATATGTATGACTGCAGGCAACGAAATTTCGTTCAGACCGAAAGGTCTGAATGACAAATAAAGGAATCTCTAATCTCTAATCTCTAAAGTTCATTATTGTTGAGGTTAGTGTTGTGTAGTCTTGGTTTGTGCCTGGTTGTTGGGAAGAAGCTATTCTTAAACCTGCTGGTCATGGTTTTTAGACTTTTGTACTTTCTTACTGATGGTCATATTATTGCAGCATGGCTTATGTGGTGTGAATCTTTAGTCTAATTTAATTTAGAGACACACTGTGGAAACAGACACATCGGCCATTGGGTCTGCACCGAACAAGTTTCCCTGCAACTAACACTATCTTACACACACTAGGGAAATTTACATTTATACCAAGCTGATTAACCTCCAAACCTGTATGTCTTTGGAGTGTGTGAGGAAACCGTAGATCTTGGAGGAAACCCACGCAGGTCACAGGGAGAACGTAAAACTCCATACACACAGCACCTATAATCAGGATCGAATCCGGGTATCTGGCGCTGCAAGGCAGCAACTCTCCTGCTGCGCCACCGTGCCATCTTTGATCATATTGGCTGCCTTTTTGAGGCCGTGCTTCCTATATAACTTTTCAATGATGTGGAGGTAAGTACCTCTGATGGACCGAGAAGTGTACACCACTCGTTGTAATCTCCTTCGTTCCTGGGCATTCATGTTGCCGAACCAGGCGGTGATCCAACCCATCAGTGTGCTCTTTACTGTACACTTGTGGAAGTTAAATGGAGTATTCCTTGACATTTATAGTACAGTCCTTCAGGCTTTTCTTCTGTAAACAATGGCTTGCAAAAATAAAATTTCATTTCAGAATGTCCCCTGCAAAGCTCAATTTAAACAAGCTGATCTCCACCATCATTACTATTAATACCTGTAAGTAGTGCTTTCTATAGACATTTCCAAGTATAAAGGTGCCAACGAGGTTTATTTGAGAACAAGGATTTGAGGCCTCAGAATTAAAGGATGTTCTTTTAGGAAGGAGATGAGGAGGAATTTCTTTAGTCAGAGGGTGGTGAATCTGTGGAATTATTTGCCACAGAAGGCTGTGGTGGCCAAGTCAGTGGATATTTTTAAGGCAGAGATAGATAGATTCTTGATTAGTACTGGTGTCAGAGATGGGAAGTTGGCAGGAGAATGGGGTTAGGAGGGAGAGATAGATCAGCCATGATTGAATGACAGAGTAGACTTGATGGGCCGAATGGTCTAATTCTTCTCCTATCTCTTATGATCTTATGAGATAGTAAGGTTAATGATTAAGAACTGAAAAAACAACCTAACTGGTGGTACTTAGTACCACAATCTTGTCTTCTCTCTTCTTTGTCATCTTCCACCTATCCTCTTGACTGATGCATTACCATATTTCCAGGCAATGAAGATGCTATTTTTTACCCAAAATAAGGCACGAAAATTTACCAGTGTCTTGGAGGCCGAAGGTTAGGTTGTTAGCCAAGAAAGATAGACTTGGCTATCCCTCAGTACAGCAACATCAAGAACGATGTTGCTGTACTGAGGGATAACCAAGTCTATCCCTCATTGCTGGCAGGTGATGGGAAGCGGTTGTAAAGTGGGAAGCGGCTGTAAAAGGACAGTGCCGCTGGCGGGTGGGGGGGAGGTGATCCTTTCACAGCGTGTGGGGAGTCTGGCCCAGGTCAGCACGGCCTGGGCTGCACAAATTGGCAGGGCCGCCAGGGGTAAAGTTGCAGGGAGGGCAGGAGCGTTGAGAAGGAGGGGGTCGGGGATCATGCCAGCAACTCACTCACTCACTGCTGCCGTGGCACTCCGGGCGGGGAGCCACCGCCTTGTGGCTGGGGAGGGAAGTAGCTCAGGTGGCTGTGAATGGCCACCGGCTGCCTTCTGCCAGCCCGCATACCTCTAACAGTGCTCTCCGTCTGAACACCTCCCTCCTGCCGCTCGCTGGTCTCGCTCATGTCAGTCGCTTCCCCAAATCCTTAAATTCCGACTGCCGCCAGGAGCAGGACATGGCCTCACTTGCTGCGCTGGATCACACTGAATGGCATTCACTGCCCGATCTGTGTCTTTCAATATAAATTTGCATGGGGACACGCTTTGGAAGTGTGTGGTGGTTGTTGGTCAAGTGAGAATAACAGAGAGAATAAGAATGCTGCTGCCTTGTCAACAGACGCGCACAAAAGCAGTTGGTATTAGTTTTGAAGTTCTCGTTATTTTTGACCTGGCTCGGAGACTGGACAGTGAGGGGACCAGCTAAAGAACAAAGATCATAGAGTTAGAACCCCACAGTGGAGCACAGTGCTAATCAAGAAGTAGAAAACACAATTACCTTAAGTGATATAACAATTCCAAAATTGTTTCAAATCTTTGTAATTAGACATATGATTCTTGCTGTCTAAACTATCTGGACATTGAATCCCTGCATATTGCTTTGGAATTGCTGAGGACGGCATGGGTGGTACAGCGGAAGAGTTGTTGCCTTACAACACCAGAGACCCAGGTTCGATCCTGACCACTGGTGCTGTCTGTATGGAGTTTGTACATTTTCCCTATGACATGCATGGATTTTCTCTGGGTGCTCCAGTTTCCTCCCACACTCCAAAGAATACAGGTTTGTAGGCTAATTGGCTTGGTACAATTGTAAATTGTCCCTGGTGTGTGTAGATAGTGTTAGCGTGCGGGGATTGCTGGTCGGCATGGACCCGGTGGGCCGAAGGGCTTGTTTCCACACTGTATCTCTAAACTAAATTAACTAAAAACTAAATTGGATGGGTCTGATGTGAAACATCAGAGAAACTGTCATTAAGAGGAACCTTCACTGAAAGGCGGGAAGGATATAAGACCTCATCTGATCAGCGGACTCATATCTTCTCATGGCCCCCACTATCATTTTTCTATTCCTGACTTTCAAAGCAACATGATTTATTTTGAACTTGTCTTTGATTTTGCTGTAATTGCCAAATAACAATGGTACATTTTTATTAATTTGTTACTGTATACTATACATGGCAAAGAATCTCAGCGAAATAAGCTCTCACCTTTCTTAAAGTGGTACATTTGAAACTCAGACAACGCAAGGTTTTGGTACGTACTTCATCACCCATATTAAGCAAATCAAGCTAGTTTTTCTGGATAGACACAAAATATAGGAGTAACTCAGCGGTCAGACAGCACCTCTGGAGAAAAGGAATAGGTGACGTTTCGGATCGTGACTCTTCTTCTGCTTTCTACCTTCAGCATCTCACATTAAATACTTGCAATGTAGGTATATCATGATCAGATACCGATTATAACCTCTCCTATAACTTCTCAATGTAGAACATCTGGCTACTCTAGCAGCATGGAAGGATATGAACCAAGCGCAGGCAGGTGGGAGTAATGTAGCTGGGACATGTTGGCCGGTGTGGGCATGTTGGGCCGACGGGCCTGTTTACACACTGTATCACTCTATGACTCTATGAGAGCTCCATCTCCTCCCCGAATGTGTTTCTAATCATAATCATAATCATAATCATACTTTATTAGTCAAGTATGTTTTGCAACATATGGGGAATTTGGTTCGCCATACAGTCATACTAATAAAAAGCAACAAAACACACAAAATACATTTTTATCATGAACATCCACCACAGTGACTCCTCCACATTCCTGACTGTGATGGAAGACCAAAAAAATCTCTTCCCTTCTTTGTTCTCCTGCGGTCGGGGTCTTCGAGCCTTCCGTTGACGGTACAATCTTGACTCCCGTAGCCGGCGGCGGGCCTCCTCGTCGGGGCGATCATGCTCCTGCATCGGGGGGAACTCAGCTCCCCGTTCCGAGCGATCAGACCGCGGGTCGGGGCTTGTTGAACCTTCTGCTTCGTTGGAGCTCCCGACTCGGCCTCTCCCGAGACTGCGAGCCTTTGATGTTAAATGAGAATCTCAATTTCTAAATGATAATCTCAATTTATTGCCATATTTGAGACAGATTGAAGGCAATTTCCGCTATGAAATGCTTGTCGTTTCACTTTGGGGTTCCCTAAACCAGCAATTGAAGGAAATCTTTTCATTTCATTGGAAAGGGTAAATTCAATTCCAGATCCCAGAGCTGAAAGCAAAAATATTTTCACGTAAATTTCACATCAGGGAAAGGGGCCACTTGCCCCCATCCAATGTTCTTATGCTCCACCTTTTGGCACACAGTCAGGGAATTGATTATAGAAATTGGGACATATTGTTACAGTTGTAGAAGACATTGGTGAGGTAACACTTGGAATATTGTGTTTAGTTTTTGGTCACCCTGCTGTAGAAAAGATGCCATTAAACTGAAAGAGTGGAGAGAAAACATACAAGGATGTTATCAGGACTTGAGTACCTGAGCTAAGAGACTGTCTGAAGAAGGGTCCAGACCCGAAACGTCACCCATCCTTTTTCTTCAGAGATGCTGCCTGACCCGTTAAGTTACTCCTGCACTTTGTGTCTACCTTTCAACAAAAACTTGCTGCATGTGACCTCCCCCATTCGGCATCACTCTTGGTCTTTTCTGACCCTTTTTTTCACATTTTCGGCAGAAGCTGCATTAACACTATATATCTAGTAGTATTTTATGCGCCAGACCCCATAAGGATGTAGTTCTGTCGACAGATAAAAAAATTACAGGCCAGTTAGAGAGGGAGTAAGCTAAAATGGAGTGTCAAGTATAAACTTTACTCCATCAGGAAGGTCTAAAGTATGTTCTGAAGAGATTGTGGTGTGAGGATATTCTGAAACATATATCATGTTTAAAAGGTTAGGTTAAAGTTGATTGGGCAACTTTTGCAAGGTCCTATTTGGACATTGGTTTCCATCTCAGTAAGTCCATCTACACATTGATACAATTCTGTATGCATAGAATGACTCACAAAAACCTAATTAATATTGGAATTTGGCAGTTTAAGATTAGAAGAGGGAATATATTGCAGATGTGTGGGAGGTCTGAGTGTGGGAAAAGTATGTAGCACAGTTAATATTTATTATGTAACAGGTCAGGAGCACTACTTTACTATGGCTCGGTTTCAAATGTAATCCACCTTATCCAACTGTTTTGCAACATACACACTGTCTTACTGTTAACTACACTTTTGATTGTTTGATCATCTGGCCAAATGACACCAAAATATGCACTCTGAAATGGTTGTATTTCTATCCTATTTATGGTTTGGTGCTTCAGTTCAGAAGTTCGAAGAATCCTTGAACCGAGAGCCCTTTTGAGATACACAGAGCTACAAATTGGTGCTGAAAGACCTTTTATAGATTTATGGAGAATTGTTGGGAAGTGCAGCATAGTAACAGGTCGTTTGGTGCAACAAGTTCATGCTGACCATCAACCACCATTTACACGAATCATACATTTTAAATAATTCTTCCCACATGTTAATTAACTGCTTTCAGATTATTTTATTCAGCCTGAAGAAGGGTCTCGACCTGAAACGTCAACTATTCCTTTTCTCCAGAGATGCTGTCTGACCTGCTAAGTTACTTCAGCTTTTTGCGCCTATCTTATTTGATTTTCATCTGTGTATGCGCAGCAAATTATGGTGGGCAATTAATTTACCAACCTTCACATCTTTGGGATGTGGAAGAAAATCAGAATACCCTGAGGAAACCCATAGGGTTCTCCCCACAGGCAGCACCCAAGGTCAGGATTAAACCCAAGGCAGTGAGGCAATGGCTTCACCAGCTGCATTACTCTGCCACCCCAGGCACTGCAACCTTGGAGAGTTTTAGATAGTGAACTGAGGGACAGCTTTTTATAAAGGAATTCAATAGAATTAATTTTAAGCTGTAAGGCATAAAAACCTTGATTCATTTGTGGGCTCTATGTCCCACCGAGTCTGCGTTGACCATCAATTTAGTTTAGTTTAGTGATACAGCATAGAAACAGGCCCTTCGACCCACTGAGTCCGCACTGACCAGCTATCCCTGCACATTAACACTATCCTACACACACTAGGGACAATTTACTCATACACCAAGTCAATTAACCTACAAACTTTGGAGTGTGGGAGAAAACCGAAGATCTCACGCTGTCACGAGGGGAACATACAAACTCCGTACAGATAGCACCTGTAGTCGAGATTGAACCCAGGTCTGCAAGCGCTGTAAGGCAGCAACTCTACCGATGCACCACCCTTCAACAACCATTTCCACAAATCCAATGGCTGCTAAAAATGCTATTGAATTCTGTCCCTTCTGCAGGAACACATATAATGGTAGTTTACAGGCAAAGGACAACTATTAAACGTTTGGTTCTGAAAGAGGGACAGCATCAAAAGACCAGGAATGACACAAATCAGCATTACCATCCTACTTATCATTCAATCCCCATAAAATTGTTCCATTAATCGAGGTCTAAATCAATCAATCAATCAATCAATCAGTCAAACAGTTTTATGAAAATGTTTTTGTGCCAGAACGAATAAGAAAATAGTTTCTGATACAGCATTGGCACACAAATGAGAGTTTTCTCATTAGCGGTCATGGTACAGTGGCCCAGCGATAGAGTTGCTACATAGAAACATAGAAACATAGAAAATAGGTGCAGGAGGAGGCCATTCGGCCCTTTGAGCCAGCACCGCCATTCATTGTGATCATGGCTGATCGTCCCCTATCAATAACCCGTGCCTGCCTTCTCCACATATCCCTTGACTCCACTAGCCCCTAGAGCTCTATCTAACTCTCTCTTAAATCCATCCAGTTATTTGGCCTTCACTGCCCTCTGTGGCAGGGAATTCCATAAATTCACAACTCTCTGGGAGAAAAAGTTTTTTCTCACCTCAGTCTTAAATGACCTCCCCTTTATTCTAAGACTGTGGCCCCTGGTTCTGGACTCGCCCAACATTGGGAACATTTTTCCTGCATCTAGCTTGTCCAGACCTTTTATAATTTTATATGTTTCTATAAGATTCTATACGCTGCACTGCCTCAATCACAAGGATGTCCTTCCTCAAATTAGGAGACCAAAACTGTACACAATACTCCAGATGTGGTCACACCAGAGTCCTATACAACTGCAGAAGAACCTCTCTACTCCTATACTGAAATCCTCTTGTTATGAAGGCCAACATTCCATTAGCTTTCTTCACTGCCTGCTGTACCTGCACGCCAACTTTCAGTGACCGGTGTACAAGGACACCCAGGCCTCGCTGTACCTCCCCCTTACCTAACCTAACCCCGTTGAGATAATAATCTGCCCCCTTGTTTTTGCCGCCAATGTGGATAACCTCACAATTAACTATATTATACTGCATCTGCCACGCATCTGCCCACTCACTCAACCTGTCCAGGTCACCCTGCAACCTCCTAACATCCTCTTCACAGTTCACACTGCCACCCAGCTAGTGTTGCTCCTAATTCCCTCTTCCAAATCATTAATATATATGGTAAACAGTTGCGGCCACAACACAGAGCCTTGCAGCACTCCACTCGCTACTGCCTGCCATTATGAATAGGACCCGTTCACTCCTACTCTTTGCTTCCGGTCTGCCAACCAATTTTCTATCCATGTCAACACCCTACCCCCAATACCATGTGCTCTAATTTTAATAATAATAATAATAATACATTTATTTTATATAGCGCTTTAGTCACCAGTCTCCCGTGTGGGACCTTATCAAAAGCTTTCTGAAAGTCTAGATACACTACATCCACTGGCACCCCTTCATCCCTTTTACTTGTCACATCCTCAAAAAATTCCAGAAGATTTGTCAAGCATGATTTCCCTTTCATAAATCCATGTTGACTTGGACTAATCCTTTTACTGCTATCCAAATGCCCCATTATTACCTCTTTAATAATTGA
The DNA here is from genome assembly GCA_038087875.1 of Malacoraja senta. NCBI lineage: Eukaryota > Metazoa > Chordata > Chondrichthyes > Rajiformes > Rajidae > Malacoraja > Malacoraja senta. The sequence goes on along the minus strand of CM075977.1, from coordinate 67,415,257 downwards.
CTCCAGCATCTTCCCACCACCGAAGTCAGACTAACTGGTCTGTAATTCCCTGTTTTCTCTCTCGCTCCTTTCTTGAAAAGTGGGATAACATTAGCTATCCTCCAATCCACAGGGACTGATCCTGAATCTATTGAACATTGGAAAATGATCACCAATGCGTCCACTATTTCTAGAGCCACCTCCCTGAGGACCCTGGGATGCAGACCATCCGGCCCAGGGGATTTATCATCATTCAGTCCCATTAGCCTACCCAATACTATTTCTCGCCTAATGAAAATTTCTTTCAGTTCCTATACCCCCTTAAATCCTTTGTCCCCCAGTACATCTGGGAGATTGTTTGTGTCTTCCTTAGTGAAGACAGATCCGAAGTGCCTATTCAACTCTTCTGCCATTTCCTTGTTGCCCATAATAATTTCACCCATGTCTGCCTTCAAGGGACCCACATTTGACTTTGCTACTCTTTTTCTCTTAACTTATCTAAAGAAGCTTTTACTGTCCTTCTTTATATTCCTGGCCAGCTTCCCTTCATACTTCATCTTTTCAGCCCGTATTGCCCGTTTTGTTTCCTTCTGTTGTCTATGAAAGTTTCCCAATCCTCTGGCTTCCGGCTACTCTTTGCTGTGTTATACATCTTTTCTTTTAGTTTTATTCTATCCCTAACTTCTCTTGTCAGCCACGGTTGCCTCCTACTCCCCTTAGAATCTTTCTTCCATTTTGGAATGAAATGATCCTGCGTCTTCTGGATTATGCCCAGAAATTCCTGCCATTGCTGTTCCACCGTCATTCCTGCTAGTATCCCTTTCCAATCTACTTTGGCCAGCTCCCCTCTCATGCCTTCATAGTCCCCTTTGTTCAACTGCATCACTGCCACTTCCGATTTAACTTTCTCCTTCTCAAATTGCAGATTAAATCTAATCATATTATGAGCACTACCTCCAAGCGGTTCCTTTACCTCGAGTTCTCTTTATCATATCTGGTTCATTGAACACTAAATCCAGAATTGCCTTTTCTCAGGTCGGCTCCATTACAAGCTGCTCTAAGAATCCATCTCGGAGGCATTCTACAAACTCTCTTTCTTGGGGTCCTGAACCAACCTGATTTTCCCAGTCTACCTGCATATTGAAATCCCCCATCACCACAGTGGCATTACCTTTGTTACATGCCAGTTTTAACTCCTGCTGCAACTTACACTCTACATCCCAGCTACTATTTGGGGGTCTGTAAATAACACCAATTAGTGACTTCTTGCCTTTACAATTCCTCAACTCAATCCACAGTGACTCTACCTCGTCAGTCCCTATGTCTTCCCTCGCAAGGGACTGAATTCCATCCCTCACCAGCAGAGCCACCCCCCTCCTCTGCCCACCTGCCTGTCCTTTCTATAGGATGTATAACCCTGAATATTAAGTTCCCAGGCCCGATCCTCCTGCAGCCACGTCTCAGTAATCCCCACAATGTCATATCTACCAACATGTAACTGAGCCTCAAGCTCATCTACTTTACTTCTTATACTTCGCGCATTCATATACAATACTTTTAATTCCTTACGCATCTCACCTTTCACATCGATCCCATTTACACTTGGCCAGACTCTCCTATCTCTTTGTGAGCTTCTTTTCCCATTAATTCTGGGGTCATTAACCATCCCTTTACTCTCTTTCCCTTTAACTCCATCCTCGACTATCCCATTTGACACTCCACCCCCCCTTATTCAGTTTTTCTGCACTCTGTCCATGACATCCTGGATCCTGGCACCAGGAAGGCAGCACACCATCCTCGAATCCCGTCTGTTGCCGCAGAAACCCCTGTCCGTACCTCTCACAATGGAGTCTCCAACTACAATGGCGTTGCCGGATGTTGGCCTCTTTGGTTTTGGCTCAATAGCCCTTTTTGCTTCGCAAGCCAGTCCGCCGCTCAGTGTGATAACGTCTTCTGTCCTGACAGCTTCTAATTGGGTGAACCTGTTCACAAGATGTACAACACCCAGGCACCTTTGCATTCCAAATTTCCCTCCCTTTCTCACCGTCACCCACTTTCTCTCTTCCAGTACCTTAGGTGTAACAATCTTAGGCCCCCTTCGGTCATGGCTGACCATAGGTGTCTCCATGGTGCTATTCCCTATATGGAGGACACCTGTGCGTGACTTTGTTTAACGTGGGGAGACTGGTGCACAGAGAGCCAGCCCATGGTCCTTGACAGATCTGGGCCAGGATTCAGTGGCATGGAGTCCAAGACGACCAGAGACCCTTTTCTGCCGCAGCCTTCATCCGCCTTCCCAGCCGTTGTGACGCCCCACTAAGGTCAGCCATCGTCATCTGCCTGTTCCACCGTTGAGGTCTTGGTTCTATTGCTCTTTGTCAGAGACCTCCCCCTCGACCTTACCACCATGGGTGGCCCTACCAGGAGCATAGCTCCAGATGGCATTACTCTCAGGATCTCAGGATCTCAGGATCTCAGGTCCACACAAGCTTCTTCACCACGACAAGGTGACAAACCACAGAGATTGCTACCTTAAAGCACCAGAAACCTCGGTTCGATCATAACTATGGCTGCCAGTGTGCAAAGATGACCATTTTACAGTCACAGGATGAACATACAATTGAATATTAGTCATCAAAATGCAAAATGCAGTTGCAGACAGTTTGTTCAGATTACCACATAAATTGTCAGAGATCGGGAAATAGAGCATAATGTTCACACTGTTACTGAAAGATAAGGATTTAATAAGCAAAACAACAGTGATTAATCAGATGCTTCAGTAAAATGTACCCTCAAGCAAGTTGATGAAAACACTCAGAAAGGATGGAGCAGCCAGGATAAATATCCAAATGAAGACTCATAGATTCATTTATATGGGAGTGTAGAGGGACAGTAATTGAAGCAGATGACAATGACAAAAAAAACTAAGTGAAAGATATGGAAATCATCAGATTGGTGAGCACCTGACTGCAAGAGACCTTGATAAAGCATATCTTTGGTCCCGTAAAGATATTTAATAAAATGTCCTGATGAAAATCGGCTATATCAGGGTACATGGTAAGGTAAGGCCAGGATTTACACAACCATGGGACCATGGTTGGCACATGGGCAGTTATGTTGTAGATCCAGGAATAGCCCACTTGCTCCTGCCAACATACTGAGGCACCTCCTTGATCTCTGTTGCTTTGATTATCAAATCCTTATCTGTAAATTGCAGTATATTCATCCTTTGGACTTTTTTTGGAGCAGCCTCCATTCTTGGGTTGGCTGATCTTAATGAGAAAGTGACTTCTTGGGTTCACAATTCCAGGCTGGAGAATTAGCGTATAACCTCGTTTCAATATTGAGATTGAGGGAGTGCAGCGTAGGTTCACCAGGTTAATTCCCGGAATGGCGGGACTGACATATGATGAAAGAATGGGTCGACTGGGCTTATATTCACTGGAATTTAGAAGGATTACAAAGGATCTTATAGAAACATTAAATTCTTAAGGGATTGGACACGCTAGATGCAGGAAAAATGTTCCCCATGTTGGGGGAGTACCAAACCAGGAGTCATAGTTTAAGAATAAGTGGTAGGCCAGTAGTAGGTGGTAGGCCATTATAGTTGGTGGGGGCGCTGCGAGATGGCTGCCCTGCCAGCAGCGTGTTAGTCATTTCTACTTTTTTTGTTTTTTTTAGTATGTCCAAATGTGTGTTTTAATGTCTCTCGGTGTGTCTTGTGTAGGGGTGGTGAGGGAGGGTAAGGGGGAAACCGCTTTTGGTCGCCTCCTGCACAGAGAGGCGACTTTTTCCATGTCGCCTCCCTCGCGGCCTAACACCAAGGATTGGTGCGGCCTTTCCCGGAGTCGGGCCTGGAGCTTCAGCAGCGGGCGCAGCGTGGACTATTTACGATCGCTGGCACGCTGGCCCACGGCCTACAACATCTTGAAGCCGTGGACTGCGGAGCTTCTAGCCGAGGGCGCACCGTCCAGAGCCTGGGATCCCTCATTGGGGATCTCCAGAGGAGAAGACTTCCGACCCGCCGGCCCGCGGCCTTCAACATCTTGAAGCTGCGGCCTGCGGAGCTTCTAGCCGCGGGCGCGACGGGGAACTACGGACTTACTTACCAACCGGAGCTGGATTCCTCGCCGGGGATCCCTGGAGAAAAGCTCTGACCGCCGACCTGTGGCCTACGTCATCTTGAAGCTGCAGCCTCCGGTAGGGAAGCACTGTTTCGGGACTTACCTTTCAGAGAGAGGGCCTGTACATCTGGCCGCCCACAGCGGCGTTTGCGGAGTTTTATGGCCCCGACCACGGGGGAAAAATGGAGGAGGACTGACTGTACTTTGTGCCTTCCACCACTGTGAAGAATGCTGTGGTGGACGTTTGTGTCAAATTTATATTGTGTATTGTGTGTTCTTTTTTTATTGTACCGCTGCTGGCAAGTTCATTTCAAGGCACTTTATTGTGTATGTGATGAATAAATCTGATTGATTGATTGATTGATTGATTGAGGACTGAGATGAGGAAAACCGTTTTCACCCAGAGAGAGTTGTGAATCTGTGGAATTCTCTGCCACAGAAGGCAGTGGAGGCCAATTCACTGGATGTTTTCAAGAGAGAATAGTAAGATTAAACGAGAACTTACCAGTTTGAAGTTTGATCTTTATTTTATGAGGAGTTACGTTGGTGATTACGTGAAGAACCCCGTCAGGGCGCATGCGCGTCAATCTTCAAAGCAGCGGTATGAAATCACAGACAAAACCATAATTGAAGTAACATATTAAGATGATCAACATGAGAACTACCATTATGACCTTTTTTCTATGAGAGAGGGTTGGGCGTGGCGGGCACGTAATCACCAACGTAACTCCTCATAAAATAAAGATCAAACTTCAAACTGGTAAGTTCTCGTTTAATCTTACTATTTTACTTCGGAGTCACGTGAGTGACTACGTGAAGATTTTAAAGCTCTGTGATTTTTATGCCGCAGATCAAAATCCCGGCTTCTCACTGCATCGATTGACTGAGTATCATCAATAATGCTGTAAACATGACATTGCATATCATGCAAAAACAAAACAGTTTTATTTTTGGTCATAAAACAACCAATAAACCCTCTTAATGTAGGGCAACAAATGAAACAGAATGAAACAGTATTGAAAACAGACTTTAAACAATAGCAACAGCACTCAATATTGAGTTAGCAAACAGCCCTCCATCGGCAATCGGCCGATGGTAGTATTGCTGAAACACAAGTTCATTTTTCCAACCTGCGGCTTTTAATATATGGTCGATGGGAACGTCCATCGCCCTGGCCGCGGATGTTGCTACTGCGCTAGTGGAATGAGATGTAAACACATAAATGTTAATTCCTGCCTGAACCAACTCTTGCTTTAACCACCTTGAGATAGTCTGAACTGCCACTCTTTTATGTTGGCTTTTTGTAACTGACAAATAATCCTGTTTCTTCTTGTCTTATAGCCCTTGTGGCTTCAATGTAATGTAACAAATGTGTCCTTACACATAAACATGGAGCTGTAGGATATGCTGAGAACACAATCTTAAAACCTGTCACACCTGGCCTGCTTTGTTTGAGCAGGTCAGAAATATAAAACAGAACATTCTCTGTATTCACTTCCATTCTCTCGAACTGAAGTTTTTTGGAAAGTCTGCACTCTCTGTACTGACACCAATGCCATTAGCATAGCCAATTTCATGGTTAATTTTAACAAAGTTATAGCCGTGACAGGGACCCAATGACGAAGTATGTTACGAACAACGCTTACCTCGCAGATTACCATATACCTAGGCTTAGGCGGTTTGGAATTAGATTCCTTTCATCAACCTAGATATGAGAGGGTGAGAACCTATACTTTGTGTCCGTGTACCTATTACAGGATATGCGGACAAAGCACTTCTAGCTGTATTGATAGCAGTATAGCTAAGACCTTCATCATAATAAAGTGTAGATAAACTCTAACACATTTTCAATGACTACAGTATCATATTGAATATTCTTTTGAACACAATATTGTTCCTTTTTTTTTTTCATAAGTCATATACTGTTTTTGAGTACTCTTTCTCCAGACTGCAGCGAGTATATACACCGTTGGCCTAGAAAGTCCTCGACCAATGCAAGGCATTCTTGAAACCTGCAAACTAACAGATCCATACCGTCACATAACGGATGAACTTAATGCGTTACTGGATGCTCCAGCAAATTCCTACTGTTTGGAATCAGCAAAAAGAGGTTGGATCGCTATCTGTAACATCAAAGGGAACCATGGTTGAATCAGGCAATTTGGTATCACCAAAACCCCTGAAGCGGCATCCTGCTTGATTTTCTCAAACACCGACCTATGAGGCAGAATGGTGGGAAAATGTACACAAACATATCATCCCAATTTAGTGAAAAAGCATCAATTGCCACTGCCCCTGGATCTGGTGCCTATGAAACATATTTTGGCCTTCCATATAGAAGTACTATGTTCTTGAACACATCCTGGTTCCACATCCACTCTGTGTTATGATGGAATTTTCGTGAGCTGCCATCTGGTACTACATTAAGTTTCCCTGGCAGATAGATAGCTCCAATCCAAATCTCTCTATCCCTACTCCAGGTCCAATTGTATTTGCCAACCTGTCACATGATAACGATTTGATTCCACCCATGTGATTCATATCAGCAACTGCTGTAGTGTTGTCTATTTTGCACTGCACATGCAAACTAGTTTAGTTAGTGCCATAAGCCTTGAGTCCATAAAATACTCTTGGTTAATTCCCCATGTATGCAGAAGCAATGTTCATCTGTCTCCACCGCTGGATCTTGTATCAGTAGCACCCTACCCAAGTGCTCTGACATCTGTCTGCAAATCATGGAAGCTTGGTCCAATAACACTTTGGAACTACTAGTGGACACATGCTGAATCCACCATTGTACATCAGCAACAGCCTCTATTGATAGAAGCATAGGTCTATTATAATGACCCCAATGTATCCTCAATGCTTGTTCCTTTGACCTTTGTAATTGTAGATAATAAAGTGGCCATATTGAACTGCTGGAAATGCTGCCAGCCATTACCACAGCAGTCTTGTCACCTGGCTAATTGAAGGCTGTGTGTTAGCAATTAACTTGATATAGCTCTAAATTAGCTCTACCCTTCTTTGCCTGGGCAAGGTCACAATGATGTTGATTAAGTCCATTGTGAACCCAACTAGTCAATTTGTGTCACAGGTATAAATTTAGATTCCTCAGAATAGCTTATAAAGCCCAATTAAAAATTGGTTTTTACCAACTGCCACTGATGCTTCAGCTGTTTCCTTTGATTGTCCTACAATCAAGATATTCTCTAGCTAAGCCATGAGCACATGACCTTGACTTCTCATCATGCCTAGAATAGGTTTTAACAACTTTGTAATCCCTCTAGGAGCTGAAGACAAACCATTAGGCAGTGGATTGTATTGGCATAATTCCCCATCCAGCTGAATTTAAAATCTTCTATCCTGCAAATGAACAGACACTGAATCGGCATCTTTAAGATCTCCTTCACAAACGTTTCCATCTTAAAATGTCTATACTGTACAAAAGGGTTAAGCCTATTCAGGTCTGTATAATTCTGCATCCCCCCATCCTTTTTTGGTCTGGGAAAGATATTGGACACAAACTGATGGCTTTGGTAAACTGCCTAAGCAATTACACCTTTATTACATAAGCTTGCAAGTTCCAGCTGAACTTCCAATTGTTCAGTGATACTGAAGTCAAACTCCTTTTTTTTGAACATGTTGCATGGGTAAATCAGAATTTGCATTTAAGCTTTATTCGATGCCCTTGAATAACCTTCAGTATAAACATATCTGAGGTAAACATTTAATTGTATCACATTAGATCTGTCTACATGAGAACCAGACCCTCTTACCTCCTTACCACCTGGCATTCTTCCCCGGCCTTGAGCTGGATATCTCACCTCCATGGCGGTGCTACAGCCGAACGCCAACTGCGCTGCATCGTAGCTGGACTCGTCCCTTGCCCGGACCAGTCTGCTCCCTTATAGGGATACTTCCGCTTTGGTGAATATGTGGCTGCCGTCTTAGCCTCCTCCTCCAGCTCCTTCACCTGCTGTGCGAAATCCTCGCCAAACAGCTGTGCCAGTTGCACTGTGCCAGGCTGGCAGAGTGAAGCATATTTAGCATTGATGGTTGGTCTAATCGCATCTTGCGGAGGCAATTGATCTCAAAGTGGGCACTCCACAATAGCGCCTTTTGTTGTAATTTGTCATGCCCTCTCCATCCACCATCCTGGCAAAGCTCGTTATACCAGATGCCAGCAACTTTAAAAATATGCTGGAGCTTCACATGCTCCTGGGCTTTCATTAGTATGCCCATCTTACCCCAATTCTTCCTGTTCCCAACAGGAACTTTTAACAGTCCACAGTTGATTGGGGCTTCATACTTCGTTACTGTCTCATCCATTGTCAGCTCCTGTAGCTGATGTGAGACTTGGTAATTTATGCTGGTGGCAAGTTCCTCACCCAGAGACTCACCAGCATCCGACGACATGGCAAACCGTGCTGCACACGGTGTCAGCTCTGACAGCTGCCTGCCCTCCCTTTGGAAGTCGTCGGACTCAGGGTCAGAGCGTATCTGCCCTTCTGCACTCACCTCTTGCAAAGAGGGTGCTTTCAAGCAGGCCTCTACTAGGCACTGCCAGCGGAGCCGTCCCCACGGCCTCCCGCCTGCACAACTCCTCCTGGAGTATGGCTTTATGAAGCAGACCTCTCCTAGGCACTGCCAGCGGAGCCTTCCCTAAGGCTTCCTGCCTGCACTACTCCTCCTGGAGTTGTGGCTTTATGAGGCAGACCTCTCCTGGGCACTGCCAGCGGAGCCTTCCCTATGGCTTCCCTCCTGCACTACTCCTCCTGGAGCGTCTCTGTGGAGCAGCCCCTGTATGAGCTGCTTCTTTTGGATAACCGCTGGGGAACGGTATCCTGTCCCCGATGGGACTCTCATGGCCTGACTCTGCGGAGTCTATAGCCCTGACAGACTTAACTTATGCCGACCGCCCGACTGGCATTGGCTGTGTACCCGGCTGGGCACTTTGCCAAGTCTGTCGCCGCACCGCTACCGGCTTGCGACTCTCCCGAGGTGACAGGCTGCCTTTCAGAGACTGCGTCCCGCAGCTCTCTCTCTCCTTGTCGGCAGCAGCCTGCACCTTTTCCTTGTTCCTGTATGTGGGGGAAAAAACACACAGAAACAATGTCTTTACTTTTTTCTAACTCCTCCAAAGTCTCCCCGACTTTGGTGGAGCTGTATTTACTCACGTTGCAGCAGGAGCTCCGAGCTCCCGCTGCCGTTGTCGCCAATGCGTCAGACGTAATGACGCGCATGCGCCCTGACGGGGTTCTTCACGTAGTCACTCACGTGACTCCGAAGTAAAATTATATATAGCCCTCAGGACTAAAGGAATCAAGGGATATGGGGAGAAAGGAACAGGGTACTGATTTTGGATGATCAGCCATGACCATTTTGAATGGCGTGCTGGCTCGAAGGGCCGAATGGCCTGCTCCTGTACCTATTTTCTATGTTTCTATGTTTCTATGAGACTCGTGCTAGATGTTGCAAACAGATGTTTGCCTGAAATGCCTAAAAAATCGCAAGTCAATGTTACCCTCGTCTGAAACATCTAGTTAGTTTGTTCTGGTTTGGTTACTGTTAGGAGACTCACTAGAGTTATGCCTAATGTGATTGTAAACTTGTGTTGAATTCTCTTTTCATATAAATATGTTTCATTCAAAACTTCGGGTACCAGGTTTCCAAGATCATTAGCCTCATTTTACATAAGGCTCTAATGTTGAGTTGTTCGTCTTTTTAAATATACTTCAGCATAGCTAATGATATTCTATTTATATATAATTTTTTAAATTATCCAATATTGTAGACTTTCAAAGATTTGTACATGTAGCTTTAAGCCCAAGAACTTGAGGTTTATCGCTTCAAAATCAATGGAAACCAGGAACAAAGAACGTTTTAAAAGCAGCTGAAAAATGATGATGTTTTGCAATTTTTCATGTGCAAGTTCATGCCAATGTGGAGCCAAAATTAATTTTGAAAATTAGTCTGCTTTTTAGAATGGCTGTGGTTTGGGTTGTTCAAACACTGCATGCCAGTCTACAAACCAAGCATCAGAATGTGAAACTAATTTTGAAATTAGTGGATTAATGGATTTGATTATGAACATGCAAACATTAAAATCACCCCCTACCACTGAGCCCAGACGCCTCACAACCTCCAAGTTTAAATTCCTGGACAAAATTGAAAATATATATGAACGTAATTATTTTTATTAAACAGCCATTGTTCTCTCATTTGAACCAATGTTTTGATTCCTTTGAACTGATAACAAAACATGAGGAGTTTAAACGTGCTTCACTCATAAAAAGCCTGCCTGAGCAGAAGACAAAAGAAATTGAGCACGATTTGTCTTCAGGCTATATACTGAATAACCGAGCAGCATAATGTATCCATCAATATGGCATTTATGTGATGAACTAAATATCATATTAACGGGCAATTGCAAAGATGTTTTATTCAGTTATCCTTTTTATTTGTTACAAGCCTTTAAACCTTTAAGTTTGAATTTGAGTGCGTAAGTGTAAAGAGGTCATTGGCAATATTATTACCTAACTGAATAAACTAAGCAGGCAAAAAGGACACAAAGTGCTGGTGTTACTCAGTGGGTCATGCAGCATTTCTGGAGAACATGGGTAGGTGATGTTTCCGTCGAGGCCCTTTTTCAGACCGGAAACATCACCTATCCATGTTCTCCAGAGAGTTACTCCAGCATTTGTGTCCTTATGCTTATTAACCAACATCTGTAGTTCCTTGTTTCTACATTCTAAACTAAGCAGGCATTTTAGCCTTATACATATTAGCCTTATTTTTAGTCAACTCTAGCTAACGGCCAAGACAAGTGCAGGCCTCAGTATTGAGATGAGTTTCTACACTCATTGCTAGCCTGGTCTGAGCACAGATTCTCAGTTCATGGGTGGCAAGCAGTTGAATCAATGACAGAGGGCAGAGGGTTCTTAAACGAATTCTGCAAACTGTGAAGTTAGCAGGAGCAGGTACACCCTTCCTGGCCCCACTGAACAACTTCTTGTGTCCCTCCATCCACACTGTTCCAGTACCAGGATTAAGGATTATCCCCCTCCTAGGATTACCTCAAGCTTTGTTGTGGCTGATTTTCATGGAGCTTTCAAAGGCTCTGTTTTAATGTTATTGGATGCTCTTGCATTATTTTTTTGGCAATAATGCCCATGGACAGATTTACTTTGGGTATCTGGCACCTCTCATCCAGCTCCCTGTGACTCAGTGGTTATGGAATGATCCATAGATGATGCCATGAAGGCCTGGACCTCCGTGAACCAGGAGACAGTCGGTTATATTTGTTCCTGCCTTAATCTAGCACATAATTAGCATGCACATCAACACCATATCACATCTTGCAGTGGCAAGATATTTTTCAACTGAATGTGGCTGATTTGGATCTAAAACTTTTTCCTCTCTGTAAATACATAAAATGGGCTGGTGGTATGATAGTTCCTGGGGCAATGGACACATGCTATATGTCTAAAGCATATAAGAATTATATACTAATAGTCAAGTCACATCAAGTCAAGTCAAGAGAGTTTATTGTCATGTGTCCCAGATTGGACAATGAAATTCTTGCTTGCTGAAGCAGATCAGATCAGTGTCCATATACCATAGAATATATATATACACACATAAATAAACAGATAAAGTGTAACAGGCTGTTATAGTTCAGAGTTTGTTTGAAGTTGTGTTTAATAGTCTGATGGCTGTGTGGAAGAAGCTGTTCCTGAACCTGGATGTTTTAGATTTCAGGCTCCTGTACCTTCTACCTGATGGCAGCAGAGATGAGTGTGTGGCCAGGATGGTGTGGGTCCTTGATGATGCCGCCAGCCTTTTTGAGGCAGCGACTGTGATAGATCCCCTCGATGGTAGGGAGGTCAGAGAATTATGGACTATTCCAGCATATAGAATAGTCCATATGGTCTGTGGATTCGACACCATGTACAAGAGTCTCAGTATATGGCCTCTATATAGACTGACACATAGAGTCCATATGTGAATGGACTCTACTGAAAGTGAGGGGAATTTATCTCCCTCCCCTCTAGCAGAGAGCAGGAGTCATCACGGGCATGAGGATTTGCTCAAGTTCAGAATGCTAGACTGCATCCATGTGTTGCTCCCACGCTCCACGCATGAACTCAGAGATCTTCATGGATTTGAGAGGCTGAGCTATAGGGAGAAGTTGGGCAGGCTAGGACTTTATTCATAGGAGCATAGGAGGCTGAGGAGTGATCTTACAGAGATGTATAAAATCATGAGGGGACTAGATAGGGTACATGCAGTCTTTTACCCAGGGTTGGGAAATCCAAAACAAGAGGACATATGTTGAAGGTGAGAGGAGCAAAATTTGATATGAACCTAATGGGCAACTTTTTCACTCAGAGGATGATGGGTATATGGAATGAGCTGCCAGATGAGGTAGTTGGGATAGATATTATAACAGCATTTTAAAGACATGTTGCCAGCCACATGGGTAGGAAAGGTTTAGAGGGATATGTACTGTCCACAGGCATATAGGACTAGTGTGGATGGGGCATCTTGGTCGGCATGGACAAGTTGGCTGAAGCCGTATGACTATGACTCTTTTTTTTTCACTTTAGTCTTTATTGCTTTTATGCATACACAAATAAAACACAAATATAACAACGAAACATACAACAATACAGTGAAACGTACAACAGTGCAGCGGGGGGGGGGGGGGGGGGGGTCAGTTTACAATTAATGATGCCGTATACAGAACTATTTTCTTATTAAAACATTTTCCAATAACTTACATTATTGTCTCTGTGAATCTTACTTGACTGTGACAACATTCCTGAATAGATGTTGTAGTGAAGTGAAAATTGCTGGCATATAAAATGAAGTATATTTTTAGGCTGACACAATTATTGTGTCTGGGATAACAAAGTTCTCTTCTACAAACATCATCTGCCTTATAGTAGGTTTACAAAGCTGGATCATTTATAATCACAGATTATCAAAAGAGTCTTCATTTTTGGTGCATTATTAATAACCGTGGTTAACAATAATTTCTGCATTGTGGGATCTATGGGTGTAACGTGAAACAGCATATCAATTTCACAGACAGTGCCAGAACAAAAGGGGTGGGTTAGAACTTGAAGCTTGATTGCTGTAACCAACTTTATCTTTAGTACTTTTAATCAAGAATAACCCATAAGTCAGAGGACATGTTGCAATGTTTGTACACAAGAAGTAATGCAAAGTATGAGCTACTCTCATTAAAACATTTGGAAGTCAGCATTTCCAGCTAAGGTTGTGCAGTCATATTAGCAAAATTAGCGAGACGGGCTGAGTCTGAAGAAGGGTCTCGACCCGAAAGGGCAACCATTTCCTCTATCCAGAGATGCTGCCTGTCCCGCTGAGCTACTCCAGCATTTTGTGTCTATCTCTTGTTTGGACTGGACAGGACTGTTTGAATGAATGGAAATGAATAATATCCAATGATTGAGGGAGAAACACCTTCTATCTTTCTTTAGTTTTTTAGTTTAGAGACACAGTGCGGAAACAGGCCCTTCAGCCCACCAGGTCTGCACTGACCAGCATATTAACACTATCCTACACACACACTAGGGACAATTTTTAAAAATCATTTACCAAGCCAATTAACCTATAAACCTGTACATCTTTGGAGTGTGGGAGGAAACCGAAGATCTCAGAGAAAACCCACGCAGGTCACGGGGAGAAGGTACAAACTCCATACAGACAGCACCCGTAGGCAGGATCGAACCCTGATCTCTGGCGCTGCATTCGCTGTAAGGCAGCAACTCTACCGCTGTGCCACCGTGCCGCCACATCTAATCTACTTGAGGTATCTTTAATTAAATCAGCCTGATCCTCATAAACTGCTCCTACTGCGCTTAATTCAAATGGAACATTGGCCGTGGTGGACATTATTTGGAAATGGAGACAGTAGTGAAGACTGAGACAGAAGAGGCTGCAGATGCTCGAAACTGGAGCAAAAAACATCTTCTGGAGGAATGAAAAATGTCGAGCAGCATCAATGGGAGTTAGGAATTGTTGACATTTGGGGTTGAGACCCTGCAGTCCTGATGCAAGGTCTTGACCTGTAACATTGCCAGTTCCTTTCCCCACACAAAATACTGCTCAACCTGCTGATCTCCTCCAGCTGCTTGGTTTTTGTAATAGTAAAGATTATTTGTTCTCCACTTTATAAGGATACTAGACCAAGTGGGACCCGCTGGGTCCCTGTCACACAGGAGGCCTGGTCCCTCAACGCAACCCGTTCCCCAATGCAATATTTCACCACTCACTCATAACTCCCATGGGAGGCCTAGTCCCCCAACGCAACCCGTTCCCCTTTCTCCAACACAACCCGTTCCCCCAACGCAATATTCCAGCACTCACCAATAGCCGACAACTGCACAGAGGCTGCTCATTTCGCCTTATTCAGCCTCCCTCATTTTTAAACTTTAAAAATTGCATTGGCACTTGCTAGCTAGCAGAACTCAGTGTACTGTGACTTTAAAAAAAATGCATTTGCACTTGCTAGCTAGCTGAACTCAGTGTACTTGGATGGCAACAATGTTGCAAGCAGGGCTAAGCACAGGGAATAAGTGAAAGACGTTTTTCCCCATGTTTTTAGAGATTTTTGAACAATTTGATAAATCTCGAGAAATAATGCATGAAATTTTCAGATAAGGTGATTTTTGACTTCATGGCGTAAATCTCAATAAGAAATATGTAAAAATGTCACCATTAGCGCATCGTGTTTTCGAGGAGATGTGAAACGCACACGAACCACACACACACACAAATACATACACATCCAAGATCAGAGTTTAATAAGTGTACAAGACCAAGTGGGACCCGTTGGGTCCCGTCCCCTCAACGCGCAGTTGCGGGAGGGCGGCCTGCGGCATCACATACACACACACTAACCAACCCCCACACACACAGGGGGGAGGGGGGCTGAGAGGGGTAGGGAGGGGGGGAGAGGGGGGAGTGCGGGGAGAGGCGGGGGAGTGGGGGAGAGTGGGGTAAAAGGAGGGGGATGGAGGTGGAGGGGGGGGCAGACAGGGGGAAGAGAGAGGAGGGGGAAAGAGGGGGGAAGGTGGAGAGTGGGGGGAAGGGGGGAGAGAGGAGGGAGAGAGGGGGGTAGAGGGGGGAGGGGAGGGGAAACAGGAGGGAGGGAGGGAGGGAGGGGGAGAGAGTATAGGGAGAGAGGAGGGGGGAAAGAGGAGGGAGGAGAGAGGAGGGGGAGAGAGGAGGGGGTAGAGAGGGGGGAGAGAGGGGGAGGAGAGGGGAGGGGGGAGAGGGGGGAGAGGAGGAGGGGGTGGAGAGGAGGAGGGGGAGGAGGAGGAGGGGAGAGTAGGTGGGGGGAGAGGAGGAGGGGGAGAGGAGGAGGGGAGCCGTGCGGGCAAGCAGGCTGTGGGCGAGTGGGCTGCGGGGCCATTGGCAAGTGGGCGGTGGAGACTCGAGGGAGGCCGTGGGCAGGCGCGATCTGAGGATGGTCAAAAGCTGCGGAGGGTCGGCCGATCATGGCTTCTGTGAGGGGAAGCCCACCCACCCGCGTGACAGACGATTGGGCGGGGGAGATGGAGAGGAGGTCGTCCCACATGACGGCCAGAGATCTTCAGGTGGGATCGGGATCAAAAGCGAGGAAAAGGCATCACGATTCTCAGAGTTCCTGTGATCGACGGAGGAATTGCAGGTCTCCATAGACGGCCTCTCCCAGAGGGAGTAATGGCCGCCACAGCCACCTTCGTATCGCGCTGCCCTGCCCACTCACCCGTGCGGCAATAACGACCACCACCACCATGTTCTAGAACTTCAAGGAGCCCAGCGGAGCGCGCAGCACGACCTGAGCAGCAGTTTAAAAACGCTAAGTGATGAATTTAAAGAAGTGAAAGTTAAGAATCCAAGAAGTACAGAAGCCAGAACAGGGGTGACGTCACTCGCAGCGTGAGCAGAGGCAGGCCGTCAGAGTCATTGTGACGTTATCAGTGAGACCATCTCATTTATTTTCTAACATTTGAGATTTCTGAACATTTTCATAAATAACTCGAGACATAATGCATGAAATTTTCAGATAAGGTGATTTTTGACATCATGGCGTAAATCTCTATCGGAATATATACAAGTTTCACCGTTAGCGCGTCGTGTTTTCGAGGAGATGTGAAACGCACATGAACATCACACACACACACACACACAAATACACACACATCCAAGATCAGAGTTTTATAAGTATACTAGACCAAGTGCAGACCCGTTGGGTCTGGTCCCCGAAAGTGCTTGACACCCCGAAAGTGCTTGACACCCCGAAAGTGCTTGACACCCCGAAAGTGCTTGACACCCCATGGTGTTGTTCCCGAACGTGCTTCAGACCCCGGGGTGAAAATCTGCTGAAAAAAAGATGGCGTCGTTTTCGGAGAAAATTGGAGAAAATCGGACAAAATCACATGGGGGTGGGGGGGGGGGGGATGGATTTTATTAAAAAACGTGTACATAAACAGGACCGAATTTAATCAGGAGTGGCTATTCGTAAAGATAAATGTCATCTCTTTGGAAATGGTAAAAAATATGGGCCTTTCCGCGCGCCGTGTGGGCCAGGGGCGGTATCAAAGGCGGCGTACGGACGTACAGACGTACAGACGTACAGACGTACAGACGTACAGACGTACAGACGGACGACAGCCAGAGAGTTTTAAAAGTATATAGATAGAGATAGATCTCAAAATGTTTCACTTTTAATGGATTGTTTTTGAAATATGTCCACTGTTAACATGCAGATAATCATGACGTAATGTACACACAGTCAGTTCCTAGCAACCATTATTTAAATGGTGTCTAATGGGATGTTCATAAGTTCATAAGGTCTAGGAGCAGAATTAGGCCTTTCAGCCCATCAAGTCTACTTTGCCATTCAATCATGGCTGATCTATCTTTCCCTCTCAACCCCATTCTCCTGCCTTCTCCCCTGATTCTCTTACTAATCAAGAATCTGCCAATCTCCGCCTTAAAAATATCCATTGTCTTGGTCTCCAAGTTGTGGAATGAGATGAATTCTCCTTGTTGCCTTGTGCTTGGCGCCTTGGTATCTTTAACTTCCAGCTTTGCCACAGCACCTCTCTTGATTCTTCTACTATCTCCAAATTGTTAACCTGCTTAGATACCCAAAGTTGGATGAGCAGAATTTTTTTTCAGTTAAATAATGACAGGTACAATCTTTAGACGTTTGTTAGTATATCCGGTAACATACTAAATCTCTTCAATCTTCGAAGAAAGTAGAGGCATTGATGTTTTCTTTGTGATTACATCATTGTGCAGGACTGATCTTCAGATATATGCTCACCCAAGAACGAAGCTTTTGGCTTTCTTCAACACCATCCTGTCAATGAAGACAGATCCTTGGCTTTCTGTTCTTGAAGTGAACAATTGGTTCCTTGATCATACTAACGTTTAGAGCAAGATGGTTATAGAAACATAGAAACATAGAAAATAGGTGCAGGAGGAGGCCATTCGGCCCTTCGAGCCAGCACCGCCATTCATTGTGATCATGTCTGATCGTCACCAATCAATAACCCGTGCCTGCTTTCTCCCCATATCCCTTGATTCCACTAGCCCCGAGAGCTCTATCTAACTCTCTCTTAAATCCATCAGTGATTTGGCCTCCACTGCCCTCTGTGGCAGGGAATTCCACAAATTCACAACTCTATGGGTGAAAAGTTTTTTCTCACCTCAGTCTTAAATGGCCTCCCCTTTATTCTAAGACTGTGGCCCCTGGTTCTGGACTCGCCCAACATGGGGAACATTTTTCTTGCATCTAGCTTGTCCAGTCCTTTTATAATGTTTTATGTTTCTATAAGATCCCCCCTCATCCTTCTAAACTCCAGTGAATACAAGCCTAGTCTTTTCAATCTTTCCTCATATGACAGTCCTGCCATCCCAGGGATCAATCTCGTGAACCTACGCTGCACTGCCTCAATCACAAGGATGTCCTTCCTCAAATTAGGAGACCAAAACTGTACACAATACTCCAGATGTGGTCTCACCAGAGCCCCATACATCTGCAGAACCTAGTTAATCCTATACTGAAATCCTCTTGGTATGAAGGCCAACATTCCATTAGCTTTCTTCACTGCCTGCTGTACCTGCACGCCAACTTTCAGTGACTGGTGTACAAGGACACCCCAGTCTCGCTCCACCTCCCCCTTTCGTAACCTAACCCGATTGAGATAATAATCTGCCCCCTTGTTTTTGCCGCCAAAGTGGATAACCTCACATTTATCTATATTATACTGCATCTGCCACGCATCTGCCCACTCACTCAACCTGTCCAGGTCACCCTGCAACCTCCTAACATCCTCTTCACAGTTCAAACTGCCACCCAGCTTTGTGTCATCTGCAAACTTGCTAGTGTTGCTCCTAATTCCCTTTTCCAAATCATTAATATATATGGTAAACAGTTGCGGCCCCAACATCGAGCCTTGCGGCACTCCACTCGCCACTGCCTGCAATTCTGAAAAAGGACCCGTTCACTCCTACTCTTTGCTTCCTGTCTGCCAACCAATTTTCTATCCATGTCAACACCCTACCCCCAATACCATGTGCTCTAATTTTAGTCACCAGTCTCCCGTGCGGGACATTGTCAAAGGCTTTCTGAAAGTCTAGATACACTACATCCACTGGCTCCCCTTCATCCATTTTACTTGTAACATCCTCAAAAAATTCCAGAAGATTTGTCAAGCATGATTTCCCTTTCATAAATCCATGTTGACCTGGACTAATCCTTTTACTGCTATCCAAATACCCCATTATTACCTCTTTAATAATTGACTCCAGCATCTTTCCCACCACCGAAGTCAGGCTAACTGGTCTGTAATTCCCAGTTTTCTCTCTCGCTCCTTTCTTGAAAAGTGGGATAACATTAGCTATCCTCCAATCCACAGGAACTGATCCTGAATCTATTGAACATTGGAAAATGATCACCAATGCGTCCACTATTTCTAGAGCCATCTCCCTGAGGACCCTGGGATGCAGACCATCCGGCCCAGCGGATTTATCAACCTTCAGTCCCATTAGACTACCCAATACTATTTCTCGCCTTATGATATTTTCTTTCAGTTCCTCTATCCCCTTAGATCCTCTGCCTTCTCTAGGAGATTGTTTGTGTCTTCCTTAGTGAAGACAGATCCGAAGAACCTGTTGAACTCTTATGCCATTTCCTTGTTACCCATAATAATTTCACCCATGTCTGCCTTCAAGGGACCCACATTTCTTTGCTACTCTTTTTCCCTTAACATATCTGTCCTTCTTTATATTCCTGGCCAGCTTCCCCTCGTACTTTATCTTTTCAGCCCGTATTGCCCGTTTTGTTTCCTTCTATTGTCCTATCAAAGTTTCCCAATCCTCTGGCTTCCGGCTACTCTTTGCTGTGTTATACATCTTTTCTTTTAGTTTTATTCTATCCCTAACTTCTCTTGTCAGCCACGGTTGCCTCCTATTCCTCTTGGAATCTTTCTTCCTTTTTGGAATGGAATGATCCTGCGTCTTCTGGATTATGCTCAGAAATTCCTGCTATTGCTGCTAGGATCCTCCTAGGATCCCTTTCCAGTCTACCTTGGCCAGCTCCTCTCTCATGCCTTCATAGTCCCCTTTCAACTGCATCACTGACACTTCCGATTTAACCTTCTCCTTCTCAAATTGCAGATTAAAACTAATCATATTGATTAGTAATAAAAAGAGTGCAAACAGCACTTTAGCAGTTTTACTGTAACCTTAGCATATTTAGACATATTAATCACTAATCATATTGATCTGGTATTATTCAATCAGGTTATCAATCAGCCTTCTGCAGTCTGACTCATCATTACCTGTTTAGAGATCCACCACGGAAACAGGCCCATCAGCCCACTGAGTCCGTGCTAACCAGTGCTCATCCCGTACACTAGTACTATCCCACACACTAGGGTCAATTTATCATTTTACCGAAGCCAATTAACCTACAAACCTGTACATCTTTGGAATGTGGGAGGAAACTGGACAACCTAGAGCAAACCAACATGATCACAGGGAGAACATAAAACTCTGTACAGATAGCACCCGTAGTCAGGATGGAACCCTACTGCTGCTCCACCGTGCCTGTTATTCATCCAATATCAGTGGTATTTTCAGCAAATCTAAACATGCCTTTGGAATTGTTTCTGGCTACACAGTCATGGGTATAGAGAGAGTTGAGCAGGTACTGAGGACACAGCTTAGCCAAGCTATAGTAAAGTAAAGTAAAGTAAATTTATTTATATAGCACTTTTATATAGCACATCTGGACTAGGAGAGTCGACACTCTCCACTGTGAGGGAAAGGCACCAAAATGTCCAGTCCTCCTCCTCTTCCTCCTAGTCCACCCGAGGTCGGGGCCAATTTGAGGCCACCGCAGCCAGTTGCCGGCAGCCCGATGTTGTATGCCCACCTGCCGGGAAGCTGGAATGGGTGGAAAGTCCTCAGCAGCTTAGAAGTGTCTGGAGTGGCCGCTCCCTCCCTGGAGACTGCGACGCCCGTAGTCTTCAGGCCGCGCCGGTTGGAGCTCCGACTCTGACTCCGCGGTGTTTTTGATCCAGCGCCGCCCGCCCGCGGTGGAACGCCCTCAGACCGCAGACCGCAGACCGCGGCTGCTCGATGTTGGTGGTCGGCGGTCACAGCACTCCGGAGCGGCGACCCGGCAAGGCATCACCTGCTCCGTGTTGGTGTCCCAGCGCTGTGCCGCCGAAGCTGTGGTCCCGGCAGGAACGCCGCTCCAGCCCGATGGAAGGCCGCATGGGGAGAGCGAAGATGCGATTTGGAGGAAAACCGCATCTCCGACCAGGTAGACCTGGGGTTAAAACAGTCCCCCCCCCCCCCACATAGAAAGAATAGACCTCCAAATAAAAGTTATAGAAAATAAAAATAAAAAGGGTTAGAGGACGGACTGCAGGCAGGCGCCTGTACAAACGGCGCCCACTCCTGCACATCCGCCTATAGGAGTTAAATTAGGCTATTCGGCCCATCGAGTCTACTCCACTACTCAGCTTTGAGGTGGTCCTGCGCTGATGGTCATCAAGACGGAAGTGTTTCTCAAGTGGGAATAACTCTGAAGAAAGCCATTTTCATATAAGCTTTCAAAATATAACCACATTATCAGAGTACTGGCTTTAATTCTAGTCCATGTGTTGAGCTGCTTTATCAATGGGTTGGCAGTCTGGTATTGTGCATGCTGAGCCAGATTAAACCAAGCCTCTTCCCAGACATGATGGTAATGGCATATGATATTGAAATAACCACAACTGGAGCCAGAGCATTATAATATACTTACTTAGCAAAAAATAAACCACAGATTATCTCAGTTGTGGTTTTCATTTCCCCCACTAACAATCCCTCTTCCATTCACTTTATGCTACATAAGGATCAACTTAACCTATTTAACAACAAATATTTCTTGTGCTGAATATTTCGATTTATGTAGTAATATCTTTTCCAGTTACATCATTAGAATTATTTGACTAGACTGTTCAACTGAATGATTCTGTCATTTTGAGCATGAGCAATTAATTTTGTTATTTGAAGAAAATGGTTAACCATGAAAAACAAGCATAGAACATATGAACATATTAATTAGGAGCCAAGTAGTCTCTTCTGAACTCCAGCAGATACACACCAAGACTGTCCAGTGTTTCTTCATAGAACAATTGGCCCATTCAAGATATTAGTCGAAAAATAAATGATGACATTCTGTTAGTTTTCCTTATTACTTGCTGCACCTACAAGTTAAGTTTTTTTTAATGTATCATGCAGAGAGACACCCTAGTTTAGGTAGGCTTAGGCTTAGGGTTTGTTATTGTCACATATACCGAGGTACAGTGAAAAGCCTTGTTTAGCATGCTATCCAAACAGATATCAGATATCCATTTATAGATACAGTCAGTTCAAACTCAAGTACAATAGATAGAGCAAAGAGGAAGATACAGGGTGCACTGTACCTTTGTAACTCTTTGTAACTCAGAACACTGCAATCCTCCCTTTGAAGCAAATAGTTTTATACTCTGTATGATCGCTTCAGTTGTCCTTAAAGTTCTAGCTAAATATGTTAAATATCTTACAGGGTAGAATACTCCATAAGGTTTATATTAGACTAAGAATAGAAAAAGGATATTGATGGGTTTGCTCTCTTATCAGTTTGTTATTCTCAAGTGAGCCGCCTGACACCTTTATCGACTTTGCAGAGTTTTAGCTGGCCAAGGATGGCTGTTCTCACAGTGAGCTGGATCATTATTCGGAGCCAGCAATCAGCAACAACTCCATTAGGGAAGTAACTCCCAACTCTGAACAATGTGAAGAGTTCAGAAGTGAACAATTGGTTGTACATTGTACTGTAGAAGACTTACTTTGTGTTCTGCACCTGTAGAGATGAGGTAAGGAATTAAACAGAGCCTGGACTCCTGGGATAAAATACAATAAACCACACAGAATGAATTGTTTGGTTGCATGGCTCCAAATCTTGTGGAGGTGCTTTGTAAGCATTAGAACCAGCTGCAGTGTCCTCAAAGGACATTGAAAATGGATATAAAAATAGATGAGATCACAGTGAAGGACTGGAATATAAACGGAAATATGATCAATAATTAAATCAAAATATGTACATTAAGCATTCAAACTTTGAAAAGAACTGCTCAACCCAGGCTTTTTGCAATTTTTCGCTCCCCTTGCACAAAGTGATCCAGGGGAGAATTTTGTTATGTTCCCACAAAGATTTATTTAGAAAAGGTGGTAAATATTTAGGAGTTTATTTGACTTCTCTTTACTGGCATTTAAGAAGTGTTCAAATATTGAGAAATATGCTGGTTTTAATGTAGCTGCTTTATCAATGTAGTTTATTAATTTTTATTCCTTCGCTCCATAGATGCTGCTGCACCCGTTGAGTTTCTCCAGCATTTTTGTGTACCTTAGTTTATTAATTTACTGCTTTATTAATGTAGTTAATAAAGATTGGTCTAGATTTTATTATACATACAAATAACAAATTTATATTGAAACTAAAGCAGAAATATCCCTCAGTGAACATGATTTTCCACAAAGACACAAAGTGCTGGAGCAACTCAGCGGATCAGGCAGAATCTTAGTTTAATTTAGTTTGGAGACACTGCGGAAACAGGCTCTTCGGCCCACCGAATCTGCACCGACCAGCGATCCCCGCACATTAACACTATCCTACAAACACAAGGGACAATTTACATTTATACCAAGCCAATTAACCTACAAACCGATATGTCTTTGGAGGGTGGGAGGAAACTGAAGATCGCGGAGAAAACCCACGCGGTCACGGGAAGAAAGTACAAACTCCGTACATACAAGCACCCGGGATCAAACCCAGATCTCTGGCACTGTAAGCACTGTAAGGCAGCAACTCTTTGGCCAACAGGGGTGCTTAACAATTGGCAGCATTGCCAACAGTCTGTCTTAGTCTTTTTTAAGTGGGGGAGGTGGGGAGGGTAAGGGGGAAACCGTTTCTCAGTCACTTCCTGGTCGAGGATGCGTCTATTCTCTGAGTCGCGTCTTCGCCCCCCACCCCCCCCCCTGCGGCCTACCATCTGGATTGGCGCAGGCCTTTCCTGCCGGAGACCGACCAGAGCTTCAGCAGCGGCGCAGCACTGATTTACCATCACGGAGCGGGCGATGCCTTACCGGGGATCGCCGTGTTAAAGCTCCTGAGTTTTGGGCCTGCGGCTTTATCATCATGGACCTGTGGTTGCGGAGCTTCTAGCCGTGGGTGGTGCTGACTTTAACATCGCGGAGTCCTGGGATCCCTTTGCCGTGGGCCGCCAGTGTTGAATCTCCGCCCAGCTCGGCCTGTAGACTGTGGGAGCTGCGGTCTCCGGTAAGAAGTGGCCGATTCGGAAACTCCAAGCCGCTGAGTATGTTCTACCGTTCCGACGTCGGAGTTCCGATCATCCTGGCGAGAGGGCCTGAACATCGGGCCGCCATAGCGGCGACTGCGGAGGGGTCAAGGCCCCGACCACGGGTGAACAAAGAAGAAGATGGCTGAACGTTATTGCCTTCCCTCACAGTGGGAAACGTTGATTCCGCTGTGTGGGGATGTTCATGTTAAATTCTATCGTGTGTTGTGTTCTTTTTATTCGTGTGGCCATATGGTAACTCAAATCTCACTGTATCAATTGGTGCATTTGTCAATAAATGTAAACTTGAAACTTGAAACTCTACTGGTGTGCCACTGTGCCATGCTGGAGAAAAGGAACAGGTGTCTTTTTTGGATCAGAACCCTTCTTCAGATTCAACGTCACCTTACATCACCTGTTTCTTTACTATTTTACATTTGTGCATACAAAACAGAAAAGATGGAGATAATGTCTAAGCAGAATATCTTTCTATAAATATTAGCATAGAACGTACATAGAACAGTACAGCACAGGAATAGGCCCTTCAGCCCACACTATCTGTACCAAACCTAATCTCAAGTTAAACTATCTTCTCTGCTTGCATGTGATCCATTCCCTATACTTCCAAGTGCTTATCCAAGAATATCTTAAATACCACTATCTGCCACCGCAACCACCCCTGGTAAAGCGTTCCTGACAAAGTCTGAAAAAGGGTCTTGACCCAAACCGTCACTTGCTCCTTTTCTCTGGAGATGCTGCCTGACCTGCTGAGTTTTTGTGTCTATCTTTGTTCCAGATATCCTCCACTCTCTGTGAAGAAAACTTTCCCCACACATCTTGAAAATGTGCCCCTCCCACCATGGAGCTATGCCTTCTAGTCTTTGACACTTCCACTCTGGGAAAAAGTTTCTGACAGTCTGTCCTATCTATGCCTTTCAATATTTGATATACTTCTATTAGGTCTTCCCACAACCTTCGATGCTCCAGAGAAAACAATGTAAAAGTTTGTCCCACCTTTCTTTATAGCCAGCATTTTGGGGAATATAATGCTAAATGGCACATGCAGTCACCTCACTTTAGTATAACAACACCTTTAACCCCTGTCTCACTGTGCGAGCTGACCCACGAGGTACCCCGAGTTTAAAACAAATTTAACTCGTGGTAATCACCTACAATTAACGTAGCGGGAACGTCGGAACTCGTGGACGCAACTTAGCGACTCGTGGCGCTAACGGCAGGTACCCGTGAAACTTGTTAACTCTTGAAAAAGTTCAAACATGTTTAAACTTTTCCACGAGTAAAACGTACTCTTGTGGTTAAAAATTGAAACATTTAAACTCGTTGTAAGAACGTAGTGGCCCGTGCGTTTACCTTAGTGACTCGTGAGACTACCGTGGGAACTCTTTAACTCAGCGGGCAGGCAGCATCTCTAGAGAGAAGGAATGGGTGATGGGATGACATTTCCAAATTGGGGGGGAGTGGGGGGTTGGAGCAGGGAGGGAGGGGGGGTGGAGGAGAGAGTGGAGGGAGAGGAGGGGGAGACAGATGGGGGTGTCTTCATTCACTAGCGGCGGGTGCCGGTCACTGAAACAGGCAGGTGAGATTTCACGTCCACCTTGTGTGTGTCTCTCTTTCCCTCCCTCCCTCTCACACAGGCTGAGAGACTCTGCCTCTGTGAGTGTACGTCTCTTTCTCCCCCTCTCCCACACACAGTAAGACCGAGGTAAGTCCATCTGTGTAAGTCCACCTGTGTCTCCCACATACACAGTAAAACTCTGCTTTGTGTGTATATACGTCTCCCCCCATTTCTCTCTTCCCCCCCCACCTCTCTCTTTCTCCCCCACACACAATAAGACCAATGTATTCTGCTTAGTCTCTCTTCCCTCCCACACACACACATAGACTGAGGTCCTGTGCGCTCTTTCTCTCTCCCCCACAGTCACGCCGAAGTACACCACACTGCCTCTGTGCCTCTCTCTCTCTGTCTCTCTCCCCCTCTCTCCTTCATACACAGTCAGAGGTCCACACTGTCTCTGTGTGTCTCTCTCCCCTACACACACACACAGAGGTACACACTGCCCGTTGTGTGTGTGTGTGTCTGCCTCTGCCTCTCTCACCCACACACACAGTTAAAGGTACTCCACGCTGCCTGTGTGTGTGTGTCTCTCCCTCTCTCTCTCTGTCCCACCCCCCCACACCCACACACAGTCAGTCAGTCAGAGGAACTCCACACTGTGTGTGTGTGTGCGCCTCTGTCCCTCCCTATCACAGTCAGAGTGAGGTACTCCCACCCGCAGTCTCTCCACGGCCTCTCCCCGGGCAGGGTGCATCTGCCTCCCTCAGGCTGCCCAGGCAGTCAGACACGACTCCGGTGGCGGGCTCCATGCACAGCTCCTGCCGGCCGGCTGGGAACGCGACGGAGGACAGGGGGAAGTTGGCCACTGGAAGATAACCTGTTTTATTACATATCGATGTCTGAAGAAGGGACTCGACCCGAAACGTCACCCATTCCTTCTCTCCAGAGATGCTGCCTGTCCCGCTGAGTTGCTCCAGCTTTTTGTGTTTATCTTTGACCATTTAATTAACTTTTTAAAGAAACTTATAAAATGTGCAAACGTTTTGATCATGTGGGGAATATTTGAATAACTTGTAAATAAGTCACATTTCGAATGGCAATGTAATGGAGCTTAGAATTTTCTGAAGGATAGAGTGGCTTTAAAGGGGTGCCACTTACAGAAGGGACTTCACGGTGTGATATAGCAGTGAGATGTGGATAAGCTCGGATAGAACTCAGGTGTGCAGTAATATTGAACTCAGCGCTGCACGGAAATCTTCCAAGTAGATAAAATTAAAATTAATTAAAAAATAAAAACTGCTGGAAATATTCCGCAAGTCGGTTTGCGTCTGTGGAAATAGAGACAAAAGTTAACATTTCAGGACAACGACCCTTCCACAGATGCTGTCGTCCTTACTGGGTGTTTTAATTAATCTTTCCTGCTTTTGTTTCACGCAATTTTCTTTCTCGTTTTATGTATAAATGTCAGTATGTGATCTAAATCAAATAAATGTCAGAACATGGTTCAAAATGGTAGCGCTGATCCTTCGGGTGTAAGCAGTGCGATGCCGGACCAGGATCAAAGGTCAAATGTTTCTAGGCAGTCTCGGCATCCATGCAGTCCGAGTCTCGCTGGATCCTCGTAATCCTCTGCCTCTGTCAAATGGGTGAGTTTAACCTGCCGCCCCCCAACCTCCCTCCACCTGAACTCACGCCTGGTCACCAAAGCAGCTCAGGAGGCGAACCCTGAGCTCCGTCTCCCAACAATTTGTAGGTCACATCAATAGATGCGGCCGCGCTGAATTCTATCTTTAACTGAAAGCCGCAGGATGGAGATGTTGCTTATTAAAACAGACCTTCATTGAAGGTTGGCTCAAGAGTAACTCGGGAAAGGAACTTGTTAACTCGGGAGACGAACTTGGAACATCGCAGAAATGACAGTTAACGGCAAACTTGAGTCATACCCGTGGAAACACGGTTAAACTCTTGATCATACACTTGGAATATCGTGCACAACCACGAGTCTTTCGCTCGGGGTACCTCGTGGGTCAACTCGCACTGTGAGACAGGGCTTTTTAATGGTAAACTTTGTCCCAAGGCACTACACAGGACAGTTATCAAACAAAATTCCACCATGATCTATAAATGGAGGAATTAGTCTAGGTAATGTAAAGAATAATAAGTTTAATTGGGTATCTTAATTGAAAATAGACCACACCTGGAGTATTGTGTGCAATTTTGGTCTCCTAATTTGATGAAGAACATTATTGCTATTGAGGGAGTGCAGCATAGGTTCAACAGGTTAATTCCCAGGATGGCGGGACTAACATATGATGAAACAACGGGTCGACGGCTTGTATTCACTGGAATTTAGAAGGATGAGAGGGTATCTTATAGAAACATACAATTTTTAAAGGATTGGACAGGCTAGATGCAGGAAAAATGTTCCCGATGCTGGGGGAGTCCAGAACGAGGGGTCACAGTTGAAGAATAAGGGGTAGGCCATTTAAGACTGAGATGAGGAAAAACTTTTTCACCCAGAGAGTTGTGAATCTGTGAAATTCTCTGCCACAGAAGGCAGTGGAGACCAATTCACTGGATGTTTTCAAGAGAGAGTTAGATTTAGCTTTTAGGGCTAAAGGAATCAAGGGATATGGAGAAAAAGCAGGAATGGGGTACTGATTTTAGATGATCAGCACCTATATTTCTATGTTTCAGAGAAGCAGAGAAAACTCTGGAGCTTATGGCAAAAAGAATTACCTGTATCTTTGTGGTCAATCATATACGGTCTTAAAACGTTTGTCCGAAGTAGGGTTCTGACCTGAAACATTGTCGATGCATTTTGTTCTCTAGATGCTGCATGACCAGTTGATTTCCTCCAGCACTTCATCTAATATTTAGTTTAGATATACAGCACAGAAACAGGCCCTTCGGTCCACATAGTCCGAGTCGACCAGCGACCACCAGCAATATCCTACACACTAGAAACAATTTACCATCTTTACCAAAGCCAATTAACCTCCAAACCTGTATGTCTTTGGAATGTGGGAAGAAACCAGAACACCTGTGGAAAACCCACACGGTCACGGGGAGAACGTAAGACTCCATACAGATTGCACCACTGTGCCACCCAAATGTGTTACCGGATTAATAAAGCATGGTTTATAAGGAGCTAGTATCATGTGGATTACATGTGCTTTTAGACTCAGAGACAGGACGGCTGCTCCCACAGTAATGGCCAGTAGTTTAGTCACTGATTTCTGAATGACTTTCAAAGTTTGTGCTGCTGAATCTTCAACAGCTGCGATCACTCTTTATCCATCAAAGACCTGCAATTTTGTTGTGTCCCTATAGGTGGTACAAGTTAATTTTATCTTTGACATTGAGTGTTTCCAATGCACAGAGTGGCATTGCAACGGTTTCATTCACATGTGAGGCATGTGCTCCCACTGTTATTTACAGCAGCTGGTTGAGTGGGTGGTGGAGCAAGGTTTCCTGGGTGAGGCCATGAAGAAACAGGAGTGGTTCAATAAATTAGCACCTGTCCTTTGTCATGGATTAACGCTGATTTTTCATGTCTGCATTGTCTTGAGAAGAGCCAGGTATACGCCGGTTCATTTTGAGAAAGGAAGCAGCTCTTTTCTGTATGAGAACATCCTTCAGATCATGCTCCCATCTCTCTTTCGCTTTTCTTCCCCTCCCCTTCTGCAGTCAATCTGAAGAATGGTCTAAAACCCGAAACAACCTTATCCATGTTCTTCAGAGATGCTGCTTAATTTGCTGAGTTACTCCAGCAATTTGTGTCTTTAGAATTTTAGAGTTTTAGTCTTTCGAGATACAGCTTGATAACAGGTCCTTCGGCCCACTGAGTCCACTGAGTCCACGCCCACTGAGTCCACGCCGACCAGCGATTACCCTGAACACTAGCACTATCCTGAACACTAAGGATAATTTTACAACTTACCAAAGTCAATTACCTTACTTTGAAGAGTCAAGGCAACGAAATTTCGTTCAATGTGCACTGTGTCTATGTGTATACCTGAATGACAATTAAAGTTATATTCATTCATTCATTCAACCTGTACTTCTTTGGAGTGTGGGAGGAAACCGGAACACCCAAAGAAAACCCATACAGGTTTGAGAACATCCTTCAGGACCCGCCCCCACCTGACATTCACTTGTCTTCCCCTGTCTGAAAAAGGATCCCGACCCGAAACATCACCTATCCATGTTTCGGAGAACATTCAAACTCCATAACAGGTATATGCTGTAAGGCAGCAACTGCGCCAGTGCCGTGACTTTTTTTTGTAAATCAGTGTCCGCTGTTCCTTGTGTCTTCAGGTCCAGCCAAGGGAGGTGGTGGCAAGAAGATACACTTTTCTCGAGCATAAATGCCATTCTTGCTGCAACCAGGGCTGCCTTAGAACTGAGAGAGCGAGTCAAAACACATCTGTGGTAAACAGCTCACCTGCTCATATGAAGAAGAAATTCTACCCCTGAAATAGTTTAGTGAGTACTGAAATTATTTTGTAACAGTGCCTGCAAAGGCTTGCCTTCAACACACCCATCAACCTCAAGCTGCAAATTAATCACATTGGGTACGTGCTCTCACATATGTACCACTTTGTTTCCTCTAACAGAATTTGACAAATTATATTCCAACATTTCACCTTTCATCTTCCTGACTGTAAGTTTATTCAATTTTTTCATGATATTACTTATTGAAATGAAAATGAAATTCAGTTCGGTTCAGGTCAGTTTAGTTTATTGTCACGTGTACCTAGGTAGAGTGAAAATCTTTTGTCGTGTGCTAATCAGTCAGCAGAATTTGAGTTCTGAAACCAAGTCCCGCGAGTTTGGTGATAAGCTTGGATGGTATAATGGTATTAAAGGCAGAGCTGTAGTCTATGATTAGGAGTCTGACATACTGTAGGTGTCTCTCTTATCCAGGTGTTCTCGAGATGAATGTAGGGCTAGGGCAGGCATAATCCATGGACCTGCTAAGTGGTAACCAGTTGGACGGCCAATTCTAATACTTAGAAGCCAAGATTCAAGAGTGTTTAATCGTCATATGCACTGACAATGAAACAATTAAATTCTCACATGCAGCAACTGAACAGACCAGTAAATGCATTACACACAGAAAAATTTGATAATAAAAAATACTTTAAAAATTAATATTAGTAATATTAGTGCAAAAATATTAGCTTACCCCACCGAATTCGCACCGACCATCGATCACCCCACACACTG
The DNA here is from genome assembly GCA_038087875.1 of Malacoraja senta. Classification (NCBI taxonomy): domain Eukaryota; kingdom Metazoa; phylum Chordata; class Chondrichthyes; order Rajiformes; family Rajidae; genus Malacoraja; species Malacoraja senta. Next base: position 67,384,427 of record CM075977.1, on the reverse strand, counting down.
GCACTATTTTACACTTGGGACAATTTACAATTTTACCGAAGCCAATTAACCCACAATCCTGTATGTCTTTGGAATGTGGGAGGAAACTGGAGCAGCTGGAGAAAACACAGGGAGAACGTACAAACTCCATATAGGCATCACCCATAGTCAGGATTGAACCTGGGTGGCTTGTGCTGTAAGGCAGCAACTCTACCACTGTAGACAAAAGTGCTGGAGAAACTCAGCGGGTGCAGCAGCATCTATGGAGCGAAGGAAATAGGCAATGTTTCGGGCCAAAACCCTTCAGAAGAAGAAGGGTTTCGGCCAGAAACGTTGCCTATTTCCTTCACTCCATAGATGCTGCTGCACCCGCTGAGTTTCACCAGCACTTTTGTCTACCTTCGATTTTCCAGCATCTGCAGTTCCTTCTTAAACTCTACCACTGTGCCACCCTGGACTTGATATGGACTTGCTCTGTATCCCAATGCTCATATCAGTCTCTGAGAACTATAAAATTGATCCCCTTAGAGTCATCAAATACATCTTTGTTTCAATATATGAATTATGTTAAGAAGAAAGATTTACGAAGACAATTTGCATTTGACAAGAGAAACCAGGGATTAGCTTCACAATCAAGAGTGATTTAGAAATAATGAACTATTAAGGCAGATGCTAGCAATGCTCACAATTGTACTTTTTATAGCCTCAACTAAAACTGAGAGTGAATGACTACATCAGTTGTCTGCCATATGAGTTCAACAAAAATTAAACTTTTTAAGAGGTGGACTAAAAGAGAGTATGGTTCCAAGTTATAGATTCATACAGCATGGAAACAAGCCCTGCAGCCTAACCTGCCCATGCCAAACAAGATGCCCCATTTACGCCAATCCCACCTGCTCACATTTGGCCCATATCCCTCTAAACCTTTTCTATCCATGTACCTGTCCAAATGTTTTTTGAATGTTGTTATTGTTCCTGTCTTACCTACCAGGCGGCCCGTTCTACATACCCACCATCCTCTGTGAAAAAATTGCCCCTCAGCTTCACATTAAATCTTTCCTTTCTCAGCTTAACCCTATGTCCTCTAGTTCTTGATTCCCCTGATCTAGGTAAAAGATTCTGTGCATTCAGCCTTTCTATTCCTCTTCTTTAAGATCATCCCTCAGCCTCTTGCGCTCAAAAAAATAATGGCTTGGCCTGCCCAACTTATAATGGCTTGGCCTGCCCAACTTCTCCTTATAGCTCAGGCCCCTGTCCTGGCAACATCCTCATAAATCTTCTCTTCATTCTTTCCAGCTTCGCGACATCCTTCATATAGCAGGGTGACCAAAATTGAACACGATGCTCTGTGTGGCCTCATCATTGCCTTGTCCAACTGTAACATAACATCCCAAGATCCAGACACCAGCAGAGTTGTAGGTTTGGCAAAAGAATGACAGAAAATGACATGTTCAATGCATTAGGCAGCAAAATACAAATGTAATGATATGGATGGGGATTGGTGGTGAAGAGGGGTTTTGGACTCTGGTGCTGAGCAAAAGCCATGTTATCATTGCAAAACTGCAAAGGATTGGGATGGGAATGAGCTCAGAAAGATGCATGTCCCCCGAATGTTTGAAAACAACAGGAGATTCCCATTAGGAATTGTAACCAGTTTGATGTGAATCTACAATTTCACAGCTAACCCCAAATCCGGTACTCGGAGGTGGGAGTTTTTGCAACTTCAAACAGGGTGGGAGTGAATGTTGCCACACGGTTTACATTAACAAGTCCACTACGAATGTGAAGCAGCTGCAAATTCACATCTGTAGTGTAAACACGCGGAGGAGATCAAAGTCTGCATTTGGCACATGAGGAACAATGGGTACATTCAAGAAACCGTTTTAGATTAAGGACATATCTTATGACAGCAGTACTTCTAATATGTCTGAAATTGATTCTAAACACACTATTTAGCGAAATGTGGCCGGCTATAGCAACAACGTATTTGTTCAAGTCCAAAATTACCGTGCTTTGACATCTGAAACATCCTTTACAATGTGAGGAAGAATTGTGACATTTTGAGTTGTACAAATTAGTGAAGGGAAAGTTAGGGTAACAAAATACATTTTCATTGTGAGTGGAGAGTGGTGGGATGAAAGGATCTAAGCAACTACATATGGGTGAAAGTATTTAAATGGCATCCACAATAGGTAGACAAGCCTCAATTAGCCACCATCATCTGTTCTGGATGAGGAGATTGCTCCACATATCCCCCAGAAAGTTGCGTCAGCATGCCTGGACATTAATAGTTCAGATACTGAATGCCTATTCCGATTTTCTTTTGTGGGCCACCAATTTCCTGCAAGAAATGGTTAACTGATGGTAGTTTAGTTTAGTTTAGTTTAGAGAAACAGCGTGGAAACAAGCCCTTTGGCCCACTGAGTCCACGCCGACCAGTGCTCCTCGCACACTAACACTATCCTGCACACACTAGGGACAACTTTACAATTTACGTATAATCTTATACGTCTTTGATGTGGGGGAGAAACCGGAGCTTCTGGAGAAAACCCACGCAGGTCACAGGGAGAATGTACAAACTCCACTCAGACAGTCCCTATAGTCAGGATCGAACCCAGGACTCTGACGCTGTAATGCATCAGCTCTACCGCTGCGCCACTGTGATGCCCCCCTTCGCCATTGTGACGCCCTCATAGTAATTTAAAATAAAATGTTAAAATGCTGGAAATATCAACAGGTCAATTCACATTGGTGGGAAGAGAAACTGATTTAATATTTCAGGTTGGATACTTTTTGTCTCTTTCCCAATTCTGATGAAGGGTCTTCGACCTGAAATGTCAACCCTGTTTCTCTTCCCACAGATGTGGCCTGACCCTTTCAGTATTTCCAGCACTTTATTTTATTTTTATTTTAGTGCGTTGGAATAACATTGTGATTAATGTTATTTGGTCAATCCATGGCCATTTTGACATAAAATGGCTTGCTCACCATAGCGAGGAGCAAAAACAGAATTATTATTTGAGATGGGGTTTGTGTAGGACAAAGTCAATGAGACTTTCACCATAAAGCCAAGATGGAGAAAGGAATACAGGCAAAGTAAAGCAGTGTTATTTTCCTCAGTGATATTTCCTGAAGATAATATCTTGGAATGTTAAATTGCTCTGATCTGTTCCTCAATTGGGTGATTTTAAATGGATCCATCTCATTAATATCTGTAATTTGCTGTAACTGGTATTTTTTTTTTGTTATAATTTTTATTAATTTAGATTTGTTAGTTAATCAAGCCAGCATTAAAAAATTTACAAAAAGATGCTTTTTAGAACAATAAAAGAAATAAAATCTGAGTTTGATGTCATATAATGATGAAAAACATCACCCAATCCATCATTTTTTTTATTATTGGAGGATTTCTTCCACAAGTACTAAACAGCATGTTTTTTTCAAAACTTGTGACTCGTGAATCTTAAAATTATAGTCTTTCTGTTTGTATTTTAGTATTCTGGTAAGTTTCACGAGTTCATGTAACCGGCATATTCTTGTTGATTGATGGAGAATTTGTGGGAAATGTGTGCACAAATTCTCGGTCGATTTCCCTTGCGCAATTCTCCAAGTACAGAGTGCAAAATCGTAAAATGTTACACGCTGTATATAAAATTTCTCCATTACTATCATAATATAAATGGGAAAAGGAAATATCCCATGGGAATGGAAATTAAACATTCAACAGTCCATTGAAAGTATGCATTTGCAAATGCAACTTAAGAACCATATGCAATACGAAATCTATATTTACATTTGAAAGTAACTGGAAGAAATGCACTTGAGAGATTTCATTGCTCTTTTGTCTCCACTTGAGAGAAGGATTTCATGAGATGCATCCTTTCCCAACACACTAGCTCTGTCCCCAGATGATCATTTGAGAAAGGGAGTGAGGTGAATGAGGGGACGAATTTTGGGAAGCAAAAATTATTCTAATATAACAAACCACCTCCCCAACAAGTGATTCCTAATTTTTAAAAGAAGCACTAAAATCTTTTATCTGGTTAAATCTACTTTCCCTTGGAACAGTAAAAACATTCTGAAGGGAGTTGCGGGATTTTATTTTAAGAATTTAAGCCGTTAAAGTGAACTAATTCATCATTTTCTGATCTTGTTTGAGGAGTTTCAAATGCATCATTTTTATGGAGTAAAGATCCATAGAATCTCTCGCTCAGCTTTGAATTTGTACGCATCCTTTCCTTTCAAAGGGGAGATTAGTAACCCACACTAATATTTACTTGTCACATAAACATTGGTATTAGACAGATAATTGGATAAAGAATTTGAGTTGTGGAAGATTCCTTTACATGGGGAATACAGCATCAGATGTGTGAGGCATCTCTTAAGGAAGCAGGTGGTTTGATTTTTACAGACAGGTGCTATGTGCCTCCTATGTTAAGGGCACTTTGCCTTTCATCCATGAGACAACTCCACAAAGTACATTTATTTTTATAAACTGTACAACTGGAAAGTTGACTTGTCATCATGTTAAATGAGGACTGGGGATGGGGCAGTTTCTTCCACAGTGACAGTAGATGGGAGATGTCTTTATTTTAAAAAATGCTGTAGGACTTATGGAAATATATCATCGGTGATTGCTTAAAGAAAGATAATTTACAGCTAAAAGCTATGAACACTCTTGGTTGCAATAAGAACTTCAAGCTTTTTGCACTAATTTTGGAGTTTTTTAATTTGGTAGAGTTGCTGCGGTAGAGTTGCTGCCTTAGCGCACCAGTGACCTAGGTTTGATTCTGACTGCGGGTGCTGTCTGTAAGGAGTTTGTACATACTCCCCGTGACTGCGTGGGTTATCCCCGGGCGCTCTGGTTTCCTCCCACACCAAAGACGCACAGGTTTGTAGGTTAATTGGTTTTGGTAAAGATTGTAAATTGTCCCTCGTGTGCTGGTGTACTGGGATTGCTGGTCAGCGCGGTTTCAGTGGGCCAAAGGGCCTGTTTCTGTGCTGTATCACTAAAACTAATTTATTGATGTATTTTGTTTATTATGTTAATATAGTCTAGTTTGTTTGTTTTGTATATTAATGCCAAGTGTACTGAGGTATAGGGAAAAGCTTTTTTGTTGCATGCTATGCAGTCAACGAAAAGACTATACATGATTACAATCATGCCGTCCACAGTAAACAAATACAGTATAAAGGGTATGTTTAAGAAGGAACTGCAGATGCTGGAAAATCAAAGGTAGACAAAATTGCTGGAGAAACTCAGCGGGTGAGGCAGCATCTATGGAGCGAAGGAAATAGGCAACGTTTTGGGTCAAAACCTGACCCTGTCTGAAGAAGGGTTTCGACCCGAAACGTTGCCTATTTCCTTCGCTCCATAGATGCTGCCTCACCCGCTGAGTTTGTCCAGCATTTTTGTCCACCAGTATAAAGGTTATATAATTTAAGGCAAGATAAAGTCCAATAAAACCTGATTAAAGATAGTTTAAAGGTCTCCAATGAGGTAGATGGGAGGTCACTACCGCACTCTACCTACTGAGAGGATGGTTCAGTTGCCTGATAATAGTTGGGAAGAAGCTGTCCCTGAATCTTGAGGTATGCGTTTTCAAACTTGTATACAGTATATCTTGCTCAAAGGGAGAGGGGAGAAGAGGGAGTGACTGGGGTGAGTCTGGTCCTTGATTATGTTGGTGGCTTTGCCAAGGCAGCGTAAAGTATACATGGACTCAATGGAAGGGAGGTTGGTTTGCGTGATGGTCTGTTATCATATGGTTATGTTATTTTGAGTGGTGTTTACAGGCCAGTTAGGCTGCTGCAAGTATGAATTTCATTGATCCATTGTCGGTACATTTGACAATTAATTACTCTTGACTCTTGACTCATGATATTGGTGGATGTTGATAATCTTATATTTTTATTTCCATTGTGCTCATTAGAAATCAACGAAGAAACAAAATATTGTCATTGATTCACGAGCACCCACTTTTATGCCTTGCCCTATGACAGTGGCAATTTCAGATTCAGCTTTGAACTTTTTTTTGTGCAGTTTACTCACATGAAGTAAAATTGATCAAAAACATGATTTTGCTTTTCTGTTGTTCTTCAGTGCTAATTTACGTTATCATTTCTTTTTTAGACTCTCTTACCCACATGCCCATCTTATATTGCCTCTCCCTTCTTTAATGTAAGCAAAAATTGGCATTAGGTCACTGCAAAGTTGCTTTCTCACCAGCTACTATAAGGTGCATGAAGCAGGCTACTGCGAAAGAAGAGAGATAAATTTCCATCCTATGCACAAAGATCTGTGTATTATACACTTCTCTATGAATCTTACAGAGACTAGTATTTGTTTTAATGAGATTAAAGTATCTGATTTAATTCCATAAGACACGGTGGGCACGGTGGTGCCGCGGTAGAATTATTGCCTTTCAGCGCTGGAGACACAGGTTCGATCCTGACTACGGGTGCTGTCTGTACGGAGTTTATACGTTCTCCCCATGACCTGCGTGGGTTTTCTACGAGATCTTCAGTTTCCACCCAAACTCCAAAGGCATACATGTGTGTTGGTTAATTTGCTTGGTAAATGTAAAAGATGTTCCTAGTGTGTGTAGGATAGTGTAATATCCGGGGATCGCTGGTCGGCGTGGACCCGGTGGGCCGAAGGGCCGAAGGGCCTGCTTCTTTAGACTAAACTCGGGGCCGGATTTTGCTGAAGAGAGGCCCTAGGCTATTCCACTTGTGAGACCCCTCCCAATCCCCCACCCCCACGACGAGAGGAAGATGGAAGAGTCCACCAGATTGACACCGAAGTGCAGCCGAGCACGGCCAATGAGATAAGGGGCTGGAAAGCTGCGCTTTTTATTTATTTATTTTTTGCCAGTGTTAGTGTCGAGTTATCAGCTTAAAACACTATTATTCTGAAATGGAGGGCAAGGAAAATTACTGAAGTGTTGTTTAGAGACTACAGTGCATTGTGACAGCATATGTAAGAAAGGCCTATGACAGTGTCAAAATATTATACACCAGGCCCTTACGACGCTTTTCAAAAAGGGGGGTGGCATGGCAGGATTACAAATATTTTATGTTAAATAAGTGCACGCAGCACATATCACAAGCGCGAACCTCAAAGTCCCTGGAAGCTCTGGGGTATTAGATGCTCTCTGGTGCATTCTGAGCCTTATTTTGGAGAATTTTTGCCCAAAATTTATGACCACAATTTATCACCAATATTTCAGAAATAAACTTGGTTGAGTCAAGAGTAATGAGTGGTTGGAATGGGATGATTGGGGTCATTGTTGTAAACATTTTTAAAAATCAAGAATTGAAGTTGTCCTTGTTTTAATAATCAAGTTGTACTGTAAAATGCTATGTAAAATGTTATAAAGGAGCATGCAAACACTGCAAATAAAATACGGTAAGCTTTTGCAGTAAATAAAACCTTTTTTAGAAAATGTTTTGTGTGTTGATTCGATTGCCTGTTATTGTTTGACTATGTTAGTGTGCGCACATTAAAAATATGATGCAAAAAAAGTCGCAAACTGTGGAATTCATATTTTTCCGTATTGTTATCGAGGAAAAGAAAGCAGTTCCAATTGTTTTATATTATTCATATGGAGGAGAAAATATAATTGCTCTAAAGCCTACCTTAATTTTGCAATCTGACAAAAGATAATCCCCTTTCCCTCTCCCCATCCTCCTTCCCCCTCCCTCCCTCCACCTCTCTCTCCCTCTTCAACTCTCTCTCACCCCCTCTCCTCCTCCGCCCCTCCCCCTTCCCCTCTCCCCCTCCCCTCCCTCTCTCTCCCCCCTGTGTCTCTCCCCCCCCTCTCCCCCACTCACATCCCCCCCCTCTCTCTCCCTCCCTCCCCCTCTCTCTCCCTCCCACGCAGCGAGGCTCCGACTCCGCACCGCAGACACCGCAGCCCCCCCCGGTCCGGAGAAACGGGCACTCCCGCAACGCAATATTCCACTACTTACTTAGATTAGATAGCCCTTTATTGTCATTCAGACCGAAGTCTGAACGAAATTGCAACAGTCATACATAAAACAACAATAAACACATATTAACATCCACCACAGTGAGTCCACCCAACATCTCCTCACTGTGATGGAGGCAAAAGTCTTAGGTCTGCAGTCTCTTCCCTCCTCTTCTCCCTCTGCGCTGAGGCGATACCCCCGGGCGATGTTTCCCGCGGCTCAAACACCGCGGCCCGGGGTGGTCGAAGCTGCCGCCCACCAGTCCTGCAGACGCAGCCGCTGGCCCGCGGCCGAACCCCGGACTCAGGCCACCACCGCCAGAACACCGTCCCAGCCACCCTCACGTGAGTACCGTGCCGTCTTCAGCCTCGGGCTGGGCCGCCCCGACATGGGCGCCGAACCTCTCCCGGGCCGGGCCGCCCCGACACGGGCGTCACTTCTCCCCTGGGTCGGGCCGCCCCGACTTGGGCGTCGCTTCTCCCTCTGGCCGGGCTGCCCCGACATGGGCGTCGCTTCTTCCCCGGGCCGGGCCGCCCCGACTTGGGCGCCGAACCTCGCTCGGGCCGGGCTGCCCCGACTTGGGCGTTGCTTCTCCCTCGGGCCGCGCCGCCCCGACTTGGGCGCCGAACCTCCATCCGGCCGGGCCGCCCCGACTTGGGCGCTCACGGGAGCACTGTTCCAGCCCTGAGCCGGACCACCCTCACGGGAGCGTGCTCAGGGCTCTGCCTCCAGAGCCTCGAGGTCGCCACCTCCATTAGGCCTCAGCGCAGACGGAGGCAGAGAAGGGGAATACGACAAAAAGTTGCATTCCCCCGCAGGGAGAGACTGCAAACCCCGTTACAACCCCCCACCCCCCCAAAACACAAACTAAAAACCAAAAACTAGACTAACCAAAACAAAATAAACAACACAAAAAACACCAACAAACAGGACTGCCGATGAGCCGCTGCAGCCAGTGCCGTGCCTCCACTTCCACTTAGAGTAGATACGAGGCATCGAGGTGATTGTGTGGAGTGCAAATGGAGATCTGAACCCACCCGGGCCCACTGCACGGAGAGACAGCGTCATTTTGTGTCGCTACTGCATCACCGGCTTCCCCCAACTGCACAGGCGCGGATGGTCGCAATTTTTTCCCCCAAAACTTCCAGCGGGCCGGAACCAGAATATCGGGTGATTTCCGTCAAAGTGGAAACGCTGATTGCGCTCCAATTTTTTTTTTTTCTCGGGATATTTTTTACTCTGGGAAAAAATCACCTAGGCCGGAGGCCCCCTAGATTTTGAGGCCCTAGACTTCAGCTTATGAAGCCTATAGGTAAATACGGCTCTGACTAAACTAAACTAAACATTTTATGATTGTATTTGCATTGATGTAAAATTCTTCCGCACGAGGAATTACTCAGAATATCTGTCAAGAAGTTTTTTAACACATGTAGTTCTGTAATTTTTCTTTTCAGATCAAACTTTGTAATAATATACAATAAATCTTTGTTTAAATTCTTCTTACTACATTGCTAATGTTTTACTCTTATTTTCGGTTTTGAGGAGCACATTAAAATAATTCAATCCCGAAAAAAGTGAGGAAAATTTCTTTAGTCTTGACTGTACTAAAGACAATAATTTTTAAAATGTTAATATGTAATTGCAAAATGTAGATGTAAAATGTAATTTTACTTTATATGCTGACAGGGCTAATAATACCAGACCTACCTGTGTACCGAAAAAAGTCCCATTCCTCACTACTCCTACACCTAATGACAGTGAGATAATGGGAGCAACCGCTGAAACATTGCTAAATTCTCAGTCTATTTTCTGCCAGAGGATAAATTACATTTTAAACGGAAATCTGGTTTTGGTTGAATTCCTCTGCATCTGAATCATTCACTGGCCTGAAAGGCAGAATGGAAAAATATGGTCTTACATTTCTGATATGAGCCTTTATAAAACTTTTCTTTTTCTTTGCAGCAGAGAGAAGAATGCTCTGGCTCTACGATCGAACATTCAGAACTTTGAAGGTGTGATCTGCAGTGGGTGAACAGGTGTTTGCTGCCATTCATCACAATGCCCGAAATGTTTGCGCAGTTTTAAGCCGGTACGCTGCAAGGTATCCCACAGATCACTCGGCAAATGAAGGCATTCCCACAGAATAAAAGAAAGCTGTAGTAGACTGGTAATACCAAAGGATCTCCAAGAGGCATGCCTTCCGCTTTAGAGTCCACTTTATGGATGACATGGAAAAGATAAATGGTCAATGAAATGACAGTTATGTCTAATAAAAGATGTATAGGTTTGAGAACTGACCAATTCCACTTTATATCTGAATCATAGAAAAATACTTACGTAATCTGGAAAATCCTTGGATTATAAACATTCTGAAAGATAAATGATGAAGTATTCAGCTTGTGAATTTTAAGCTTTTGGAATGCATAAGTATAAACATGAAGAACCCCAGTCTCTGACTGCTCTTCAGAGCACGTTCGTCATAAGAATACTAGGACAAATCATTTCATTTCATTAGCCTTCCTTTATTAACACAAATTGCTGGAGGAATTCAGCAGATCAGCAGCATCTGTGGAAGGAATGGACAGACAACGGTTTGGGTCGGGACCCTTCTCCTGTCTGAAGAAGGCTCCTGATCTAAAAGATTATCTATCCATTCCCTCCACAGATGCCATCTGACTTGCTGAGTTCTTCCCATAGTTTTTTTTAATTGTTCAAGATGCCAGCATCTGCAGCTTCTTGTACCTTAAGTTTAGATAGATTTCTGTTCTCTTCACCCTAATGTGGCATCATATTAAAATATTTCGATGAGATTTATAATTGACTACAGACGAACAATGGCAGTTTCAAGACTCTCACAGGCACAGTGCTTCTGTTTACATGTCCGGAAAGAAACAGATCTACATTTGCTATAGGTGTCAGAAACAAGTCATCATGCATGAGGCTTTTTCTGCCTGTCCCACTGGAACTCTGCAGTACATAATGTGTTTCCTTTAACAAGTCTGATAAAAGAGCTTTTCTAAAATAAAAACTGAAAATGCTTGAAACACTCAATAGGTCATTCAGCATCGGAGAAACAAAGCTAACGTTTCAGGATGAGGATCATCAGAAGTTTTCCGTTAGATCCAACGCAACAATATGAGAAAGAATAGTGTAGTTTCCCTGGTCTTTTGACCAATATTCATTCTTCAGACAGTTTTGTTTAAAAGCATTTTGAACTGTGGCCATAGTTTTTTGGCACCTTGGTAGGTGGAGACTGGCTGCCATGTTTACCACACTGCAATAGTGACGGTACTTCAAAAGGACTTCAGTGGTTGAAAAATGTTCTGCAAGTTTCTAAGCTTGTAAAAGGTGCTTCTTAATGCAATTTTTTAATATCTATTTAGTTAATCTGATGACTCTTGACTGTCATTCCATTTGATATCCTGCATTAGGAAATAAGAAACCCTTTTGCCCTTCTTGTTCTTTAACCTGACCTTACATCCCTTTCCTCCCTTCTCTCTCCCTCTTTCTCTCCCTCTCTCCCTCTCTCCCTCTCTCCCTCTCTCCCTCTCTCCCTCCCTCCCTCCCTCCCTCTCTTTCTCATTCTCTATCTTTCTCTCTCCTTCTCTCTCTCATTTGCTCGCTCTCTTTCACTCCCCTCTCTCTCCTTCTATCTCTCCCAGAGCCTCAGAGTATAAATTGGAGCAAACCACTAATAGGCAGTCTACAGGTGCATTTACCTACCACAATCATTCCCAACCCTTCCCTGAGATTAGGGACAGCATTCTGATGGAATGAGTTGCAGCTACTGTTGGAAACATTTCCCAGTTTACTGAGAGGCTTGGGAGAAATGTGCATTAGTGTTTGAAACAGGGGCACTCCATTGGAAATCTGCACTGGGGAGGTGGTCTTCAGCTTTGAAATGAAACTACTTTTGGCTATTGGCTGGATTCTGCTTTGCATGCCAATCTTTCTTATTTTGCTTTCTAACCACTTATCCCTCTGTACCTGAAAAGTAATCATTTTTTTTGTTTTCTTCCACTATGCCTCCTACAGTATGTATATATACGTATTGGTATTGGTTTTGGTTTCTAATTGTCCCTGATGCTGTGAGGCAGCAGCTCTACCAGCTGCGCCATCGTGCCGCATGATACAATTAAAAACTTTGTGTTGCTTGCTATCCAGCCAAATCATAACAGCCTATTTCCACTCTTTATGTTTCCCCTCATCACCCTTTACTGCCCCTCACATATCCTGACCTCCACCAATGCAGATCAGTCATTGAGTAATATAGTCCATGACATCCCTAAGGTGAATTCCTGAGAACTGCCAGGCCACCTGATTTCAGCCATCAGGGATGAGTTACATTTTGGCCACTATCTGCTGGCTCAGGTGATCATGTATTTGTATAAAGGTAGGATGAGAGTAGGAGGAAGTTCAGCTGTGATGCCCCCTACTGGCTCTTTCTGAGCAGCTCCACAGGAAGAAGATTTCTGAATGGGGCACACCAGTTCATCTGCAAATCAAAAAGAAAAAAATCTGCCTCCTTATGAACTAAAGAACATTTCGGGTGAATAAAATCAATTCCCGAAATGTTTTGTTATATTTAGGCATGGAAGCACAGTTCACAAAGGGTGAAATCTGGAAGATAATCTAATAGAGGGTGCTAACAGCTTTAAATCAGATGCCAATCAAAAACAAACTGGAGGCACTCTTATGAAAGGGGATCTTTTTGGTACAGAAAGGAATTTTGAGAAGAATCTGTGGCAGCTAATTGTAAACAGGTGCATGTTTCTCTCCGAGACACCAACCTGCCAAAACACGTCATGGCTCCATACGTCGGGTGGGCCTGACCTACACATAGGTGTGATACATGTCTGGCAATCAAAAGCCTCCAGCAGACGCTAGGCTTATGATATTGCATCTTCAGATCACTCATAGAATTCCCAAACAACACATCTTGTTCTGCTCGATGTGTCTCGACATGCTGTAAGAATGACAAGAACTGATTTATGGCTTTGGTAAAGGTACTTTTTCCCTGACAATTTTTTCACTTTAAAGTGCATCAGCATGCTTTCTGCCATATAAAAAAAACCCCACAGTAGTTCACTATCATTCATTTAAAAACTGAAAGCTAAATTCAGAAGTGTGGTAAATGATGCTCTGAGTAAGTAAGAAGTTGTTAACCTCTTGAAGGCCCAAATGAAAAGCACAATGACTCTGCAGTAACTACTAAATTCAGAAACCTGCATTAAAATAATGGGAACCTCTCAAGATGTTTACTTACTGAAACTTGAGTCAAATAAAACTCCAATCTGTGGGTCAAATAAAACTCCAATCTGCATTAATTCATTGGCTGGCCTGGCACCATCTCTGGAGAGAAGGAATGGGTGACATTTTGAGTTGAGACCTTTACCTTCGATTTAAACCAGCATCTGCAATCCTTTCCTACACATTCTATTTCGTTGGCTATTGTAATTCTGATTCTAGCGTTGAGAAATATTAAAGTAGGAGAGTAAAACAATAATTTTCAATTCGCTTTTGTAACATGAAGAAAGTTAACAGATATTATTGGATTCAAGTGTAGGGATAGCATCTCGGTGGATACTGAATCGTGAATTTTAAGGATTATGATAAATGGAAGAGATTGCTTTTCCAGCAAGAAAAAATAATAACAGAGCAGTGGAGCAAGTTGTAGAGCAGATGGATCTAGGAGTGCGGGTACATAGTTCGTTGAAAGTGGCATCACAGGTAGATAGGGTGGTCAAAAAGGCTTTTGGAACATTGGCCTTCATCAGTCAGAGCATTTAGTATAATTATAATTAATAATTCATTTTATTTACTGGCGCCTTTCTAAAACCTCCTAACTTCTATACTTCTAAAAGTATAGAAGTTAGGAGGTTATGTTGCAGTTGTATAAGACGTTGGTGAGGCCGCATTTAGAATATTGTGATTAGTTTTGGGCACCATGTTATAGGAAAGACATTGTCAAAGGGTGCTGAGAAGATTTACGAGAATGATGCCAGGACTGAGGGTCTGAGCTATCGGGGAGAGGATGAGTAGGCTGGGACTCTATTCCTTGTAGCAAATGAGGATGAGGGGTGATCTTATAAAGGAGTCAAAATCATGAGAGGAATAGATTGGGTAAACATAGAAACATAGAAAATAGGTGCAGGAGTAGGCCATTTAGCCCTTCGAGCCAGCACCGCCATTCAACATGATCATGGCTGACAGTCAGTACCCGTTCCTGCTTTCTCCCCATATCCCTTGATTCCGTTTAACCTAAGAGCTATATCTAACACTCTCTTGAAAACATCCAGTGAATTGACCACCACTGCCTTCTGTGGCAGAGAATTCCACAGATTCACAACTCTGGGTGAAAAAGTTTTTACTCATCTTAGTCCTAAATGACCTACCCCTTATTCTTAACGCTCAGGTAAATGCACAAAGTCTCTCGCCCAGAATAGGGGAATTGGGAACCAGAGGACATAGGTTTAAGGTGAGGGGGGATAGATTTAATAGAAACCTGAGGGGCAACTTTTTTTCACACAAAGGATGCTAGGTATAATAAACAAGCTGCCTGAGGAGGTAATTGAGGCAAGGACTCTTGCAATGTTTAAGAAACATTTAGACAGGTTCGTGAATAGGACAGGTTTAGAGGGATTTGGGACAAATGCAGGCAGGTGGGACATGTGTAAATGGAACATTTTGGCCGGTGTGGGCATGTTGGGCTGAAGGGCCTCTTTCCACACTGTAAGACTCTAAAGGGCCTGTCCCTCGAGCATGCGACTGCATGTGGCTTGTGCGACCAAACGTGGTGGCTTGAGCCGTACGGGCCTCGCGGGGCCGGTCCCACTTCCAGCCGCGGAGCCGTCTGGAGTTGTGCGGGGCCTGTCTCGACATCATACTCACCAATCAGCTGGGCAGGAGGCGGGCCGACTAAATTTGGACGTCGCACGGCGTCGGGTGGTGACGTCATCACGCAACGCCACGCCAGGCGGTGACGTCATCGCGCAATGCCACGCGCTAGGCGTACGCCATCAAGACGCTGCATACGGCGTTGAGACGCTGCGTACGGCCTCAATGTGGCTGCGGGCCGGCAGGCCGTTGCCGCGCTGAATTTTTGAACAGTGTCAGTTTTTCAGAGCCCTGCGCGATGTCGGGACCAGCTCCGCACAACTCAATATGGCTCCGGCGATCGATGTGGGATACGGCTCAAGCGACCACATTAGGCCGCGCTAGTCGCATGCTCGTGGGACAGGCCCTTATGACTCTATGACTAAAGGGGCTGTCCCACTTGGGCGACCTAATTGGCGAGTTTAGAAGAGTTTGAAAAAATGACATGTTGAAGACCTCCTTCGACTATGTTGAAGACCAGCTTCGACTAGCTACGACTAACTTCGGGAAAATTGGACACCGAATAGTGGAGAGTGAAGACGACCTCCTTCGATCTCCTTCGACCTCCCTTTGACTATGATGAAGACTATCTACGACTACCTTCGACTACCCTCGATTAACATGCCGACCTACTACGACCTACTACGACTAAACCTACGAGTAAAAACAGTGATTTTTTCTATGGCGACCTTTTTTTACTCGCGGGCATTTTTTAACTTATTGAAAAAACCGCCGCGACCTAGCTGAGGCCTTGAGTACACGGAGACCACTCTCGAGCATGAAGGAGAGTTACGAAGACCTCCTACGACCTCGTGTCGACCATGCTCCAAGTATGAGTCGAGGGCAAACTCGCCAGAACTCGTGGATTAGGTCGCCCAAGTGGGACAGGCCCTTAACTTTTCACCGACTAACAGTGATACTGTATCCTCAGAACAAATAAATAATGGGATAAATTTTTAAGAAAACCATTTGCCTGGCTGTGAATGGGCTACCAGGATACCTTTTCTGGTAGAAATCTTGGGGACTAGGTCAAAAGTAACAGGAAAATGAGTGTAATTCATAAAGTGATCTGGTTATAGAAAACGTATGGAATTAAAAGTAAGAGCTGCAAATTGGGTGCCTTGAAATACAATATAATAAATGTCTCAAAATACTTTACCTTGAGTCAATAACTTTAAATTGGTAAGATCAGTTGGCGAACCTCCATATTATTCCATAAACATAATTTTATTGAGTAATTGAGTGTATGAAGTGTTTAGAAGTTGGAATAAGTCTATTTTCTGCAATTATGAGGTCTTTATTCCTTGTGGATTATATATGCACGATTTGTCAAAAGTATTCTATTGCAAATGTTCCCTCAGTACTGAAGATCATAACAGTGGTTAACTTCTTAGTCAAAAGGCCAGCTGGATTGGATTCTTCGGGCCTGTGTGACTGACATTGATGTATCTGCAATGGTGCACAGAATGGATTAATGTTTTCTGAGGTGATTTGTGACATGATGTGGTGTCCAAAACTGATCCTGACGTCATTGGCAATCACCCATTTCTGAGCTTCCCATGCACTTCCTCAGGAAGTGCAATAATCAAGCACAAAATGAAACAGTGGATTACAATAGGATCTTTGAATCCCATTTAGAATGTTTGTAGGAAGGAACTGTAGATGCTGGTTTAAACCAAAGATAGACACAAAAAGCTGGAGTAAATCAGCAAGACAGGCAGCATCTCTGGAGAGAAGGAATGGGTAGTATTTCAGGTATTTAATGTGAGATGCCAAAGATAGAAAACAGAAGAAGGGTCTCGATCCGAAACATCACCCATTCCTTCTCTCCAGAGATGCTGCCTGTCCTGTTGAGTTACTCCAGCTTTTTGTGTCTATCTTCTAGAAGATTGTTTGTATGCATTTGTGCTAAAGTTATCTTTGGATACTCATTTTCATGTGTGAGTGAAGCTTCCATTAATGTCTGGAGAAGTTGGTGAGGAGTACATTTGTGGAACTGTATTTACTAAATGTAATAATCCACCTATCCAATGGCTTAGCAATTTTTATCCACGGCATTGCTACATTATACAAAGCCTTTTTTTTTGTCGACCAAAAGAAGCCAGCTCTCATATTATTCCTTGCAGTTGGTGTCTATGGTGGATCATTGTTCTAAGTTCATAAGGTCATATGTCATAGAAGCAGAATTTGGCCATTTGGCCCATGAAGTCTACTCCGTCTTTCAATCATGGCTGATCTCTTATTCCCTCTCAACCTGATTCTCCTACCTTCGCCCCGTAACCCTTGGCACCCTTACTTATCAAGAATCTGCCAATCTCCACCTTAAAAACACCTAATGACTTGACCTCCACGTCCTTCTGTGGCAGTGAATTCACCACCTTCTGACTAAAGAAATTCCTCCTCATCTCTTTTCTGAAGGTTCGTCCTTTTCTTCTGAGGCTATGCCCCCTGGTCCTAGACTCTCCCACTGGTGGAAACATCTTCTCAACATCCCCTCTACCCAGGGCGTCTAAAAGCTCCTGTTTAAGGACCTAAAACCTAACCATCTAATTTAATTAATACATTTTATTTTTTTAACCTCTGGTATTCTTTTTGCAATATTAAAATTTCTAAACATTTTGAAATGTAGTTTTAAAATTTGACATTCTGGTACACTGTACTGGGATGTACTGTCACAAAAAAAGCACTGCATAAAGAGGAAGAGGATGAATAGCATTAAAGGACATTCCTTTAGGCAGATGAGGAGAGTTTTTTTCAGTCAGAGGGTGGTGAATTTGTGGAATGCTTTGCCACAGAACGCTGTGGAGGCCAAGTCAGTGGATATTTTAAAGACAGAGATAGATAGATTCTTGATTAGTACGGGTGTCAGAGGTTATAGGAAGCAGGCAGGGGAATGGGGTTAGGAGGCAGAGATAGATCAGCCATGATTGAATGGCGGAGTAGACTTGATGGGCCGAATAACCTAATTCTACTCCTATTCCTTATGACCTTATGACCATAATAATCTGACCTTAACTGCTTCTCCTACTGCTACATTAACTCATTTGGACTTGCACTCTCAGACATATTCCTTTTGTTCTATTGATCCCCTCCCCTGCTCCCGCCTCCTCGCTGATCGAAAACTACTTTTTCTTTCCTAGTTCGAAGAAGGGTCCCATTTCTGAAAAAAATGCTGTTTCTCTTTCAACATATGCTACCTGACCTGCCAAGTGCTTCTAGCACTTTCTGTTTTTATTTCATATATTACTCATTTTGCATTTGTAAATACAATAATCAGACTACCCTCCTCTAGATTTGTAGCATGAAGTGACTCGTGAACCTAGACATGGATGGTATTATTCAAGTGAACCTGTGATCGCTTTTGTCAAAGGTTTTCTGCAGTAGTCATAGAGTCATATAGCTTGAAGACAGGCTCTTCGGCCAACTTTCCCACACTGACCAACATGTCCCATCTACACTACTCCCATTTGCCTGCATTTGGCCTATATTCCTCTAAACTGTCCTATCCATGTACCTGTCTAATCTGTCTATTCTATCTATTACATAACTAAAACTCTGATCTTGTTATCTTCCGGTTTGCACGGTCATTCTATTTGCGCAAAATTGGTACGCGATAGCGCTATGGTTTTTGAGAATCAAAATCAGAATGAGAATCACACTTTATTCGCCAAGTATGTTTTGCAACATACGAGGAATTTCATTGGCCAGGTCAGTCATACAATTAAAAGCAACAAATCACTCAAAAACACAATTTAACATGAACATCCACCACAGTGACTCCTCACTGTGATGAAAGGTGAAATAAAGTTCAAGTCCTTCCTTTTATTCTTCCTCGGTCGGGGGCCTCGAGTCCTCCGTTGATGGGACGCTCTTGACTCCCGTAGCCGGCGGCGTTCGGGCCCTCCGCATCGAGGCGATCCGCTCCCGCATCAGGGGAATGTCAGCTCATCCGCGCTGGGCGATCAAACCTCGCGTCAGGGCTGCAAGGGATCCGCTCCGATGTTAAGTCCGCGCCCCACGATGGGGCTCACGACAGTCCAAGGAGGCCTCCAGCTCCAGCGATGGTAGGCCGCAAAGCCCGGAGAATGTGATCCGAAAATTGATCACATCTCCGGGAAGGTAGGAACTTGAAAAAAAGTTTCCCCCGATCCCCTCCCCCCTCCCCCCAACATAAAACACAGAAGAACATTAAAAAAACTTTTAACGAACTAAAAAATAACAAAAAGAAAGAAAAAATGAACAGACTGCCGGCAGGGCTGCCATCTCCCCAGCGCCCCTGGTGGTCTTACTTTCCCATCCTACCCTCCCACCGCATACCCCCCTTGCCACACACCCGCCCTTCCCTCCCCCCCTCCCCTCCACCCCTCCCACACATGAAATGGAGGGGGAGGGAGTGCCGGTGGATATGAACGATGCCTGCACAGTTAGGGGCTATTGGTGAGTGGTGGAATATTCCATTGGGGAACGGGTTGCGTTGGGGGAACGGGTGAGTGGTGGAATATTCCATTGGGGAATGGGTTGCGTTGGGGGACCAGGCCTCCCATGTGACTGGGACCCAAAGGGTCCCACTTAGTCTAATTGTTTCTTAGACATTGCAATAGTCCCTGCCTGAACTACCTCCTCTGGCAGCTCGTTTCATACACCCACCACCCTTTGTGTGAAAACGTTACCCCTCAGATCCCTAATAAATCTTACCCACGTCATCATAAACCGATGTCCTCTGGTTCTCGATTCCCCAATTCTGGGCAAGAGTGTCTGCCTGATCTATTCCTCTCATTCTTTTATACACCTCTATAAGATCCCCCCTCATCCACATACGCTCCAAGGAATAGAGTTCCAGCCTGCTCAACCTCTCCCTATAGATCAAACCCTCAGGTTGTCATATTTAACACCACCCTCTAATTTTGAAGAAGTGTATCCTAAATTGTTATGGGCCTGTCCCATTTAGGCGACTTTTTAGGCGAGTGCAGGAAACTCTGCGCTCGCCACATGGTCGCCACATCTTCGCTGGTGGTCTCTAGCGAGTCTCCTTCATGGTCGTGAGGAGTTCCCGCATTCTGGGAACTAGTCGCGGCCTCAGTATGGTCGCCGCAAATTTTTCAACATGTTGAAAATGGAGATAATCAATGATCCTGTAGTTGTAGGTGCAGTTGTAGTGGGGTCGCCATGTAGTTGTATGTAGTCAAGGTAGTTGAGGTAGTCATAGGTAGCTTTAGTTAATTGCCTTTGCTGACCGGTCATTTTCATTGGCTCATTGAAGAAAAAAAACGTAAGCAGGAGTTTTCAGAATCAAGGATAACAGACCGGTAATGTCCGCCAAACTTCACAGCCGTGTATCTCTGGCTTATTAAGAGTTGTCTGGCTTCTTAAAAGTTGTCTCCACTCCTTCTCCCCCCCCCCCTTCTCTCCCCCTTCTCTCCTCTCTCCCCCCTCTTTTAAAGGACTTACCATACACTGTACTAGCCGTCTTAATTACAGCGCCAACCTTGCTGTTCATCGCTGTGTGTGCCTGTATCACCTTGGCTTTGCACCGTGTGAATTTTAGACAGTGCTCCCCCCGCTTGCCCTGGCCCCCGCCTTTGCGATGTGTTTGTGTGTGCGTGTGTTCCACTCTGACACTCGTCGTTCCAGTTCCCGGTTTTTCAGGCGACTGCTTGACAGTCGCCGGCAGTCCGCTGAAAAATCGCCTAAGTGGGACAGGCCCATAAGCTTGCTTTTTGTACGATCTGTGAATCACTAACTGATTTCCACATGAGAGTTACAGATTCTAGACCTGGAGATAAACAGATTTTGCTGCTGCATCCAGGAATTTCTCATTTACATTGTGATAAATATCATTAAATATCATTAAATTGTTTATTAAGGGAATGATGAATGCTTAAAAGGAAAACAAAAATGGAATGGAGACATAGCATATTTCATACGAATGTAAATATGTATTAAGGAGGTGCCACAATAATGTCATTGTTTTTTTTACAGTGTTATTGGATTGTATTGGATCCAGGGGGAAAGCTTCAACAACCTACACATTTTTATTAGGAGCCAGCATGAGCAGGATTAAAGAATAATATGCTGGCTTTTCAAAAAAAAATTGTTTACACATGAGACATTTTTTTATAGATGTAAAGAAGTGTGTTACTATTTGTGGGAAAGTCCAAAACAAGGGACCACAGAAGTCAAATAGTCAATCAATGAGGGCTGCATGTTAAACTCTCAAGTATAAAAGTAGTGAATAGGTAGAACTTGGTACCTCATGACATGGTTGAGATTTATGATGTCTGTGGAAGGAAGGTAGGTAAAGGAATGAAAGAGAAAGGAGTAGAATTGTACACTGATTGAGTTATTTGGAAGTGAAATGAATGGATGTTTATATGGAGTGGAAATACTCTCATGGACTAGTAGAGCTGAATGGCCTGATTCAATGTTGATAACACTACGTTGAAAATACTATCAAATATATTGCCCACAGTTAAGCTTTGATCTTTTGATTCATAATGCTTTATGTTTTTGATTTTACTATAAAAGCTCTTTGCAAATATTGAGATACATAGACGTCAATAACCAATGAATAAATAACTTAATCTCTTTATTTAACATCCCTCAGTTTCCTTTTTCTTTCTTGAAGATTTTGTTCTTTGCTAGGCTGCTGTTCCGTGATTATCGTGTAATCAACAGGCAGTCATTTACCAGAATATAGTGCAAGTATCAACAGGTTATGGAAATTAAATGACGTCAGTGCTCTATGCAGCTCACTCCTATCTCCAACACAATTTCCAAAAGCGTCCTTGAATATCAGTCAGCAATAGGAACTTTGTCTGAATTTTTCCTCCTGAGCCTTGAGTTATGGCAAGCCAATTTTAACACCTCAGTTTTTATGACATACTTAAATGAGTTAACTCAGCATAGATTGGGGTTCAGTGCTGGATCATTTGCTTTCCACATTGCTCACTGCCTGAACACACTGTGTTAATGAAATGGATTTTATGTCTGAATGCGTTAAACACTTGAACCGTGTTTTATAGCTCTGGGAGTTTACACATCAGGTGCTGCTAAATTGTTATCAAAACACTTTTCTTGGGTAATTAAGCAATAACCTGCACTGCTATAATTATTTAAAATAATGTGTATAACATTTTCCCAAAGGAAGGGCAAATGTCAATTACTTGAACCAACGTAGTTCTTTCAAGCATTGGGAATTCTGTTCCTGAATTTGTAAGAGTCCAGGTCACTCTCTATCACTAAAGAACCTTTAATACTACTGTTCATGTAACAATACTTAATTCAGTTAACAATACTTATTTCTAAGTAGACGTCAACCCATATAAATCAAGTCACTAATACCAGTGCACAGGATTTAAGTTCGTTAATGTTAAGTGCGTTAACACTCATTTGTAAAATTCACTGTCAGAAATTATTGCTTTTGAATGCGTATGATACTTGAAAGCTTTCTTTCCGTCTGTCGGTGTGTTTTGAAGATATCTAATATTGTGGAGTGGAGATTGATATCAACACGTGACATATCATCATGGTTTGCACCCCATTCTTCTGAACTCTGGATTTCCTTGGCAGTAACCCAAGAGGTGAGACCCATGACTACATTCATAGGTCAAACATCATTAATATCATTCTCTCTCGCAAAATTTAGATGGCTTAAGAACCAAGGACATACCATGTTCAGGAAAAGACATGAAACGTTGCAGACAAAAGAAAAAGTCTTCCCAAAATTCAAGTGCTAACAACAAATTGTTACTTCTGATATCCACAAGGTATTTCATAAATCTTGTAAACCTATTGTCTACTAAATGTTAAACACTGCATGATAAAATGAAAATACGTTACTTTGGAACTAAAGAAAGTACCTGCATTTGCATAGTGTCTTTCACAGTCTTAGGGTGTCCCAATTTGCCTTATAGTTATGTTGTTAAACTGGAAAGGGTGCAGAGAAGATTTATGAGGATGATGTCAGGACCTGAGGGTCTGAGCTATGGGAGGAGGTTGAGCAGGTCAGGACTTTATTCCTTGGAGGATGGGGGGGGGGGGAAGGATCTTATAAAGGTGTATAAGATCATGAGAGGAACACATAGGGTAAATGCACAGTCTTTTATCCAGAGTAGAGGAATCAAGAACCAGAGGAGATAGAAGATAGAAACAAAATGCTGAGTAACTTAGCGGGACAGGCATAATCTCTGGATAGAAAGAATGTGTGACGTTTCAGGTCGAGACCCTTCTTCCGAAACGTCACCCATTCGTTCTATCCAGAGATGCCGCCTGTCCTGCTGAGTTACTCCAGCATTTTGTGTCTATCTTCGGTGAAAACCAGCATCTGCAGTTCTACACCAGAGGACATTGGTGAGGGAGGAAAAATTTAGACAATAGACAATAGACAATAGGTGCAGGAGTAGGCCATTCGGCCCTACGAGCCAGCACCACCATTCAATGTGATCATGGCTGATCATCCACAATCAGTACCCCGTTCCTGCCTTCTCCCCATATCCCCAGGCACCACTATCTTTAAGAGCCCTATCTAGCTCTCTCCTGAAAGTATCCAGAGAACCGGCCTCCACCATCCTCTGAGGCAGAGAATTCCACAGACTCACAACTCTCTGTGTGAAAAAGTGTTTCCTTGTCTCCATTCTAAATGGCTTACCCCTTATTCTTAAACTGTGGCCCCTGGTTCTGGACTCTCCCAACATCGGGAACGTGTTTCCTGCCTCTAGCGTGTCCAAAACCTTAATAATCTTATATGTTTCAATAAGATCCCCTCTCATCCTTCTAAACTCCAGAGTATACAAGCCCAGCCGCTCCATTCTCTCAGCATATGACAGTCCCGCCATCCCGGGAATTAACCTTGTAAACCTACGCTGCACTCCCTCAATAGCAAGAATGTCCTTCCTCATATTAGAGGAACAAAACTGCACACAATACTCCAGGTGTGGTCTCCAAGGGCCCTATACAACTGCAGAAGGACCTCCTTGCTCCTATACCCAACTCTTCTCGTTATGAAGGCCAACATGCCATTTGCTTTCTTTACTGCCTGCTGTACCTGCATGCTAACTTTCATTGACTGATGAACAAGGACCACCCGCTGTACTTCCCCTTTTCCCAACTTGACACCATTCAGATAATAATCTGCCTTCCTGTTTTTGCTACCAATGTGGATAACCTCACATTTATCCACATTAAAACGCATCTGCCATACATCTGCCCACTCACCCAACCTGTCCAAGTCTCCCTGCATTCTCATAGCATCCTCCTCACAGTTCACACTGCCACCTAGCTTTGTGTTATCTGCAAATTTGCTAAGGTTACTTTGAATTCCTTCATCTAAATCATTGATGTATATTGTAAATAGCTGCGGTCTCAGCACCGAGCCTTGCGGTACCCCACTAGTCACTGCCTGCCATTCTGAAAGGGACTCATTAATCCCTACTCTTTGTTTCCTGTCTGCCAACCACTTCTCTATCCATGTCAGCACTCTACCCCCAATAACATGTGCCCTAATTTTGCCCACTAATCTCCTATGTGGGACCTTATCAAATGCTTTCTGAAAGTCCAGGTACACTACATCCACTGGCTCTCCATTTGTCCATTTTCCTAGTTATATCTTCAAAAAATGCCAGAAAATTAGTCAAGCATGATTTCCCCTTCCTAAATCCATGCTGACCCGGACCAATCCTGTTACTGCTATCCAAATTTGCCGCTATTTAATCTTTTATGATTGACTCCAGCATCTTCCCCACCACCGATGTCAGGCTAACTGGTCTGTAATTCTCTGTTTTCTCTCTCCTACCTTTCTTAAAAAGTGGGATAACATTTAATAGGAACCTGAGGGGCAACTTGTTTATACAAAGTATGAAAGGTATATGGAACTACATGCCAGAGGAGGTAGTTGAGGCTGGTATTATCACAGCATTTAAAAGACATTTGAACAGGTAGATAGATAGATAGATAGATAAACATTTATTGTCACATACACCAATTGGTGCAGTGAAATTTGACTTGCCGTGCAGCACACAAATAAAGATAACATCAAAGAATTTAACAACATAAAAACATCCCCCCACAATGGTTCCCACTGTGGGGGAAGGCAGCAAAGTCCAGTCCCATCCCCAGTTCACCCATAGTCGGGGCCTATTGAGGCCTCTGCAGTCGCTGCCACGGCAGCCCGATGCCTCAGGCCCTCTCGCCGGATGATGGAATTCTGGCATCGGGTAAACACTCTCAGCGGCCCGGAGTGTCTGGAGCGGCCGCTCCCTCCCAGTAGACCACGGCTCCCGAAGTCCACGAGCCGCGAGCCGCGCCGGTCGATGCTCCGACTCTGGCGACCTCGTCGTCAGATCCCAGGCTCCGCGGTGTTTAGAGCTCAGCGCCACCCGCGGCTGGAAGCTCCACTGACCGCAGACCGCTGACCGCAGCTCCGCGATGTTGGTGCCGGCGGTCACAGCACTCCGGAGCTTACTGCACGGCGACCCGGGTTAGGCATCGCCCGCTCCGCGATGGTACTTCAGCGCTGTGCCGCCGCCGAAGCAGAAGTCCTGGCCGGTCCCGGCAGGAAAACGCCGCTCCAGTCTGCCCGTAGGCCGCGAGGAAGGGGCGAAGATATGGCTCGGAGAAAAGCCGCATCTCCGACCAGGTAGGGACTGCGAAAATAGTTTCCCCCTTCCACCCCCCAACCCCCCACATAATAAGACTAAAGACCTCCAAAAACAAACACTTTTAACTAACTAAAAATAAAAAAAGGGTGAAAAAACTAACAGCTGCTGGCAGGGCAGCCATACTCGACGGCGCCCCAGGTACATAGATAGGAAAGTTTTAGAAGGATATGGGCCACATGCAAGCAGGTGGGACTAGTGTAGATGGGGCATAATGGTCGGCATGGGCAAGTTGGGCCAATGTATGCCTCCCTGACTATGACTTTAATCCATGTATCATGTTTTTATGTGCAGTCTTTCTTTTGCCCAAGGTAAATACAACTGACAATGTGTGCACAGTAGCTCTCAGATCAACAATGCAATAACAGACAGATAATTTGTTTCAGTGAAATATAGTATCCTAGAAATTTGATTAATTAACATCCATTTAAAAGGCATTTTAAACCACAGAAATACACTTTAGTCAGAATAGTTTGTGCCAGCAATCATTTCCTGGTGTAATTTCAATGATTGCAATATCTGATTGAGCGCAAAAATGGTTTAGCACACCAAAAATGGGTGAAACCCAAATTCTTTGAAATTAAGTCTCGCCTTTCTTTGATCAATGCCATAGGATCTGGTTTACTTTATCATCTCATTCTAAAGACATCTGATCTAATTTCAGCCCAACTCATGTTTTGAACATGTTTCAGTAACTGGAAGAGGCCTTAAATCACCAACCAGATTTCCACCACTAAGCCACAGCTGATATTAAATGAGAGGGTCGTAGTTGAAAGCTCAAAAAGTTGGGCCTGATTCTTTCACAAACATAAACTGGGACTTGGTTATATCAGCCAAAGCTGAAACGGTCCTGCTTCTTCTGTCTGTAGTAGGGGCTTGGCCCGAAATGTCACCCATTTCTTCACTCCAGAGATAGTGCCAGTCCTACTGAGTTAATCCAGCTTTTGGTGTCTATCTTTGGTTTAAACCAGCATCTGCAGTTCCTTCCTACATAGTCCTGCTGCTCAGTTCACTTGCAAAACACCAGTCTCTAAGAACACATACGTGAAAATATCATTGACAGGCTGGTAAATGCCCAACAACTAAATACCTGGGGTTAAATAGGAGATTAAGTGATCAGGTACAGGTTTACTGAAGAGCATTATGATGTTTCCTCAGTGACAGAGAATTCAAAAACTCAGCTCATTCTTTCTCCTTGTTATGTGATCAAATTATTGACCTGTATTGCAATCGAGCCATTTTATTTAGAGAAACAGTGGCCCACCGAGTCTGCGCCAACCAACGATCACCCTGTGCACTAATATTATCCTACACACTAGGAACAATTTACAACTTACAATCCTACACATTTTTGGAATGTGGGAGGAAACCGAAGGAAACTGGAGGGCCTGGAGAAAACCCACGCAGTCACAGAGTGAATGTACAAACTCCGTACAGATAGCACTCGAGGTTAGGATCACACCCGGGTCTCTGCTGATGTAAGGCAGCAACTCTACCATTGTGCCACTGTGCCACTTAGGCGATTTTTCAGTGGACTG
Source organism: Malacoraja senta (assembly GCA_038087875.1). Classification (NCBI taxonomy): domain Eukaryota; kingdom Metazoa; phylum Chordata; class Chondrichthyes; order Rajiformes; family Rajidae; genus Malacoraja; species Malacoraja senta. The sequence goes on along the minus strand of CM075977.1, from coordinate 67,357,408 downwards.
CCGGTGACTGCCAAGTTCGCGGCACTCGCCTGAAAAAACGGAAACTGGACTGGTGACTGTCAGAGTGGAACACACACACACACACACAAACACATCGCAGGGGGGGGGGGGCAGGGAAAGCGGGGGGAGCGCTGTCTGAAATTCACACGGTGCAAAGCCAAGGTGATACAGACACACACCGCGATGAACAGGAAGGTTAAGACGGCTAGCACAGTGTATGGTAAGTCCTTTAAAAGAGGGCGGAGAGGGTAGGTGAGAAGGGGGGGAGAAGGGGGGGGGAGAAGGGGGGGAGAAGGGGGGGGGAGAAGGGGGGAGAAGGGGGGGGGAGAAGGGGCGGGAGATGGTGGGGGGGAGATGGTGGGGGGGAGATGGTGGGGGGGAGATGGTGGGGGGGAGATGGTGGGGGGGAGATGGTGGGGGGAGATGGTGGGGGGGAGATGGTGGGGGGGGAGATGGTGGGGGGGGAGATGGTGGGTGGAGAAGGGGGGGAGAAGGGGGGGAGAAGGGGGTGGAGAAGGGGGTGGAGAAGGGGGGGGCGAAGGGGGGGAGAAGGGGGGGAGAAGGGGGGCGAGGAGAAGGGGGGGAGAAGGGGGGGAGAAGGGAGGGGAGAAGGGGGGAGAAGGGGGAGAAGGGGGAGAAGGGGGGGAGAAGCGGGGGAGAAGGGGGAGAAGGGGGGGAGGAGAAGGGGGGGAGAAGGGGGAAGAGAAGGGGGGGGAGAAGGGGGAGGGAGAAGGGGGGGAGAGAAGGGGGGGAGAGAAGGGGGGGAGAAGGAGTGGAGACATTTTAAGAAGCCAGATCACTTTTAATAAGCCAGAGATACACAGCTGTGAAGTTTGGCGGGCATTTAACATTACCGGTCGGTTATCCTTGGTTCTGAAAACTCATGCTTACGTTTTTTCCCCCCAATGAGCCACTGAAAATGTCCTGTCAGCAAAGGCAATTAACTAAAACTACCTACGACTACCTCAACTACCTATAACTACATTGCGACTCCACTACAACTGCCCCCACGACTACAGGATTATCGATTTTCTCCATTGCGACCAATTTTCGGTCGCAGAACATGTTGAAAAATTTCCGGTGACCTTGCTGAGGCCACAACTAGTTCCCAGAATGAGGGAACTCCTCGCGACCATGAAGGAGACTCACCAGAGACCACCAGCGAACATGTGGCGACCATGTGGCGAGCGCAGAGTCTTCTACACTCGCCTAAAAAGTTGCCTAAGTGGGACAGGCCCTTCAAGATGATTTGAGGCGTGGCACAGTGGGACCATCTGACATCTTCTCATCTGTGGATTTTTAATAATGCTTCACAGAGCAAGGATTCTGAAGGTAGTGACTACCACAAATAACAACTTCCCCTCCATGCCATCTGATAACTCCAGCCTCTTGCAATCACAGGGTAGTTAAACCGCAAATGCTGTGGGAACCAGCTCCAGTCAGAACTAAGAAAGCGCCAATTACTCATAAATGTTCTTGGTTATTCTTGTCTGCAGCTTAAACTACTTTTGTGTCATTAGGCTTTTGTGATCTGTCACATCCAGCAGAGGTTTTACTCAATGAAGCCTATTTTGCCTATAGGGTGTTTTTTTTTCAATGCGGAGAGGAAACACAAGGTGCGTCCTTGTCATTTCCGAGTGGAATGAGGCTGGCTTGAAGATTCTAACCTGACCTGTTTGAGAATAACGAGATAGAACACGGGGTAGATGTACAAAACAATTAGAGACAGCGTGGGAATGAAGTGGCTCATTTTGGGTGGCCAACATTCCTGTTTTTGTTCACATTAGTTTAGTGAAGAAGTAGGTGTGAATGAAAAGTTGCACAAAATGATTCATGCAGATCCCGAGGATACTACTCAAAAAATGCAAGCACTGGCATGAAATTGGGGTGCATGGCACTAATTGTTTTGGTTCCAAATCTGCCAAAATGCTTCTGATTTTTTTGCCTGAATCATAATACAACTCGTACAATATCTGAGGAAGGATATGCTGGCTCTGGAGAGGGTCCAGTGGAGGTTTACAAGAATGATCTCAGGAATGAGCGGGCCAACATATGATGAGCGTTTGATGGCACTGGGCCTGTACTTGCAGTTCAGAAGAATGAGGGGGGATCTCATTGAAACGTATTGAATAGTGAAAGGCTTGGATAGAGTAGAAGTAGAGAGGATGTTTCCACTAATGGGAGAGTCTAGGACCCGAGGTTTCGCCACCTCCAACGGGATCCCACTACTGGCCACATCTTCCCATCTCCACCCCTTTCTGCTTTCTGCAGAGACCGTTCCCTTTGAAACTCCCTGGTCATCTCATCCCTTCCCACCCAAACCACCCCCTCCCGAAGTACTTCCCCTGTAACCGCAGGAGATGCAACACCTGTCCCTTTACCTCCCCCCTCGACTCCATCCAAGGATCCAACAGTCTTTCCAGGTGAGGCAGAGGTTCACTTGCACCTCCTCCAACCTCATCTACTATATCCGCTGTTCCAGGTGTCAACTTCTCTACATCGGCGAGACCAAGCGCAGGCTCAGCGATCATTTCACTGAACATCTCTGCTCAGTCTGTCTTAACCGACCTGATCTCCCGGTGGCTCAGCACTTCAACTCCCCCTCCCATTCCCAATCTGAACTTTCTGTCCTGGGCCTCCTCCATTGTCAGAGTGAGGCTTGGCGCAAGTTCTCCCACTAGTCTTACTGCCTCCGCCTACATTATCTATCTTTGTCCCACCCCCCTCCCCTGATAGCAGTCTGAAGAAGGGTCTCAACCCGAAACGTCACCCAATCCTTCTCTCCAGAGATGCTGCCTCACCCACTGAGTTACTCCAGCATTTTGTGCCTACCTCAGAATCAAAGGAGTTCTTTTAGGGGATAGATGAGGAGGAATTTCTGTAGTCAGAGGGTGGTGAATCTCTGGATTTCTTTCACAGAAGGCTGTGGAGGCCAAGTCAGTGGATATTTTTAAGGCAGAGGTAAATAGATTCTTGCTTAGTTCAGGTGTCGGAGATTATGGGGAGAAGGCAGGAGATTATGGGGAGAATGGGTTTGGAGCGAGAGATACATCAGCCATGATTGAATGGCGGAGTAGACTTGATGGGCCGAATAGCCTAGTTCTTCTCCTACTCCTTATGACCCTCTGAATTATGACCTTGTGCCGATCACCAGATTAGTAAGGGGAGAGGTGGGGGGGAGGGTGGCTTGAATACCCTGGAATCATAATGCTAATTCTCATTTAACACAGATTTAATGCTAGTGCTGCAAATAGAGCAGCAGCAACTCAAGTAATGACAATTAGAGCCTGTCCGGGAAGATCTTCCTGACATGTTCTAATGAAAGAGATCGCCAATTGCATGCCTGTTTGTTGGTAATTGATCGGAAGAAGAGATGTTTGCAGAGAAATGGTGTTGTCTGATTGCTAGACACCTTTGGAGTTGAGAGGCCAAGAGAGAATACTGTTACACAGGATAAGATTAACCTAAACCCAAATCATACAGCTTAGTATGGGAGCTTTGGTAGCTGCACCTCTAGTCCTTCAGAATGATAGGGAGGAGGAGGCATTAGTTTAGTTCAGTTTATTTTTGTCACGTGTACTGAGTTACAGTGAAAAGGCTTGTTTGCTTGCTATCCAGTCAAAGAAAAGACTATACCTGATTACAGTCAAACCATCCACAATGTGCAGATAAAGGGTAAAGGGTACAACATTTAAAGCAAGATAAAGTCTGATAAAAGATAGTTCAAAGGTCTCCAAGACGGAATGGTTGCTATTCCCTCACACAGAATTGAATTCATCATCATTATTTGTGGTAGAGATCAAGAGGCAAAGTAAGAGTGGGTACATTTGAGGAGAGCAGCATCCAATGGATGGAAGCAGCTATCGACTGCATCTGTATCAACCTGTAGGCTTTCTGCAAATATTCCAGGACACACTGGAACTAAAAGGTGTGTCCCTTCCCCAAGATCCAGCTGTTTTGTGATCATGACCAGAGGATGGAAATTGGATCAGCAATGGCTTGTTTATGATGCCAAAGTCCACTGAACCACATATTGGATCAAAGGGTTGCTACTTGCAAAATTGAGATATTTGCTAAATAATGGCTTACAACTCCGACCAAAGCGAATGCGCGTGCGAAAACAATGAATGTTATCACCCAAAAACTTAAAAGGAGAGAATCAGAATTCCTCTGCAATATTGGAATTTCCACCCTGGGCATATCTTGCAAAATAACTTGGAAAAAGATCTGGGTGTCAAAATCTATTGTAGCCTGCTGGACTTCTAGAGCTCTGTAACAAAACCACCTCAGTAGCTGTAGAACAAGAGATGGTGGGACGAGGAGAGGTATAGTGGGAGGAGGGGGAGATGATGAAACTGGTCAGTAAGGGAGAGACTGATGGCATTAAGCTTTCAATAAAGAGAAGCACAAATCTGATGGCTGCTCTTTGGATAATTCAATTGTCTGTTCCACCTTCCATTGAGACCTGAGCCACATTCAGGCATGAGTGGACAAGTGGCGAGTACAACTTATGCCTCAGAAAGGCTTGTCAATGACCATTGCAGGCATCTTTTTGCCTCCCCTTGACAATCAAGGACAAAGCTTTGAATTTCTTGTGTTCAGTCAACTGAAGAAATCAACAGCATTAAAATAAGTAGGAAGGAACTGCAGATACTGGTTTAAACCAAAGATAGACAGAAAATGCTGGAGGAACTCAGCAGGACAGGCAGCATCTCTGGACAGAAGGCATGGGTGATATTTCGGGTCGAGAGTCTGAAGAAGAGTCTCAAGCCGAAACATCACCCATTCTTTCTCTCCAGAAATGCTGCCTGTCATGCTGAATTACTCCAGCATTTTCTGTCTAGCATTAACATAAGTGTAGAATGGGGAGTAGGCAGAGGGTGCTCAGCTTGGACTTAACTCCGACAGGTAAATCTTAATAGTCACCTTAAAACAATTTTTTCCAGTGCACTCCAAATTCTGACAGGGATCATAGAAGCATATTAATTTCTAGAATCCTTCAATTTTCATTGCTAGACCATTAATTTACCATTCTTCCTAAAGTTTTTCTGTATTACTACAATTTGTATGCATGACTGCTGATAAAAATTGATTTGGTTAAAGAGGTGAGAATATTTTTCTTAACTACTGATACAATAGGTGCTCTGTTGAGGCACCACAATTTAGGAGAGGCTCTCTCAAATAGTCCAAGACGTGTGCGTTCCTGAAAAAAATATTAACCTGGTATGTGCTACATAAATTTGCTTCTAAAAAAGCCTGAGAAACCTGCAGGTGAAAATCATGAGATGTTGCTATCTGCCTGTACGTATATCTGCCTTGAAAGCATTCAGGGACTTTTCTACAAAATATCCATTCCAAAGCCTTTTGATGGGTAAATCTGTTTAGGACCCACAGCAGGTGAAAACACCACAAGTGGAGTATATGAAAAGTATAATGCTGACTTGTTAAGAAAGATAAGGGGCTAGTTACATGATTGCAATCAGGCATCAGATTGATCTGAAGTTATTATGCCTGGAAAAGACAAATATGAAGACAAAACCAATCACAGTTACGTGAACCCATTGTGCTTTTCCAATCACCATGCCATTGTGTTCAAGCTTCTTTTTGATTGAAACAGTTTGGTCAAATTGGACTTTTGCAAAATTATATAAATTCTTCAGAAAATGTTTACTATCGGGTATATTTTTGAATTGTTTCTTATAAGCTCTCTACACATTCAGAGATGGAAGGGATTTCCTGACTTCCTGATTTAAGAGATGGGCATTAATGACAACTTGGCAACTGTCAGTGATGCCCTGACCCCTGAAAAAGGGCAGTTCTTCCTTTCTGTTCTCAGGCTTCTGAACGATACTACCATAAATTCATGGCTATCCCTTGTGTATATTGGATTTTGTCAAATGGAACTGACAATAAAACACTCTGACTCTTGACCCTTGGTGCGCTACAATGCTGAGAACTATATTCTGCACTCTGTATCATTCCCTTTGCTCTACTCTTATACTTGAGTTTGACTTGGTTGTACCTACGTGTAGTATTATCTGATCTGATTGGATTGCATGAAAAACAAAGCTTTTCACTGTACCTTGGTACACGTGACAATCATAAACCTAAACCTACATTCTCTAGATATTAAAACTGAGAGGCAATTTCATAGAAACATACATATTTCATACGGGACTTGACAGGGCGAGCACAGGGATGATGCTTTTTCTGAATGGGGTGCCTTGAACAAGGGGTCGCACTTTAAGCTAAGGGACTAGGCATCCGATACTGAGATGAGAAGAAATTTATTCAGGAAATCATCTAAATTCTCAGTCCATAAGGGGCTATTGAGGTTCGGTCACTGAAAATTTTAAGACACAGATTGATAGATTTTGGATATTAAGGAAATTACAGGATATGGGGATTGCGCAGAAAATGGTTCTGTGGTAAAAAATCAGCTCTCGTCTGACTGACGGGTGTTTTAGGGGTACCCGGACGTGGCGCTGACGGACGGGAAGCCGAAGCAAAGAAGTGGAAGCCAAATAACCAAATGGAAACAAAGCCGAAACGCCAACTAAACGAAAGGGTGGGACGCCTAAATGCAAACTAACCCAATGGCCGCTCTGCCGAAACGCCACCTACTCAAAAGGCGGCGTCGCCTACAAGCCAACGAACTGAATGCCGCTCAACAGAAAAGTCAAATAACGGACATGACGTTGCCGGGGGGCGGGACGTCAGTGATTGGTCCAGACCCCCGCATCCATCACATAACTGTGGAGGGATGAACATTGTCCCACACCTCTGCTCCCCCCGACTCACAGCCCGCGGAGGGTGGCCGTGGGAGAGTGGGGGCTGTCCCGAGGGATGCGCACCTTCGGCCGCTTACAACTTGGTGCTTGGGTTCAGATTGCCCAGTCACCTATGGCTTGTGTGGGGAAATGACCCTCATCCTCCCGCCGGTGGAGACGGGAGGGTGGGGGTCATTTTCCCACACAAGCCATAGGCCACCCTCCGCGGGCTGTGGGTCAGTGGAGCGGAGGTGTGGGACAATGTTGATCCCTCCACAGTGATGTGATGGACGCGGGGGTCTGGACCAATCGCTGACAAGTCCCGCCCCCGGCAACGTCATGACTAATATTTGATTTTTCTGTTGAGCGGCATTCGGTACGTTGGCTTGTAGGCGACGCTGCCTTTTGGGTATGTGGCGTTCCGGCAGAGCAGCCATTCGGTTAGTTTGCATTTAGGCGTCCCACCCTTTCAGGTAGTTGGCGTTTCAGCTTTGTTTCCATTCGGTTATTTGGCGTTTCGGCTTTGTTTCCATTCGGTTATTTTGCTTCCACTTCTTTGCTTCGGCTTCTCGTCCGTCGGCGCCATGTCCGCACATGGTTTTAGGCTCAAGAGGTTCAACAGCAAAAGCCTGCTTCCATTTCCTACGCTCTTATGTTCTTTCCAATGCTGTCTCTGAATCTCGTGAGTGATCATGGAACCCTGCTCATCTCCCTAAGGGTCAGAATGTCACAATGCAGCCCCCTGCTGTGACATTTGGTTCTGCACGATTTGAAAACTGCCTCAGTCCAAGACTAGAGTCACAGTTTAGGTGCATCTTTACACATCTGAACTTACTGTCAGCATGCAAGAGGAAGGACGGTAACATGAGATGTGCAGTACAATAATCAAGGGCAGTGATTCATGTTTAAGGCTGTTTAGACTGGCCGCCCCAACTAATGGTAATAACTTTGCGCTTGTTCCAAGCAGCATAACACAACTAATCCAGACAATGTTATAAACATGCGAGGGAAGAGTGGGCAGCTTGCGAAATTAGTTCAACTCCCAGGTATTTGGTTACATCTGGGAACATGCCGAATCATTCTTTCATATGGTTATGTTATGATTAGGTTATTTTTTCTTCTTGCCTGTGGTTATTGTAAAATACCGGAGGAAAGCATCAACTAGAATTGGCTACTGAAGACAGTGGCTGCTTTCTCACCTCACAATAAATTGTCACTGATATTGCTGTAAAAAAAAATTCCAGAATGAGCTGCTGTCTCAAGGAAAAAAAATAATAAAACACTGTTGCAAATAAACAAAGTGCTGAAGGAACTCAATGAGTCAGGCAGCATGTGTGGAGGGATCTGGACAGCGTGTAGAAGAGTCCTGACCCGAAACTTGTCTGTACATTTCCCTCCAGATTTTGGGAACAGACTCTTCCCAGCTTTTAACAAGCAACTGAACAGCCCTCCTCTCATCAGCCAGAGTGCAGTCCTGACCTCCCATCTACCTCACTGGAGACCTTTGAACTTTCTTTAATCAGACTTTATCGAACATCAAGGGTGTACTGAAGGGTGTACCCTTTAAGAGTCTGAAGAAGGGTTTCGGCCCAAAACGTTGCCTATTTCCTTCGCTGCATAGATGCTGCTTCACCCGCTGAGTTTCTCCAGCATTTTTGTGTACCCTTTAGGATTTGTTTGTTCACTGTGGACGGCTTGATTGTATTCATGCATTGTCTTTTCTCTGACTAGATAGCATGCAAACAAAGGTTCTTCACTGTACCTCGATGCACATGACAATAATAAATTTTACTTCGGAGTCACGTGAGTGACTACGTGAAGACCCCGTCCAGCCGCACACGCGTCATATCGATCAGACGCATAGCGTTCATGACCGTGTGTGGAGGAGCAGGAGCTCCTCCAGGCGGTGAGTAAAAAGCAAAGTTAAAGTAAGGATCGGAGGTAAGTGGTTTCACTTTCACTTACAGCGCGCTTTTCTTCCCGCCCAGACGTGTTGGTAGAAGTCTACACAACTTACAATGGAAAAAGGGCGTAGGGGAAGGAGAGGCCAGGGACGCACCGCAGGTAAAACCCCAGAGGGTAGCGGGCGTCAGGCAGAGGAGTTAGTGGCATCGAAGCCATCAACTCCCGTTGCGGTCGAAATTGCCATTAAACCTCCGGCGGCGGGGCGCAAGGCTGGACAGAAGTCGGCCCGACCTATTGACTCGGATGAGTCAGACCCGGAGGAATACCCTCCTGAAGCAGAAAACGTCATGGCTGCAAGGGTCGCTAGCTTAGAGCTCCTGATGGGGAAAATGATTTACAAAGAACCCCCACAGGAGGATTTAGGTCGGTGTTGGCCAGTGGAGGATGCAGCACAAGGTGTGCCTTGGATGGGACAGTCACAAGGGTGGCCTACAGGAGAGCCATCAGAAATGACTGTGCAAAGCTATTACAGTGGTTGGCCTACAGGAGAGCCAGTGCCACAAATGCCTGCAATAAGGCAATATATGTGCTGGCCTACAGGAGAGCCAGTGCCAGGAATGTCTGAGCAAAGACAGTACAAACGTACATATGTGCCAGCACCGACAAGTTCAAAAGAAAAAATGATGAAGCGTTGGCCTAGAGTTGAGCCAGCGCCAGCAGCACCTGGGACAGGGCTGCCTATCCGTGGGTCTACAGCAGAGCTTACACAGGGGGAATCTGGCATAGACTTACCTGAAGGAGAGCCAGAATTTACCCAACCTGAAGAGGAACATCCAGATTCAGAAGATGATTTCTATGAGGATGAGAGCCCATTATCAGAGCTGAAAGTTCCTGGACTAGCACAAACGTTTGCTGTTCCCAGAATAAAAGGAGAACCTTTAAGAGAGGAGATAGCAATGACTATAAATTATCTACTCTCCCATCAGCTCCAGGAAGTAACTATGGATGAGACTATTAAACAGTATGAGCCCCCGGCGAATTGTGAGTTGCTAACAGTTCCAGCAGTGAATAACTTAATATGGGGTTATTTAAGCATTGGTTTACGCTCACAAGAATTGAAATTACAACGAGTGCTGAAGTTACTGGGATCAGGCATTACGGCGTTTGCCAGGGGATTGGATGATGATTTCATAGCAGATTCACAACAAGATGCCTTAGCACTCATATGTAGTGCGCACTTTGAAATAAATTGTATTCGTAAAAATGCAATAAGACCAAATATTCATCCTAAGTATGCAGGGCTCTGCAAACCATCCAACATACAAATGCCTAATCTGCTGTTTGGAGAAAATCTAGCAAAGAAACTAAAGGACTTGAATGAAGAGTCAAAAAACCATGAGTGGCATGATGATGAAACCACCGATGCTGAGCAGAGCGGTGCGAAGGCAGTATCCCTACAGGCGGAATACTGGTGCTGGAGAAGGAACAAGCCGATCTTTCTCGTATACACGTTGGCGTGCTGCACCGGGGATACGTGGAGGTTACAATATGCCGACCAAACGGGGGACAACAATTGCCGGTGGCAAACCCCGAGGTAGCAGGTCTGGGTCTGGTAAGAAATACAACAAATGTTGCACATTCACAAATAGGGGGAAGGTTACGATTCTTCCTAAAGGAATGGCAGTTAATAACAAATGATTAATTTATTCTAAGTAGCATTGTAGGATTCAAAATTGAGTTTTATGCACACTTGGATCCTCCAATTCAGGGAAATTCAAGCTGGTCACGGATTTTCTCAAAGGAAGAGAATAAGTTGATCAACGGAGAATTAGAAAATTTAAACATAAAGGGAGTTATAGAAAAGTCAGTTGAACAACACCATCAATTTGTATCAAATATTTTTCCTAGAACAAAAAAGGATGGTGGATGTAGAATCATTTTGGATCTGACAAATCTTAACCTTTATGTACAATATAAACATTTCAAAATGGAGACATTTACTAATGCCATTCAGCTGATCACAACAAATTGCTATATGGCAACAAGCATAGATCTGCAAGATGCATATTATTCTGTGGCAATGCATGGTAATGATCAAAGATATTTGAAATTTAGATGGATGTCAATTATGGCAATTCAAAGCATTGCCCAATGGCCTGACTTCAGCACCAAGATTATTCACCAAATTGCTCAAACCTATTTTAGCTCTGCTAAGAGCTGAGGGCCATGTACTAATGGCCTATTTAGATGATATTCTGATTGTAGGGGAAACTTTGGCTACTGCAAAATTATCAGTATCTAGAGTCAAGTACATTTTTGAGAAAATGGGGTTCATTATTCACCTACAAAAATCTAAATTGTTACCAAGTAAGAAGATTGATTACCTAGGGTTCACAGTTAACTCTGAACACATGGTAATCACCTTGCCAAGAGAAAAAAGGCTGCAGTTAATTGAAGGTTGCACCAAACTCATAAACAAGGACACACCTTCAATTAGAGAGTGGCAAGCTTGCTGGGCAAATTAATTGCTGGGCTTCCAGCTGTAAGGTTTGGACCATTGCATTATCAATGTTTGCAGAGGGCTAAGGTACAAGCATTAAAAATGAACACAGGGCATTTTGACAGGCCCATGAAATTGACAATTGGAACCATTACAGAAATAGAATGGTGGATTAACAATGTCTCTAATGCTTCCAGAAATGTTCTGGTAGAAACACCTTCCGTCATTCTACAGACTGATGTTAGTGCTCTTGGATGGGGCGCGACTAACATGATTTCCAGATGTGGAGGTAGGTGGAATGTGAATGAAGTACCTTTGCTGGAAAATCAGGGGATCAATTACCTGGAGCTGTTAGGAGCATTTTATGGCCTTAAAGCTTATTGCACTAATATGGGAAATGTGCATGTTCAGGTACAGGTTGACAATACTACAGCTGTAGCATACATAAATCACATGGGTGTTATCAAATCAGAATCATGTGATAGATTGGCAAATGAAATTTGGACCTGGTGTATTGCCAGGAACATTTGGCTGTCAGCAATATATTTACCAGGAAAATTTAACATAATTGCAGACAAAAGATCACGTAAATTTAATGACAATACAGAATGGATGTTAAATAAGGAAATATTTACACAAATTATAACACAATTTGGAATGCCAGAGATTGATTTGTTTGCAGCAAGACTGAACCACCAATTGTCTAAGTATGTGTCATGGGAACCTGATCCTGGTGCCTGAACATTGGTTATGTTCATGGCATTAGTTTCAGCTCAGAGAGTTCAGACATTACATGGGAACCTGATCCTGGTGGATGCTTTCTCGCTACATTGGGGTGGTATGTTTCTGTATGCATTTCCACCATTTTGTTTAATCAACAGATGCATACAGAAAATAAAACAAGGCTCAGCCTCAGGGATTTTGGTAGTACCAGATTGGCCTACACAGCTATGGTACCCATTGGTGTTAAAAATAATCAAAAAAACCCTTATGATTATTCCAAAGCAGATAAAACTGCTTGTACACCCTGTAACTGATGAACCACATCCTTTACATGATCGTATTGGTTTGTTGATTTGCAGATTCTAAGAAGGCCATAACTTGGAAAAGGATTATCAGATCGTACGGTGGATGTTATGACAGCAGCCTGGAGGAATAGTACCCAGAAGCAGTACATTTCCTATATAAAGAAATGGGAGGTGTTTTGTTCAGGAAAGAATATTGCATATAACACAGCAGAAATTTCAGATGTAATAGAGTTTCTTTCAACTCTATACTATGAATTAAAATTAAGTTATAGTGCAATCAATACTGCATGAAGTGCACTCTCTGCATATTTAAGCAGGGAATCAGAACAAAATCTAATAGGATCACATCCTTGGGTCTGTAGGTTTATGAAAGGAATTTTCAACACCAATCCTCCCAGACCTAGGTATACAGAAATCTGGAATGTAAAAGATGTACTGATGGTGCTGAGGGATTGGAATCCTATTGAATCTCTGTCATTAGCCAAAATCACCATGAAATTGGTTATGTTCATGGCATTAGTTTCAGCTCAGAGAGTTCAGACATTACAAAAACTAAGAATTGACAGAATGAAAGTAGGGGCGAATGCCGTTACATTCTATGTCTATGATTTACTGAAGCAAAGTAGACCTGGGTTCACGGGATGTAAGTTGGAGTTTTTAGCATATCCTACAGATCCACGGCTATGTGTAGTAACATATGTAAAATGTTACATAGAAACAACAAAAATCCTAAGAGGCACAGAATTGGCATTTTGTATTAGTCATAAAAAGCCTCATAAGAAAGTATCGACACAGACAATCTCAAGATGGTTGAAACAAGTGTTGATTTATTCAGGTATTGATACTGATAAATCTCATTCCACCAGGGCGGCATCAACATCGGCGGCCAGGGATTCAGACGTGCCAATAGACCTTATCCTCGCGGCCGCAGGATGGGCAAGTGAACAGATGTTTCACAAGTATTACCATAAGGAGATTAAAGATCTCGGGGTGTTTGGTGATGCCGTGCTGGATACAGTATTAAATCCCCCATTATAATAAATGGGCCTAATTTTGTTACTTTTGTTAAAATAAATAAAACCATTAACTGATTACATTTAATGTTGTGGTTATGCATTGTTGATTGTGCTTACTCAAATAGAGTCAATCAGTGCAGTGAGCACCTGGATTTTAATCCACGGTGTGAAATCACAGAGCTTTGAAATCTTCACGTAGTCACTCACGTGACTCCGAAGTAAAATAGTAAGATTAAACGAGAACTTACCAGTTTGAAGTTTGATCTTTATTTTATGAGGAGTAACGTTGAGGGATTACGTGCCCTCCGCTCCCACCCTCATAAAAGGATCAAGCTGGTAGTTCTGTCTTTATGCATCTTACTATCATACTTCAGTAATTATCGTCTGTGATTGTCACTCCGCTGCTTTGAAAGATTGACGCGTGTGCGGCTGGACGGGGTCTTCACGTAATCCCTCAACGTTACTCCTCATAAAATAAAGATCAAACTTCAAACTGGTAAGTTCTCATTTAATCTTACTATTAAACTAAACTAAACAGATGTAAAGACCTGCTGAGTTCCTTCAATGCTTTGTTCTTTGCTCAAGATTTCAGTATCTGCATTATTGTGTCTTTACTTACTTACTTACTTACTGCCTATTATGCCTCCTGGCATGTACGGCAGCAACAAAGGTCCTCCACTCCTGTCTGTTCTGGGGTAGCTTCTGGACACTACCCCAGGTCAGGTCCATTGTTTTCATTTCCTCCTCTACAGTTCGACGCCAGTTGGTTTTGGGTCTCCCTCTTTTCCTTTTGCCTACCGGTGTCCAGTGCAGGGCTATTCTTGGGATGCTGTCTGGTCACCATTGACATTCATCCTAGCATCTGTCGATAGCCCTGGAGGTCCATCACGCCCAGTAGTGTTGATTCCTTCAGTTGCTGTTTCCGTAACATGTTTGTTTTACGACACAGGGTTGTTAGCCCTGTGCTCAACCTCCAACCTGGAGGACCAGTGGATCGCCTCTACCCTTCGACCTGTCCAGCATGGGAGACCCTATCAGGAGACGAATCTCCCGCTGGCATAGCTCTAGGGGTCACTGAGACACACAAGCTCCCCGACCACGACAAGGTTGCAATCCAACGGGGAGATCTTGTGTCTTTGTAAAACATTATTTTATTGTTGAAAGTTGATTCACTGACAAATATCCATGCTTATCATTTGTAATAAAGCCTGCCACACCCGCTTTCCTCCAAATTCAAAGCAGTTTATTATCTTTACTGAAAAAGGGCTACTCCTATATTTTTTTTAAAGGATTAACAAAAAAAAGCATATAAACTATTTTACTGCTCATCCTACATATATAATATGTTATAAAAGATTTAGGATACTTCTATCTTTTTTCGGTTCTTGAAATTGTTTGCACCCAACACAGGGAAAGTATCAAATTGTTGCCATAACACGTTCTTAAATTTTTATTTAGCTGAATTCTGCTCGAGTAACAATGCAAGTAAATGACTGTGAATGTTTCAGAAGCGATTAGGCAGGTACATGGATAGGACAGGTTTAAATGGATATGGGCGAAACAGAGGCAAGTGGGACTAATGTAGGTCAGTTACATGTTGGTCTGTGTGGGCAAGTTGAGCCGAAGGGCCTGTTTCCACACTGTATGACTCCTTAAAATAAATCTTTAAACCCATTTGTAGTAAGTGCGCTTAATATTTTGTTTGTGTCTATTAGGCAATTTGAGGATCTGAATTCAGAATAATTTCAATAAAAGTTCTATATCATTTACCTAGTTAAAACCTTGTGTATAGAATGAATTTTGGCGATGACTCACTGATAACACTCCCTTTGTGGAAACTCAAGCCAGACACATACAAACATAATCTAGATGAAAGATTTTGATCAGTCCTGAGAGGGTAACATCAAAGCAAAATTCTGTAAATGCTAGAAATCTCTGATAAAAGCAGAAAGTACTGCAAATTTTCAGTAGGACACACAGAACCTATGGAGGGTGAAATGAAATCTAGATTCAGGTTAATAATCTTTCTTCGGAACTGAAAACGTTTAAAGATAAAATAGTTTCCAGGGCAAGTGAAATTAATATACATAACAAATGCTAAGCTATAACATACTTAATTTGTTGTTTTTGTCATGTGCAGAGTTCCATCAGATTTTTTGACATAGGTTGTGTAGATGACATGTGCATGTACCTTTAACATAGTGACCTCACCACTACTAACCACTCCCCACATCACTAGTATAATTACAACCTTCCCACCCAGTGCTCGCTCTCTGGTTCCGGTGACAGACCACGAACAGCTAGGACAGTAAAGTATGTGTATCATGAATAAACAGTAGTAAAGACACAGTGTGTTATGACTCCTCTTTACATGGTGTCAGCATCGTACCTTTGCACCTCCAGTTTATCGGGTTTTCTTTACTTTTGACCCGTTTCCCCATTTTGTTTTTTTATCTCCCGTGCCATGGCTACTTCTTGCCGCAAACCCGATATGCTTGTCTTCGACTCGGACATTGCCCATCGGTGGGGTGTCTTTAGATGTGACTTCCAACACTACGTCATGATCGCCCATCCTGCTGCCACCCCTGCTACACGGGCTTCTCTGCTTCTCAACCTGGCTGGTCCTGATGCCCTGGAACGGGCTGAGTCGTTTGTCTATGGTGCAGGTGAAGATGCTCGGGACCCGGTATGTCTTATGGCTAATTTACCGCAATGTGCGACATCCCTACTAACTGCATTCTAGAGCGTTTTAAAATGTTCACCCGCCGTCAGATCTCTGGAGAGTCAATCGATAACTATATCGCCGCATTGCGTCACCTGGCCAGGCGTTGCAGCCTGGACACGCTGAACCCCGATCAACTGACCCGGGACATTTTAGTGTATGGTCTTCAAGATGAAAAACTAAGGGCTGAACTTCTATGGAAGCACGACCTGTCTTTAGCCGAGGCTCTGCACGCCTCCCACATGGCTGAGGCTGTCGCCTCGGCGGTGTCGTCTGCTGATCATGACATTAAGTTTACCAGTGTTGCTGGCTGCCGGCGGAACGCTGGCCCGCAACGGCAACTGGGGTCCCCTGCACCCGGGGGTAGCAGCCCACAGCGGTGCCCCAACTGCAACTTTACCTCCCATCAGTCTAATGTGTGCCCTGCACTGGGAAAAACGTGCAACTTTTGCAGGAAATTGAACCATTTCTCTGCCGCCTGTCGCTCTCGTGGGAAGCGAGTTCCTGCTCCACGCCGAATGTTAAACAACCTTGCTCGAGCTGATAGCGCGCTTGGTTCACAGTTCCAGCCTGATGAACTCCCTTTGTCTGATACAAGTTCCTCCCAGGGGGAGACCAGCATATTTTCAGTGTTGGATGCACCTGCACTGATAACGGACCCTTCGGTTCGCGTTACTGTCAACGACTCGACCTTCACCGCCAAACTCGACATGGGGGCCGTGACCAATGTAATGTCAATAAGCCTCTTCAAGAAGATAAGGACTGATGAGAAAGTTACTCCCGATAACTCCCTGTTGCATGCCTACGGGGGAAGCGTGCTCGTTCCGGTGGGGAGGGCTACCCTGCACTGCAAGGTACTGCATGTCTCTCGGCCCCTCACTTTTTATCTACTGGATACTAACAACATCACCCTGTTGGGCGCCCGGGCGTGCCAGGACCTCGGCTTGATCTCTTTCCACCGTGATATCCACCAGGTGCGGACCCTTATGGACCCCCTGCGTGAATACCCTGATCGTTTTGATGACAAGCTGGGCAAGCTGCCCTGCAGCTACAAGATCGTTGTCGACCTCGGTGTTGAACCTATGATTCGTCCACCACACCGCGTCTCCTTCGCCATGAAGGACAAGGTGGAGTTAACGCTGCTCAACATGGTTACTATGG
Organism: Malacoraja senta; assembly: GCA_038087875.1. Taxonomy (NCBI): domain Eukaryota; kingdom Metazoa; phylum Chordata; class Chondrichthyes; order Rajiformes; family Rajidae; genus Malacoraja; species Malacoraja senta. The sequence goes on along the minus strand of CM075977.1, from coordinate 67,340,306 downwards.
GCATCCTGAAGGAGGTGAACGAACCCACCCGGTGGGTCTCCACCATGGTTGTTGCTGCGAAAAAGGACAAAAGTGAAATTCGCATTTGCATCAACACCAAAGACCTGAACCTTGCCATCAGACGCCCTCATTGCCCCATGCGAACAGTGGAGGACGTCGCTGCACAGGTTGGCCCAGCCACTGTCTTCTCGGTTCTCGATGCCAAGAGCTCCTTCTGGCAGATACCGCTGGACGAGCGGTCCTCCTACCTGACTACCTTCAGCACGCCCTTCGGCAGGTTCCGATTCCTCCGCATGCCATTCGGGATCAATTCTGCCAGCGAGGTCTTCCAGCGGACGATGGAGCAGCTATTCGCCGGTCTGCCGTGTGCTATCATCGTTGACGACATCCTGGTCTACGGTAAGGACGTTGCTGAGCACGATCTCCACCTCCGTCAAGTCCTGGACCGGGCCCGTGAAATCAACCTCAAACTAAACCCAAAAAAGTGCCGTTTCCGCGTCCCGGAGGTCACCTATGTGGGCCACGTCTTTACCGCATCGGGGCTGAAGCCTGACCCGCAGAAGACGGCTGCGGTCTCCGGGATGTCTTCGCCCACCGACGTGCCCAGCCTGCAGCGTTTCCTGGGCATGGTTAATTACCTGGGGAAGTTCATCCCCGACCTCAGCGAGCTGAGTGCGCCCCTGAGGGAGTTGATCAAGAAGGGCACTGCCTGGGTTTGGTTCCCGCATCACCAGAAAGCTTTTGACGTTCTGAAGTCCAGGCTGGCCAGTACCCCCACTCTCCAATTCTTCGATCTGCAGCGTCCCATTGTTCTTACCTGCGACGCCTCCAAGTTCGGTCTTGGTGCTGCTTGCCTGCAGCTCCACGATGGCCTGCAGCTGCCTGTTTCCTACGCGTCCCGCACCATGACCCCTGCCGAGCAGCGCTATGCTCAGATAGAGAAGGAGCTGCTTGCTGTGGTGTTTGCCTGCTCCAAGTTCAAGGACTATATTCTGGGCAACAGCTTCACGATCGAGACTGACCATCAGCTGCTGGTCTCTATCCTCAACAAGCCGATCCACGTTGCCTTGTCCCGTTTGCAGCGCATGATGCTGCAGCTCCAGCGTTTTACGTTCAAAATTGTATATCGCAAGGGCAAGGACATGTTTGTGGCCGACACGCTGTCCCGCGCACCGCTAACGTCCACCGATCGCCATCCATATGAATCGTCTGACCTGATGGTGCTCAACGTCAACATTGTGCCTACCCAGCAGATGCAGTCCCTGGTCAGCAACACTGCCAAGGATCCTGCCCTGCAGCAGCTTGCAGACGTCATCAGGCAGGGCTGGCCAGACCGTCGTTCATCCTTGCCGCCTGGAGTCATGCCCTACTTCCTGGTCTGCGATGAGCTCGTGCTGCACGATGGCGTGGTCGTGAAGGGACACAAGGTCGTCGTGCCTGCTGCCCTGCGGGACCAATACTTTCATACCGCCCACGGCGGTCATCCTGGGGCCGAGGCCACCCTGTCTCAAGCCCAGAGTTTGTTCTACTGGCCCAGCATGGCCCAAGACATCCGGGAGAGGGTCTCCGCTTGCTCTGTCTGCAATAGCCTCGCTCCCCATCAGCAACAGCAGCCGCTTCTGCAACAGCCTGCCCCCGAGCTGCCCTGGATGACCGTCGCCGCTGACATTTTTGAGTGGCGTGACAAGCACTTCCTGGTTCTTGTGGACTCATACTCCAGCGGGTTCGAGGTTGACCAGCTGCACTCCCTCACCTCTTCGGCCGTTATCGGGAAGCTGCGCTGCCACTTCGGAACCTTTGGCACCCCGGCAAGTCTTCAATCGGACAACGGCAGCCAGTTCTCGAGTGCCGAATTTCGGAGTTTCGCTGACAGATGGAACTTCCGACACTATACCGGCAGCCCAGAGTACCCACAAAGCAACGGTTTGGCAGAGCGCGCTGTCCGCAGTGCTAAGGACTTGCTGGAACATTGTAGACTGTCCCATTCTGACTTTTACCTGGCCCTCCTCAACCTTCGAAACATTTGCCGCGACACTGCCTTGGACTCCCCAGCACAACGGCTGATGTCTCGCACTACGAGACCTCCGATCCCGGTGACCCAGCGTTCCCTCTGCTCTCCAGCCCGCTGCTGTCCAGGAGCGCATTGCCCTCAAGCAAGAAATCCAAAAGCGCTCCCACGACCAGTCCTGCCGTCCCCTCCCACCTCTGTTCTCCGGCCAAGTCACCCCAGGCTTGCCATCGTCGTCGGTACTGTTGGTTCGCCGCGGTCCTATCTAGTCGACCATGACGGTACTATTTACCGCCGGTCCCGCCAACATCTGCGGCTTGTTAACGAGCCCCCACCGCCGCCTGCAGACCCCTTTTCCCCCCCACTGTCTGCCACGTTGCCTGCCCCTCCACGTATGCCTCGGTCCCTGCCTTCTCAGCTATATCAGCCCCGCTCTCCACCAGCCAGTCCTCCCTCGCCTGCCCGGTTCTCTCACCCGCGCCTGCTCCTACTCAAGTTCCTCCTGCAGAGGGGGGAGATGGCGAGCTGCGTACCCGGTCCGGGCGGGAGGTCAGGCCGCCTGTCCGTTATGGTGATTTTGCTTAACTGTTTGCTCACCTGCTCGTAGCGTATGAGACGTGGTCGCCCTGTCACTACTGTATTGCTTTTTATTTCCAAGGGGAAGGATGTAGATGACATGTGCATGTACCTTTAACATAGTGACCTCACCACTACTAACCACTCCCCACATCACTAGTATAATTACAACCTTCCCACCCAGTGCTCGCTCTCTGGTTCCGGTGACAGACCACGAACAGCTAGGGCAGTAAAGTATGTGTTTCATGAATAAACAGTAGTAAAGACACAGTGTGTTATGACTCCTCTTTACAGGTTGTGCACCAAACAGATTGTAGCAGCTGAGCACCTAACTGTAAGGGCTTGCCTGACCTGATAGAAGGTGGTATTTGACCAATGCAACATGGCGAGTCCTCCCATTATCACAAAGGGCAAATTTTCCAATGCAGTGAAAGCGGGGACTGGATGAGTGAACAAAAGGAAGGTGTGTGGAAAGATGTAAAAAAATTCAATAGAGGCTGAATAACAGTTAGGGATGATAACATCATGGTGGTAATGGACAACGGAGGAGACAGAAAATATTAACCATGAAGAAATGGAAATGGAAATAACAGAAGTGTCATCTCACAGTAGTGATCTGAATTTCAAGGTTTCAAGGTCAGTTTATTGTCACATGTACCAATTAAGGTACATTGAAATGTGAATTACCATACAGCCATACTAAGTGAAAAGCAACAAGACACAACCACATAAAATAAAAGTTAAGATAAACATCCACCACAGTGCTGCGATATGTCTGGTAGAAGAATGAATGGTTCAAGGAACAGCATCTCAAATACATCAACATTTACTGCATTTCTGTTTTCAAGATATTTGAGTGGTACAGAGGTAAATAACTCCCCTTTTATCTTAATAATATTAAGATAATTCCTTAATAATTCCTAATAATATACTATCCAGACTTTATGTTGGAAACAAGCTCTTCGGCCACACCGAGTCCACGCTGATCATCGATCACCTGTTCCCACTAGTTCTGTTATCCCACATGCTCATCCATTCCTGACACTCAAATGGCAATTTACAGAAGTCGATTAACCTACAAAAGTACTTTGAGATGTGAGACGAACTCTCCACCAGCTGTGCCACTGTGCCGCCCAGAGTGGTCGTGTGAAAAACAATATTGGTCAGTTGAAAAAGCAATTAGCTTGGATTCACGGAAAATAGTTACTTGTCCTTTGCTTTTCTAGTTGACAACCTAATTCAAAACTACGTTATATTTGATGTTAGAATATTTCACATGTAACATCTTTGCAATGGAAAATATTTCTCTCCTAAAGATCCTGCACCTTGAATCACTCATCCTAACAACATTTCTCTCCTAAAGATCCTGTTCCTTGAATCACTCATCCTAACAACATTTTTTGGAAGCACACAGAGCTTTGCTTTTCACTTTGTTCTTCTGTTTTTGATCTGAGAGGGTTCTTTGCTGATAAGGAGTTCCAGAAACAGATTTCTTTCTTCTTGAAGACAGTGACTCATTCTTGGGTATGAGGCACAGTCGCTGTCGGGTGACCATTCATTACGTGTCAACACCTTGTGGGTGTGGAGGGAATTCATTGCATGCATGACAAATTCTTTCTTGATGACCACATTGGTCTAGAAAATAAACTACAACTTATTATTTTATGATGTCCTCTGGAAGTAAGGCCAATAGCAGAATATTGCCAGAACTCTTTCCTGAAGCTGGGAATCTCCCTGATTGTAGACAATCAAACATTAAATAAGATGCATCTTTATTCATGAACTGTTGGAGCAATGGGGAATTTGTTCACCCAGCTGAATACAAAATCTATTAGATAAAATTGATATCTTATATTACATTAGTAGAAAAGGGACATGGATGTTTTTTAACTTCTATTTGCTTTTCACCTTCAGAAACTGTTAAATGTGTCCATTTCTGATGGTGGATTTCATCTAGGTAGTACACAAGCTAACCCGCCTACAATGTAGTGTAATTATTTTCACTCAATGCAAGTTCCCTGACATTAAGACATCCTCCATTGTTCCCCCGTGGTCGGGGCCATAAACCTCCGCAGTCGCTGCTGCGGGTGGCCAGATGTACAGGCCCTCTCATCTGGAAAGTAAGTCCCGAATCGGTGCTTCCCTAACGGAGACCGCGGCTTCAGGATGTTGTAGGCTGCAGGCCGATGGTCGGAGCTCTTCTCCAGGGATCCCCGGCGAGGGATCCCACTCTGGATGGTAAGACCATGCTGCGCCTGCGGCTAGAAGTTCCGCAGACCGCGGTTTCAAGATGTTGTAGGCCCCGGGCCGGCGGTCGGCGCTCTTCTCCTCCGGGGATCCCCAACGAGGGATCCCAGGCTCCGGACGCCGCATCCGCGGTTGGAAGCACCACAGACCGCGGCTTCAGGCTGTAACAGTCTGTAGGCCAGCAATCGGAGCACTACCTTCTGGTGACCCCGGCATGGGTTCGCCCCGCTCTGCGATGAAAAAAGTCCACGCTGCGCCCCGCTGCTGAAGCTCTGGGCCTGTCTCCGGGAAAGGCCGCACCAATCCATGGTGTTAGGCCGCGAGGGAGACGACATGGAAAAAGTCGCCTCTCCATGGAGGAGGCGACCAAAAGCAGTTCCCCCCTTACCCCCCCCTCACCACCCCCCACACAAGACACACCAAGAGACATTAAAACACACATTTGGACATACTAAAAAAAAAGTAGAAATGACGAACACGCTGCTGGCACGGCAGCCGTCTCGCAGCGCCCCCACCGACCGACTGTTCTATGTGTAGGAAGGAATTGCAGATGCTGGTTGAAACCAAAGATAGCCACAAAATGCTGGAGTAACTCAGTGGGAGAGGCAGCATCTCTGGAGAGAAGGAAAGGGTGACGTCTCAACCTAAAGTGACACCCATTCCTTCTCTTCAGAGATACTGCCTGAGATGCTGCCTGGGTCCAGCATCCTGAGTTTCTCCAGTATTTTGTGTCTACCTTCTGTACTGTTCTTTATTCTATGCTGTCTCCTAATAAATTACTTTGAAGAATATTTTTGCTGACCACTTTATCTGTCTTATATCAACATTTCAGACTATAAAGGAGAACTTTTTTTTAAATTAATAGAAAATGGAGGAAATATTTATCTATCCAAGAAAAAAATGGAGGTAAACTTTCTTGTCAATAACTTTACATTGAATCAGAATGTTAATCCTCAATGGCCATTGAATGTTTTCAACGTTTTCTGTTTGTACTTCAGATTTTCTGCACCTGCAGTAAATTAATTTTGCACAGTGCTATTCCACCAGTGTACCCTTTGTAGAAATGATCAAAGCTTTGCCCAGATAAGAATGTATATCTCACAAGGAAAGTAATGAATTCCTTCATCAGCACAACACAGGGAGAAGGCAGGGTAAGACACAGCCAGGCAAGGAAAACCTTGGCTGCAATCTTGGTCCTGTAGGGATACAGTAGAAAGTAATCTTTCAGCAACCCTTCCTGTTATTTCCCCAAACACATAGGAAGAAATTTACTTAAAATTTTATATATGTTTAAATGTGAAATTTCAAACATAATTTAACTTTTGGCCAAAACCCCAGGAAGCAGTGTTATGCGCTCATCCATGTACTTCAGGCTCGCAAACAAGTACAGCTAAAGTGATTGTCTCCAATCCAAAAAGAATCAAATGTTGGACTGCAACACCCATCAGTGAAGTTAGTTTGTTTGGAAAGGCTCCATCCACCACATTTGTTAACCCCTTCTCCCAATCCACAACATAGTATTAGCATCCTGATTAATAGCTGAACGTAACGAACAACTGCTTAATTACTCGTTGTCTCTTGCTCCTAACCATTGGATAAAACCCTTTCCTCTGGGCTGGAAGGGTTCTAGATTTAACTTTGAAAATTTGTGCAAAAAAGTTAAATGCAGGCAGACATCCAAGGAAGTTTGGTGGGAGGATTGCGTTGTTGGAAACGATGCGTTTTGGATGGGCCAAGAAACTGAGGCACGACTTCCTCTCTTAAGGGAATGGCACAGTTCCCATGATACTCTATTGTAGAGAGCAGGGGATGTTGTCCTTGGTGACTTGGCTGTTGCTGTCCTTTAATCATCATAACTAAAAAAAGATGATTTGGTTATTTTCACAATGGTCTGCACATGTCAAAAATACTTAATTGGATATAAAGTTTACAAGGAGACGTGCCATATAAATGGAATAATTTTTTCTTCATTTTATAACTACAGCTCTCTGCTGATTGACTTTTGCTTAACCCACAAAGGTTCAGCACTCTATTAAAATATATGCTAAGTAAACACAAAGAAACAAATGACACTGAAGTATGTTGCTAACAGAATTCTATTTTTATGACTCAATGATTGTGTTTTTGGACTGAGAAGTCTCCGGAAACTCTCAAGAGACAATTCTCATGCCCTTGTACAAACTCTGCGCAGTAAATCTCCAGATTACACAATGTGAATAATATTTGTCCCTTTGCAAGCGCACTCAGCACATTGTAATCTTACCGCATCTTTACTGAAAAGGAGAAGACATCCAGCTGTGGTACTTGGTTGGATAAACCAATTGAATTGGTTTTGTGGAACAGACTGACCTTCTTACATGCTGGTGCCTTAATTCACAGGCGATGTCCGTTCCCAAATGCTGCACCGGAGGTTCTTTCCTTCATTGTGAACGTTTATTTTCCAAATTTCCAGCCTCTCGAACAGATGTTCTCTGCATTTACAGAAACCAACATTTGGCATCTGGCCACTGATAAATGTTTTAATTGCTGGCAGATGTGAAAAGCTTTTAAAAGGAAAGAGCAGTATCTCAACAAATATGAAACTGTCATGGTTAATAAAAATCCTCTAAATACACAGGACAAAATATTGCATTTCCTTTACTGGCTGTGAAGGTAAGTGATGAAATGAGGGTGTACAAATGGAGTATTTTGATTCCTGTATCCATAATAGATACTGTGGCAATGCTAAAAAGAACCAACTCATGTTATATGCACTGGACCATGCTGGAGTGGTATCCTGTTTACTCTAGGAATGATGGCACATTGCTCCAGTGTAAATATGGTCAGTTCCATGCTTCATGTATATAGATGAAGAAGCAGAGGTCACTGATTATAGTCATAGAGTCATACAGCATGGAAAAATGTCCTTCGACCCAATTTGTCCATGCCAAACAAGATGCTCCATCTAAGCTAATCCCATTTGCCTGCATTTGGCCCATATGCACATGAGAAGGGAATAGGTTTCACTCAACTCTGAGAGTGTCTCATTTGTAATTCGTGATTTTATCCACTGAAGTAATGGCAGGCAAGTTGTTACAGTGTCTCTCCTGCAGGGTGTGGGAAGTCAGGGGCACTGCTGGTGCTTCTGATGACTACACCTGTAGAAAGTGTGTCCAAGTGCAGCTCCTGAATGAACGTGTTAGGGAACTGGAGCAGCAGCTGCATGATCTCAGGACCATCCAGGAAATCGAGAGTTTCCTGGACAAGACCTTCAGTGAGGTTGTCACACCGAGGATACAGGAAGAGCGAAGGTGGGTGACAAGGAGGAAGAGGAGTAAACATGGAGTGCAGGAGGGTATAAAATAGATTGGCAGGGGGGTGGGATCTCGTACAGGTGGCTGTACCTATTGGAAAAAGGTACACCGTCTTGGGAGCCGTCGGAACGGATGACACGACAAGATTGAGCGTCAGCCAGGGCTGTGACTCCAAACTTGGTGCTGAGGCTCAATGGGGAAGAGTGACATCAGGCAGAGCCCTAGTGGTGGGGGACTCGATAGTCAGAGGTGTGAACAGGAGATTCTGCGGCAGCAGGCGAGACTCCAGGATGGTGTGTTGCCTCACTGGTGCCAGGATACAGGACGTCTTGGAGCAGCTGCACGGCATCCTCAAGAGTGAGGAGGAGCAGCCGGAGGTTGTTGTGCATGTTGGCACGAATAATATAGGTCGGAAGAGAAAGGTTCTGCAACACAAGTTTACGGAATTGGGTAGAAGACTGAAAAGCAGGACCTGCAGAGGAGTGATCTCAGGATTGCTTCCAGTACCTCGTGCTAGTGAAGGTAAGAACAGGAAGATAGGGAAAAAGAATGTGTGGCTGAGGAGTTGGTGCAGGGGGCAGGGATTTACATTTCTGGATCATTGGGATTTCTTCTGGGGCAGGGTTGACCTGTACAAAAGGGACGGGTTGCACCTTAACTGGAGGGTTACCAACATCCTAGCAGGCAAAATTGCTAATGCTACACGGGAGGGTATAAAATAGATTGGCAGGGGGGTGGGATCTCGTACAGGACAGCGACACGTGAGAGGGTAGAAGATGGTGTGGAGGATGGTGTGGCAAAGGTTACTGGACAGAATAGGCAGATGAAAGGTGGAGAGCAAGGAAGGAGGGTTGGTTTAAACTGCACGTATTTTAATGCAAGGGGCCTGACGCGTAGGTATGAGCGACTGGGACGTTGTAGCCATGACTAAAACCTGGTTAAGGGAGGGGCAGGAAAGGCAGCTCAATGTTCCAGGGTACAGGTGCTTCAGGAGAGATGGGTGAAAGAAAAAGAGGAGGGGGGCTTACATTGCTCGTTAAGGAGGATGTCACGGCTGTGCTCAGAGGTAACATTATGGACGGTTCGTCTAGCGAGGCTACAGTACATGGGTGGAGCTGAGTGTAATGAGTGCAGTCGTACACACATCAAAATACAACACATATTTATTAAAGTCCACTTACAGCATTGGTCTGCAGAACGTTACAGTACCTAACAGCTACTCAGACTGAATTACGTAAGCAAGCTCTTGGTAATATAAATCGCATATTAGGCGGAGCAACTACTGACAAGCACTACAATTGGTTAGTAGGAAATAACTAATCTACATCTTTCCTTGTAGAAACAAAATAAAGCATAGATACGTGGAAACATGGTGGCCAAACAATATAGTGGCCGGAACGCTAATAACGCATATGGGGAAGTATAGATAGTTACACAAAATCACCGTATCTAATGGGTGGCCTGCTGACCCGTCCAGCACATGTGCGGTATAAATTCGCATCTCCTCCTTTCACCGGTGAAGTGACTGGGGAGTGAACCGGGGAAATGACCGGGGACCCGCCAGGTGGAGGTGGTGAAATAGGCGAGCTAGGCGCTGAACGCCGTGGGGAGGCTGCGGGGGGCACAGTTTCTGATAGTGGAGCAGCCAGCCCAGTAGTGGGAGGGTATACAAAACGCGAAACCTCTGGATGTGGAGTCGCAGGACACGGTTCCTTCACTGGAAGGCGATGTTGACGGTTGCGTCTGTAAATGGCCCCGTCCGCGCTAACCAGGTAGGAGCGCGGTTCTTTGGCAGGGCTGTGGATGTGACCTAGACGGCCATAGCCCTTGTTGGTCTGGAGGTGAACAACGTCCACTGGAGAGAGGTTTAAGTGGCTTACTGGATTTGTCGAAAAAACGTTTTTGTGCATCGCGCTTGAATTGTAATTGTTGCTGGACCGCAGACGGAGAACAAACTTGTTGCTGCAAAAGCTGCTGGGGTACAGGCAGGGCAGCATGAGTTTGGCAGCATAAGTTCAGTCGTTGGGCTGGGGAACCCAGTATGGGATCCCTTGCAATGTTTCTTAAATTGAGCAGGTCCATTAGACGCCAGATTTAGCAAGGTATGAATGCTCCATTAGATGTTTTGCGCTACGGACAGCTCGTTCGGCGAGTCCGTTGGACTGCGGAAACTCAGGGCTGCTGGTGACATGTCGAAAGTCCCATCGTTGTGCAAAGTTTTAGAAAAGCTGGCTGGTGAACTGACTGCCATTGTAGGATAGAAGGCGTGCAGGGGAGCCGTGCACAGAGAAATGCCTTTGCAACTTCTGGACAACTGCTTCAGATGTGATGGTTTGGAGTAGATCGATGTCAAACCAGCCCGAAGAAGAGTCGACAAGAACCAGATAGTGTTTCCCATGCCATTCAAATATGTTGGTGGCTACCGTGGACCATGGTAGAGGAGGGACTGGGTGCGGCAGTAAGGGCTGCTTCTGCTGGTGTGGCATCAGGCTTTTGCAGATGGTGCAGACTTCAGTTTTGTCACATATGTACTTGGTCATACCAGGCCAGTAAAACATGCTCTGTGCCTGTTGTAAGGTTGCCTCCACGCTGGGGTGGCCACTGTGGATGGCGTCGAAGTACTTGTCCCGGAGGACAGCTGGGACAACTGCATTGTGGCCCTTGACTATAATCCCATCCTGTAACACCAGTTCATCGTGAACCAGGAAGTATGGGCAGATCGTGAGTAGGGTGCTCTGCTGTTTATCCAGCCAGCCACGTCGGATGAATGCGGAAAGCAATTGTAAAGTCTCGTCAGCAGCCGTATGCTCTGCCAGGCTGTTTAGGCAATCAGTAGGAACATATGATACCTTCATAACTGAGAACTGGTCCTGTTCAGAGAGTTGTTGTTCGCTGGTTTTGCGTGGGGCCCTTGATAGCGTGTCAGCTATGTGCATGTCCTTGCCTTTTTTATAAACAATGTTGAAATCAAAACGTTGCAGCTGCATCATCATCCATTGCAGGCGAGCCGGAGCAGCGTGAATGGGTTTATTCAAGATGGTGACCAGCGGCTGGTGGTCTCTTTCTATAATCACAGACTTCCCAAAAATAAAGTCTTTGAATTTCGTGCAGGTGAAAACCTGCAGATGCATAGGATAGTGCAGGCGTTTGATAGCTGTGTTGAGATCCCTGGGGTTTATGCAGATACGGATTTCATCTTTGTTTTTTTTCGTTGCAACCACCATGGTGGAAACCCAGTCAGATGGGTCAGTAACTTCAGCAATGACACCCAGGGAGACCATCCGCTTGAGTTCATTGTGTATTCTGTCCCGCATGGCATGGGGAACACGATGTGGTGCTTGAACCACAGGAGTGACGTTGGGATCAACGGCGATGCTGTACTTGAGGGGCAGCTTGCCCAGCTCACTGTTAAATAGTTCTCTGTATTGAGAGAGTATTTGCTGAGTGGGGCCCTCAGCGAGAAAGAGTTGATGGACAGCATGGCCGAAGTATACTAGGCCTAGATCATGGCATGCATTAATACCAAGCAGAGTTTCAGAATCCCCCTTGTCGATATAAAACTTTAGGGTATGAGTCTGCGAGTCTATGATGCAGATCAAATCATTGTCCAAATGGGTGTAGAACATCACCTCCGTAGGCTCGAAGCGTGGCCGAGGCCTTTTCAACATGTTCAGCATTACGTATTTTTTTAAACTCAGATAATGAGATGGCGTTGTATTTTGCACCGGTATCAATCTTTGCGATCACAGGCCTGCTATTCATAAACATGGTTACCTCAGGGTCAAGTAGCTCATTAGAGGAAGGGAGGAGAGAGCGGATGGCTGAACTGTTATCTTCACTTTCAGAGAGCTGAGCGGAGGATGGCACCTCATGCTGTCGGCTTTCGTTATCAGCAGACTCATGTTGTAACAGGTGCAAATTCAGCCATTAGATGGATTGAGTCGCACGGGAACAGCAACATTTTGCAAAGTGGTTGAATTTCTTGCAGAAATGGCAAATTTTACCATAATTTTACCATATACAGAACTCCCGACCCGGAGCATGAGAATAGTAACAATTAGGACATCGAGCAGCAGACCTTCGCTGCTGCCAGGCAGAGGAAAGCTGCGTATGCTTGTTATGACAGGAGATGTCTGTAAGGTTAACACTATACTGGGAGGGCTGCCCAGAGGTCACAGACTTAGTGCGAGAAGCCGTTATCTCAGCAATCGGACAGGCTTGATTAGCTTGATTAAGAGTCAGTTCAGTATTACGAAGCAATTCGTCTCTCACCTTGTCATTAAGCATACCTCCAATTAGTTTGTCGCTGATCAGTTCATCGCATAAATCTCGAAAATGACAGCGTGCAGCCATGCGTTTCAAGCCGCTAATAAAACATTCTATTGACTCGCCAACTTGTTGCGTATGAGCAAAAAACTTGGTACGTTCAATAACAGAGTTCGAGGGTAGATCACACAGCTGTCCAAACTTTGCAAGTAGGACAGCAGGGTCATCAATCGTTTCTGCAGGCACTAGGATCTGTCCATTTGTGTCTAAAACAGCAGGCTCAAAAGTAAAATGGTCGGCACGTTTCATTGCCCCAGGACCAGTCAGGTTTAGTAGCACGGAAGCACGTACATCTGGAGGATCGTTGCGATGAATGATGCAAATGTAGTGAATGTAGTCGCGCTCGAAAAGGCGCCAGCATTCAGCAATGTCGTAGTCAAAGATCAGAGGACTAGGACGGCAAGACGTGTTTGCCATGATAGAGATAACAGGCACATAAAACAAATGTAAAAAAACAACAACCCGATAAACATGAACGGAGTAGGTAAGACTCACTTCTTGACACCATGTAATGAGTGGAGTCGTACACACGTGTTAAAATGCTCAACTGGGGTAAGGCCAATTTTGAGGGTATGAGAAAAGGTCTCGCTCAAGTTGACTGGAGCAGGTTATTTGAGGGAAAAGGAACATTGGCCAAGTGGGATGTTTTTATCTGTACCGAAGAAAGCTCAGGATATGTACGTCCCCGTTAAAGTGAAGGGCAAAGCAGGCAAATGTAAGTAAGCTTGGCTGACGAGGGAAACTGAGACGTTCGTCAAAAACACGAAGGATGCATGGGACAGGTACAGGCAGCTGCGATCAAGTGCATCCCTGGAGAAGTTTCGGGAACTAAGGAGTATACTTAAAAAGGAAATCAGCAGGGCAAAAAGGGGCCAGGAGATAGCTCTGGCGGGTAGCATTAAGGACAATCCCAAAAGATTTTATAAATACATAAGGGGGAAAAGAGTAACAAGAGAGAGAGTGGAACCCTTCAGGTATCAAAGCAGTCACCTCTGCGTGGAGCGACAGGAGATGGGCAAGCCCCTAAATGAGTATTTGTCCTCTGTATTTACCGAGGAGAAAGACAGTAGGACGGAAGAAATTGGAGCAGTTACTGGAAGTGTCTTGAGAGCAGTCAGGGTTAAGAGTCAAGAGTCAAGAGAGTTTATTGTCATGTGTCTCAGATAGGACAATGAAATTCTTGCTTTGCTTCAGCACAACAGAATATAGTAGGCATGAATACAGAACATATCAGTGTGTCCATATACCATTATATAATCATATACACACATCAATAAATAAGCAGATAAAGTGCAAATAAACAGATAATGGTCTATTAATGTTCAGAGATTTGTTTCAGTTGAGTTTAATAGCCTGATGGCTGTGGGGAAGTAGCTATTGCTGAACCTGGACGTTGCAGTCTTCAGGCTCATGTACCTTCACCTGAAGGTAGCAGGGAGATGAGTGTGTGGCTAGGATGGTGTGGGTCCTTGATGATGCTGGTAGCCTTTTTGAGGCAGCGACTACGATAGATCCCTTCGATGGTAGGGAGGTCAGAGACGATGATGGACTGGGCAGTGTTTACTACTTTTTGTAGTAAAAGTCGAAGAAGTACTGAAGATACTGTCGTGTTTGAAGGTAGAAGGTTTGAAGGTTTCCAGGGCCTGATCAGATATATCCGAGGACATTGCGGGAAACTATAAAGGAAATTGCGCGAGCCCTGGCTGAAATTTACGAGTTGTCCTTGAATACAGAAGAGGTGCCAGAAGACTGGAGGGTGGCAAATGTTGTGCCTCTTTTCAAGAAGGGCTGCAGGGAAAATGCTGGGGAATATAGGCCGGTGAGCTTAACATCTGAAGTCGGTAAGTTACTGGATAGTATTCTGAGGGATAGGTTATACAGGCATTTGGATGGGCAAGGGCTGATTAGGGATAGTCAGCATGGTTTTGTATGTGGGAGGTCGTGTCTCACAAATCTGATTGATTTTTTTGAAGATGTGACCAAAAAGGTTGATGAGGGCAGAGCTGTAGATGTTGTGTACATGGATTTCAGTGAGGCATTCGACAAGGTTCTGCATGGTAGGCTGCTCTGGAAGGTTAGATCGCATGGGATCCAAGGAGCGATAGCTGAATGGATAACAAATTAGCTCCATTGAAGGAAGCAGAGGGGTGATGGTGGAAGGTTGCTTCTCAGAATGGAGGCCTGTGGCTAGTGGTGTGCCACAGGTTTGGGTGCTGGGGCCATTGATTTGGATGAGACCATACAGGGCAAGATTAACAGGTTTGTTGATGATACAAAAGTGAGTGGTTTTGCAGATGGTGAAGATGGTTGTGAAATATTGCAGCAGGATCTGGATCGATTGGCCAGGTGGGCGGAGGAATGGTTGATGGAAATTAATACAGAGAAGTGTGTGGTGTTGCATTTTGGGATGTCGAACAAGGGCAGGACCCACACAGTAAATCGTAGGCCTCTGGGTAGTGTTGTAGAGCAGAGGGATTTAGGAGTACGGGTGCAAGTCGAGTCACAGGTGGATAAGGTGATCAAAAAGGCTTTTGACACTTTGGCCTTCATCAGTCAATGTATAGAAGTTGGGAGGTCATGTTGCAGTTGTATAAGACATTGGTGAGATCGCATTTAGAATATTGTGTTCAGATCTGGGCACCATGTTATAGGAAATATATTGTCAAACTTGAAAGGGTCTAGAAAAGATTATGAGGATGTTGACGGGACTAGAGGGTGTGAGCTATAGGGAGAGGTTGAGTAGGCTGGGTCTCTATTCCATGGAGCGCAGGAGGATGAGGGGTGATCTTATAGAGGAGGTATACAAAATCATGAGAGGAATAGATCGGGTAGATGCACAGAGTCTGTTGCCCCGAGTAGGGGAATCGAGGACCAGAGAACATAGGTTCAAGGTGAAGGGGAAAAGATTTAATAGGAATCCGAGGGGTAACTTTTTCACACAAAAGGTGGTGGGTGTATTGAACAAGCTGCCAGAGAAGATAGTTGAGGCTGGGACCATCCCATCATTTAAGAAACAGTTAGACAGGTACATGGATAGGACGGTTTGGAGGGATATGGACCAATCCCTGGCAAGTGGAACTAGTGTAGCTGGGACATTGTTGGCCGGTGTGGGTAAGTTGGGCCGAAGGGCCTGTTTCCACGCTGTATCGCTCTATTACTCTATATGCCTCTTAACCTTTCGCCTCCATGTACCTATCCAAATGTTTTCAAAATGCTGTTGTAGTTCTGTCTGAACTACTTCCTCTGGCAGCTCATTCCAATCACCCATCACACTCTGTGTGGAAAAGTTGCCCCTCAGGTTCATATTGAATATTTCCCCACTCACCTTAATCCTCTCTTTCTTGATTCCCCTATTCTGGTTAAAAGACTTGTTGCATTCACCCTATCTATTCCTCTCATGATTTTATACACCTCTATAAGATTCCTCCTTAGCCTCCTGCACTACAAAGAATAAAAGCATAACCTGCCCAATCTCTCCCTTTAACTCAGGGCTTCGGGTCTTGGCAAGATCCTCGTTATGTAAGCTTTAGAGAATAGGACTACAATGATTAATGTGTTTTGTGAATTTTACTTCCTACAAGAAACCAGGTATTGTAATGTGATAACTACTTTCAATATAAATTATATAAATTATAAATTCAGATCTAAATTTTATTTTCTGTGTTTTAGTAACATCGGCATGTATTGCATTATATAACGAGAGAGTTGCACAAACATTTTTAAAGTGTGCTGTGTCTAATATACATATAACAAGTTCTGATAGCTTTGAACATTGTCATAGGATTGCAGCAGTTCAGGAAGGTTGCTCACTGCTGTAAGGGATGGCCAATAAATGGCAATAAATGCTGTCTGAAAATGAATGAATATGAAACTTCTAAACTTGCACTATAGAAAATAACCTGGCTGGTTACATCACGGCCTGGTACAGCAATTCCAATGCACAGGAAGGCAAGAGGCTGCAGAGAGTTGTGGATTAGGCCTGGGTCATCACAGTCAGAGCCCTCCCTACCATCGAAAGCGCTGTCTCAAAAAAGTGGTATCTACCATCAAGGATTCCCCTCATCTGGGTCATGCCCTCTTCTTGCTGCTATCATCTGGCAGGAGATACAGATGCATGGTCCCACACCACCAGGTTCAGGAACAGTTACAACCATCAGGTTTCTACTGAACCCAAATCCTACCTCAGCAATGGAACACTATGGACTACCTATTGCACTATAATGGATTTTTTTCCCTTCCATGTACAACATAGATCATCACAGGAAGAGGACTTTTTGTCCCACAATGTCTATGCTGAACATGATCCAAGTTAAACTCTCCGCTGCCTACACATGATCTATAATCCCTACGTTCCCTACATATCCATGTGTTTATCTAAAAGCCCCTTAAATCCCAGCAAAGGAAGATTTACCTAAATGCCCCCCATTTAAACTCATACTCATTTTTAAGAAGTCGGTCAAACGCACAATTCCGCGGCCGTGCGGCGTTGTTCCCAACACCGCACGGTGCTAAAAAAAACCCAACACTGTCCAAAAATATGTTCCTACCGCACAGCCGCCGCCAGTGAGGCACGAGTGCGGCACGGTCACCGCCACAGCCGCCGCCAGTGAGGCACGAGCGCCGTGAGTCGAACCTGCACCGCCACAGCCTCCGCCAGTGAGGCACGTGTGCGGCACGGCCGCCGCCACAGCCGCCGCCAGTGAGGTACGTGTGCGGCACAGCCGCCGACAGTGAGGTACGTGTGCGGCACAGCCGCCGCCACAGCCCCGCGATCCGAAAGACGTCATCAGCCAAAACCGCGCTTCACCGCCAACGACCTCAAACCCGTGGGACAGAGCCTTAACTGTTTTCGTTAACAACAGGCGCTTGGACTTCCAAGCGCCTGTTGTAATATCAACAGGCGCTTGGATCAATATCTTGGACTTCCAAGCGCTCTGGCAATATCTCATCATGCCATGGACCCAGATCACCTCCTCCATCAGGCTATCAGCAGAGAGCAGAGGCCACCCCGACTGAAGTCCCGTCACCCTTTTGCTCCACATGGAAAACAACTCCTAGCATCCATCCATCCAGCCAACTGAGACAAAAGCACACTGAATAGCCACCAAGTGGTCACAGGAGTTGAAGGCAACCTCATCTCCATTACACAGCTACATCTCTTCACCAGATAAAAGCTGTGCAGGGTCTGACCTCCCCAGAGGAGCATGGGTGAAGCTCAACAGACTTCGTACTGGAGTTGGGCGTTTCAATGCCAGCATGTGGAGATGGGGACTTCACCAGAGCCCAGCCTGTGAATGCGGAGCAGAACAACAGACAGCCACCCATGTCATCTCTGGGTGCCTGCTCTACCATCCACCAAATGGAGCTCAGGGCCTGGCAGACATTGACGCAGAGACAACAACCTGGCTGCTCAACACCCGTCTTGAGATCTAACTATTCCTTTGGTTTATGTTTCATTCGCAAGAAGAATGAAAATCTAACATAATTATAAGTGACACTGCTTTTAAGGGGGAGCAAGCTATTATATTAAACCTTCAAATGTTTTTGGCAAAGGTTAACAGAGGAATAAAGTAAAAGTGACAGAAATTTAAACACTGGAGTAGGCAATTGCAATCTATAATTTCCTTTTTTTTGCGTGTTGTGATGTTCCCAGTGAACTAGCGTGATATTATAATGGTGCAAATTCCTTAGTAAAATCTGTGTCAATATTATACTAAATTCAAAATTAATAAGATGTGAAAATAATTCACATATTACCTCTTTGCTCACTATTTAAAAATAGTGGGTTAAATTAAACAAAACGTTAAGTGCATCTTAATTAATATTTACTTCCCTGTGGCCATGTTAAATGCTTGTTGCAGGTTGTAACTTGGGATTACACTTACTGACGTCCACATTATTCCGTCGTGTGTCTGGACAGGTGAGGAAATATGAGGAACACAAAAAGCCAGAGTAGCTAATATGTGCGCTTGTCCTTGGGGTATAAGTAATAGGAACCCACAATCTATACCAGGCTGGGTACTTTGGATAATTCTATGCTGTCTTTCCCACAATAATTTGAACAAAAAACAACTAAATTAAGAGGAACATACTGTATACAACTTGTTTGGAGCACTTTTGAGCAATGTCAAGTGGATAGGAAGAAGTTAATGTCTAAACAAAACATAAATTTAAGGTAAAGATGATTTAGTGTATAGAGTTCGTAACAGAGTTCACATTAAGAGGAGCAAAATGGATGAAGAGATAGAAAGCAGGTTGAGAAGATGCTTCCAGCAAGAAAATTACAGAAAATCTGACTGAATGCCAAAGCAAATGTAATAAATAACTTAAGGAAGTCAAAACTTTTAGAAATCAAAAAGCGAAAACCTACTGCAGCTTACAAGATTGGAAGAGTGAGTTGGAGCCTGTTACTAATTAGAACCTTGAGACTGATTCTGGGCAGAGGGAGGAGAATACTTTACTGATGCTTATAAATTGTTTAGGACAGAAAATGGGGAAAAAAAGGCTGAGGGGTGGAGTCAGTGAGCTTATAAGAATCACTGAAGAAGCACTGACAGTGAGCAGCTGGTTGAAGGTCGGTGGGGGCACTGCGAGCTGGCAGTCCTGCCAGCAACGTGTTAGTTTTTTCTACTTTTTTCGGGTTTTTTGTGTGTCTTAAAGTGTGTTTTTAATGTTTCTCTGTGTGTCTTGTGTGGGGGGTGGTGTGGGGGAGGTAAGGGGGAAACCGTTTTGGTCGCCTCCTCCATGGAGAGGCAACTTATTCCATGTCGCCTCCCCTGTGGCCTAACATCGAGGATCGGTGCGGCCTTTCCTGAAGAAACGCCCGGGGCTTCAGCAGCGGGCGCAGCGAGGAGTCTTTCGTCGTGGAGTGGGCAAGCCCTCACCGGGGGTCGCCGGAGGGGAGCGCTCTGTTCGCTGCCCCGTGGCAGCCTGAAGCCGCGGTCTGCGGAGCTCCAGTTGGTGCGGCGTCCAGAGCCTGGGATCCCTCGTTGGGGACCCCGGAGGAGAAGAGCTCCAACCGCCAGCCGGCGGCCAACTTCTGGCTGCGGGCGCGGTGGTGACTTACCATCCGGATCGGGGTCCCTCGCCGGGGATCCCTGGAGAGGAGCTCCAACCGCCGGCCCTGCAGTCTGCGGTGCTTCTGGCTGCGGCGCGGCGGAGACTTTAGATCTTCGACCACCGGCCTGCGGCTTACACCATCTTGAAGCCACGGTCTCCGGTGGGGAGGCACCGATTCAGGTCTTAGCTGGACTTACCTTGTCTGCACATCTGGATGCCCGCAGCGTGGTTGGTCCCAACCACGGGGAAAAATGGAGGAGGACTGACCAAACTTTGTGCCTTCCACCACAGTGATGAATGCTGTGGTGGATGTTTATGTTCATTTTTTTGATTGTGTATTGTGTGTTCTTTTTTTATTGTACCGCTGCTGGCAAATTCATTTCACTGCACTTTATGTGCAAGTGACGAATAAAACATGACTTGACTTAAAGAGTCAAGATGGTAGAAGAAGGTCATGATCAAGAGCAGTAAAGCCAACCATGACTATCCCAGCCATGATAAACATATACTTACTCATGAATGCGACCATTTGGCTCTTTGCCTCCATGCCAAGTTCACCAGAAGCAATCCCATCAGTCCCATTCCACCTCTCTATGTCACAAACAGATAGAGCCATACAGCATCAACAAAAGCCCTTTGGCCCATCATGTCCATGTCTGTCATCAGCTACCTTTTGTGTTATTCACAATTTCCTGCACTCGGCTTTTCACTGTACCTCAATAAACGTGACAATAAACTAAACTAAATTAAAACAGCCGCCATATTTTCCAACTTCCCAATCAAAATACCTGGTAGTTGATGGGAAGGGACTACATATGTGTTAAAACCACGTGGTCACAGGGATAACGGGATCATGGGTGTCATCCGAATCCCATCCATGACTCGGAGCTATATAGTTCCTGGTGTGGCAGTGTATGGCAGGAAAGGATTCCAACTGAGATGGTTGGGGAGTCGGAAAACACAGGTGCGTTTGGAGTCCTGGACAGGGGCACCTAAGCACGTCATGTGGACACTGGAGAACATCTCTTGTTCCTTCCAATCGGCAGGAAAGAAGAGACTAAGCTTGACAACTTCATCAGAATTTTTGTCATCTATTTAGAATCATAGAGTGACTTTCCATGGATATATATCCTTCAACACAACTACAGGTATGTACTTCATGCCAACATTCAAGGATCCACTATTACTCTCCCCAGATTTCTATCAGCTTTAGCCGCATAGATAGTGTTGCTGCCTTAAAGCGCCAGAGACCCAGGTTTGATCCTGACTACGTAGGGGTGCTGTCTGTGCGGAGTTTGTACATTCTCGCTATGACAGTGTGGGTTTTCTCCGGGTCCTCTGGTTTCCTCCCACATTCCAAAGAGGTGCAGGTTTGTAGGTTAATTGGCTTCTGTAAATTGCCTCTGGTGTATAGAATGTAAAAGTGAAATAACATAAAACTAGTGTACGGATGATCGATGATCGGCCTGGACTTGGTGGGACGAAGGGCCTGTTTCCATGCTGCAGCTCTAAAATAAACATCAATGAAACTTCTCTACATCCTACAACTCACCTACACACTTCGGACAAATTACAGTGATCAATTAACTTGACAATTTGGATATCCTTGGGATGTGGTAGGATGCTGGAGTACCAGAAGAAACCTAACAGGGAGAACATGCAAACTCTACACAGACAGCGATGGAGGTTGGAATCAAACCCAGGTTAAGGGAGCTGTGAGGCAACCGTTCTACCAGAACTTAAATAATTAAGAACCCATCTGGTTGAGATGTGCGTCCTCTCCCCCCTCAGTTGTAAATTTTAATTGGGCAGGTCAAGATGGAATTGAAGAATGAAGAATATTTCCAAATGTCTACAGTTCATCAGAAAACCAACCATCGGTCTGATGAAGGGTCCCCACCTGAAACGCTGCCTGTCCATTCCCTCCACAGATGCCGCCTGACCCGTTGTGTTCCTCCAGCACTTTGTGTTTTACACATGCATTAGCTGCCTCCTGATAGAATCCATAAAGGCAGTTATGTTTAAAATGAACAGTTCACGGGGGGATCAATGAAAGGAAAAATACTTCAGCAGCAGAAACAAATGACTTCTCATCTCCACACCAGCTGAAAACTGTGTAAAGGGCTTACCATCAACAATACTGCTCTTCAGCATCAGTTAACCTCACTCATATATGCTATCTTAAGGTACCATTGACATATTAAATATTCAATAACTTATGACCACGGGCAGTTTCTGGTTAAACGTATGGGAAAAATACTTTGATTTAAGAACTGCAGTCATTGAATGTGACATTTTACCTTCTTTGTTTTATGTATCAGTGCAGCTTGCTCACAATGAACCTTTCTTTTTGATTTGAGTTAAGGCTCAGAATTTTTGACACAAACTGACTTGTTTGTTTACATAGCTACTGGGACAGGCGGTAAACGACCTCCATTTACAGGTGCCTTGTAGGTTTTCAGTGTTTAGTGATGAAGGCACCAACAGATGTAAACCTCAACTAGCAACGATTTAGAATTAATTTTCCATTTATATTTTATGGTACTTATTTTTATGTTAATTCTTTCTGCAGATTTATTAACTGAGAACCCGAGGTTTGTATGAGAATATTTTCATTCATTTATTTTGTCTCAGAAATATATTTTTAAAGTTATGATTTAAATTACAGATTGTGAGAAATGTGCAGGGTATGTTTTATTTGTACTTTTGGAAACTTGTTGTACTTTTGGAAACGTTGCACAAGAATGAGAGAAAATATGTTATCATTTTAGACTGAATAATGTTAGATAGGTATTTAGCTTCTTCTAAAGATAGGCTGGAAAACAAACAGATTCTCAGACTTAAAACTTGTCTTGACAACTCCTGCAGGTAGGCAGCTTTTTGGAAAATGTGCGGCCCTGCCTACTCCTGCACCTGCCACAGGCAAGTGCCTCCGTCATTGAGAGAAATAACTTAATGCTATGGCAGGCCCTGACCTGCAGCAGTTTTACCCAGATGATTATATCATCTGTCCTTTTTTCAGATCAGCAGTTCACTGTAGGTAGGTTAAAACGGGACCAGGTTCATGCCCACTGTCAAAGAACACCAGCGGATGAAAACTGATCCACTTTAAGGCCCAGCTTTGTTTGTTGAAAGTAAGTTGTTTAAAGCAACGGGCCTACCGCACAGGTAATGTGGGGAAAAAATGCAGCTCTTGGGAGCCTCCGCCCATCATCTGACAAAACATGAAGCTTATAGCGTACACCTGCGGCAATGGAACAAGTGTATGTTGCCTCGGTCTCTTGTCTGAGCTCGCCCAGCTTTGTTCAGCCAGCTGCAGATAGACAATCAGGTGTACAAGGCGCGTGGCACTTTTTGTGAAGATGAATAATAACTTTACTGGTTGATGCCAGAGGCAAGTTCAGTCATAGTCTTTTTTTAAAATCTTCTTCCAGAACTTCCTTTTATCAGTGTTTATTGCGTAGGACGTGTTGTTAGTAGTTGAAGTTATACCAGCCCACGAATTTATGGAGAAGCTCACTGAATCTTTATAAAGATGTTGAAATATAGATACTGGGAAATATTAAGGTGGCTCAAACGCATAAAGTGGCAACTTAAGTTTAATCGCTTGATAACAATTGAAAAATAATTAATTGGTAGTTCTATAATAGTGCTTTCAATTCCTTCCATCACATCATTAATACACTGGAGCAGAGCCTTATTTCTAACCAATAAAAGACCATTCAATAGGGTACACAATTAAACATTGAGTTGGTTGGTGAAAGCCAGATTAGCGGGTGGATTAGGCAGGTAATAGCTGCAAGGAATGATTGAACAAACTCAGATTGTTGGAATGCTGGAGATTAAGGGGCGACCTCACCTATGTATATAAAATCGTGAAAGGCATATAGGATAGACAATTGGAACCTTTTTTCCCTGGGTGGAAATGACAAAGACTAGAGTCCATAACTTTAAGGTCAGAAGGGCAAAGTTTAACGAAGATGCATGGGAACGTTTTTTTTTTAAACAGAGGGTGGTGGGTGCCTGGAATGCACTGCTAGGGGAGGTGGTGGAGGCAAACACGATAGTGGCATTTAAGAGGCTTTTAGATAGGCATATGATTATGCAGATAATGGAGGGATATGGATCATGTGTGGGATACATCATGAAACACCATTTCCTGACTAATGGGAATTTCCATCAGTTCCTCCCTCATGCTAGATCCATGGTCCCCTAGTATTGCTGGGAGATTGTTTGTGTCTTCCTTAGTGAAGACAGAACCAAAGTACTTGTTTAACTGGTCTTGGGCCTGTTTCCATGCTGTATGATTCTATGACTATGACTATAACTGGACCCTTTTATTCCAGCAATTAAGATTCCTGCCTTTACTTAGTTGGCAGCCTCATTAAGAACTACACATCCGGCATCCAAGGAAGCTATAAAAACCTGCCATTTGCCAAGTTTTGGAAGAGTTCTGCAATAGTCTATGTTCTTCTATGTGTGAGACAAGGAAGACTGTCGCAGGGGAATATTTAAAGTCCTATCAAAACAATATGCCATTGATTGGAACATTAAAACACTCTTGGAAAGCTATCCTCCTCTGCATGTTTTAACGTCATAAGCATCGAGTATGATATACGCATTAAATATTGCTATAATTTGAACAGCTAGGCCCAAGTGAAGCTCATGCACAGTAGAGCGGTCTGAAATGTGTTGAAAAGTCAATTCAAGTTATGAAATTGACACAAAATGCTGGAGTATACTCAGCAGGTTACGAAGCATCTGTGGAGAAGAAGAATAGGTGACATTTCAGGTCAGAACCCTTCTTCATATTGAGTTACTCGAGCATTTTGTGTCTATCTTCAGTATAAACCACCATCTGCAGTTCATCCCTTTGCAATTCAGACTATGCTTATGCTGTGAATTCCCACAGATTTGCTGTTGAATCCCAGATTTTCTGTGAAATCACAGCGTCTTTGAGAATGCGCACTGAAGGCAAAGCAAAACATTGGCTGGGGTGGAGCTTCCACTGATCACATCTGTAATCCCCTTTAACCTCATGTCAGAACCGATGCTACCTTTGGGTGTGTCTCACCTCCAGTAACATGATTGGGAAAACTTCCCTTAAACAATATCCTGACATAGATCCAGGGTCTTTACTTGGCCTTTACTTGGGAAGGCCTTTACATTTAATTGTAGGCTGTAAGCCCCAATCTTTGTGTGGTCATTCTGACATACACCATACTATAGGGCTGCCAGGACCACACACGTGGTCAGACCATAAAACTATGTAGGCAAGAAGACTATAAAGGGACACAAAGTGCCAGAGTAACTCAACGGGTCAGGCAGCATCTCTGGAGAACATGGATAGGCGACGTTTCGGGTCAGGACCCTTCTCTAAGATTACAAAGGGTGTGGCCAGTGAATAATGGCATGTGAGAGCATAGAATGCGTAGAAGGATGCATAGAAGGAACTTTCAAGGCATCTTTTCATTTATGTCACCGAGTTGTTCTTTCAATAGGGTAGGGAAGACCAGGCAGCATAAGGTGGTGTTTGCTTAGACTAACTCTAAACTCTACACTTCCAGACTTTTACAGGCCCTATGGAAGACATAATGGGCTTTGTCAGTCCATCAATGATGTTCAGTAGCCAGCTAATTTACTTGAGATGGAGATAGACATAAAATGCTGGTGGTAACTCAGCAGAACAGGCAGCATCTCTGGATAGAAGAAATGGGTGACATTTTGTGTCAAGACCCTTCTTCAGACTCAATTGGTGACGTTTCAGGTTGAGACCCTTCTTCAGAATCTGATAAGTAAGGATTGGTGCTGAAGGAGGAGGTGTAGGGGCAGGTGTTGCACCTCCTAGAGTTGCAGAGGAATGTTCCAAGGGGTGAGAAAGGATGGATGGGGAGGGATGAGTGATACTGGGAATCACTCAGAGAGAGCAGTCTTTGTGGAAAACAGACAAGTGTGGGGAGTGAAAAATGTGGTGGGATTCCATTGCAGTTAACTGAAATGGCAAAGGAGTGTGTGCTGCATGTGGGGATTGGTAGGGTAAAGATAATAACGAAGGGGATTCATAGGGTGAAAGGAAGGTCGTAAGTGATAGGAGCAGAATTAGGCAATTTGGCCCATTAAGTCTACTCTGCCATTCGATCATGGCTGATCTATCTCTCCCTCCTAATCCCATTCTCCTGCCTTCTCCCCATAACCCTTGGCACCCGTAAGGACTAAGGGAACTCTATCCCTGTTCTATTGGCAGGTATGAGATAACAGTTTAGAAAATTGATTCTGTATTTACTGTCGACATTTTCAGCAATGTACAGTGCAATTTCATTTCTCACTGAGTACTCAGATATAATGCAAAATATCTGTGAGATAATGGAGAAGCTAAGGAATTTCCTGTTGCGAGTTTTCCAAATCTTTCTACCTACATTCAAGTTGGTAATATATAAACTGAGGTACAAAAATAATAATGTAGTATCCTCATAAAATGCTTAAAACGTACAATCTCAAGGTAGAGCCTCACCCCTTTTTCATTATTTTTCTAGATTAATTTGAAAGCAAGAAACGGTATTGGCAGATGCCTTGTAGCAGGTGTTTGAGTTAGGCCAACCCCAGTAAAACTGGAAGGTTTCCAGAAGGTCCCATAAACTCCTATAGAAAAGGGGTGAAGCACTGAAGAAGAACCTGTTATGATGTTGAATTGTAGCCAGCAACGTCATTTGTGAATCAGCAATTTCATTAAGTTCCCTTGTGAAAGTTTTCCAGTGACAGGGACTACTGAATTGCCTCCCAGCTATTGTGGTTAAGAGAAATCTGCTGGAGAGAATAATAATAGACATTAGCAAAAAAATATATAACTCTGCAAGAAATTTACATGATAAATACGATCAGTGTTACAATGACCTAGGTGGATTGTTCACTGGAAAATGTAATAACAAGAAATGAGTGACTGTTACATTAAAAACACAAATGTTTCTCACGTTCTCAGCGTCCATTGGGGTCAAGGAAAGAGCGTTCACGTCGCAACCCTGTTTTCACCAATCTTTCTACCACCACACAAGAAGCACAAGAAGCGCAAGACAGACACCATTGTATGCAGATGCCGAGAAGTGTGTTCAGCTCTGGCTGAACAACTTCTAATCTTGTGTGCGGACTCGATATGAAGAAGAGCATCCATTACTCATAGTTGCTCAGTTGATTTTTGTCACTCTACCAATGTTTTCAAATATGATAAATATTGAAAACATTGTACCACCTGTGGCAACTCTGATTGTTCACATAAAACCTTACAATTCTATAAATTCTATTAGATTTAAAACAGATATGGACAAATATAAAAGTTGTCCACAGGTTAAAGTTCTAAAGAGGGGCAAGGCTAATTTTGATGGCATTAGATAAGAATTTTCAAAGGTCGATTGGGGAAGGCTATTCAAAGGACATTTGGAAAATGGGAGGCTTTTAAAAGTGATAGTGTTGGAGAGTCTTTGCTTTCACCACCACATCATGAATCTCTGACATTTTAACCAATATAATTGTAAGAGAAGCCCAAGATAGACACAAAGTGCTGGAGTAACTCAGCGGGGCAGGCATCATCTCTGGAGAAAAGGAATGGGTGACGTTTCGGGTCGAGACCCTTCTTCAGAGAAGCCCATTTGTCTCCATTACATTTCTAACTACAGTTCCACACTAAACGTGGATCTGACTCCAGAAGGTAAAAGTGAGTGGTCAGTGTTGACAATTTTAGCTTATGTACCAATATTAATTTCAGATTTGATGCATAGGCTTTATGCCTTGTCACTCACTTACTTTTCCTTCTGCATTACATTGTCTTAGCAAGTCAGACAAACACAAAGTCCTGGAGCAACTCAGCAGGTCAGGCAGCGTCTGAGCATAGGATAGTCAATGTTTTGGGTCGGGACCCTTCCCAACCCGAAACATCACCTAGTGTAGGGTGCAGGGGAGAGAAAAAACGTTGCCTTCCATCACAGTGAGGAGGAGATTCACTGTGATGGGTTTTTTCTGTAAATTGAATTGTTTGTGTGTCGTGTAGGAATTGTTTTGTTTGTATGGCTGTGGAAACGGAGTTTCGTTTGAGCCTCTTTGAGGTTCAAATGAGAAGAAATAAAATCTAAAAAATCTAACCTATCCATTCCCTCTACAGGTACTGCCTGACCTGCTAAGTAACTCCAGTACTTTATAATTTGCTCATGATTCCAGCATATGCAGTTTATTATATCTCCAACCTGTTTTTCTTGCTTGCTTTTTGTTTTCACAGCTCCTTTCCTTTGTCTGGCTAATGAATGGCTACATTTCCCAGGAATCGTTGCTTATCCACTTCTCACTCCCAGAGAAGAACCCAGCCCAAATTGTTGATTCCTCTCTTCACAGATACTGTTGCAGCAGTTGTGCATTTTCAGCTTTATTTGTTTTATTTTAGATTTCCAACATTTGCTATATTTTGATTTATTTTCCATTCACTGCGATGAGCGAATTCATAGAGAAAAAATAAACAGCCACTCATTCCATTGGGTCTGTATTGACTGTTTGTGTGGACTTATTCCAAACTCAACCATCTCTCCATTGCTTAGGATTACTGCCAGTGCTGATATTTTTACTAGCTCCTGTTATTGGAAGAATTCTACCTCAGCAGTCTTTTGCAGGATTTTTGACTTTAAATGGCTGACTCATCTATTCTAAATGTGAGAGATTTCATGTGTTTATAACCTGGTTGTTCAATTTCCCCAAATTGTATCAATTCAATGTTATATACGAGTGCATTGAGTTAGGTTAAGACATTCCATTGCCAGTATGACAAATTTTGCCCTAATTGTATCAATCATAAAACACTCACAAAAGACTTTAAAATGACAATACCTCCAACATGTTTTAGTACACAGTAACCTGTAAGTGTTAAAGAAGGAACTGCAGATGCTGGAAAATCGAAGGTACACAAAAATGCTGGAGAAACTCAGCGGGTGCAGCAGCATCAATGGAGCGAAGGAAATAGGCAACGTTTCGGACCGAAACCCTTCTTCAGACTCAACCTGTAAGTGATTGTCTTCTCAGGCAGCTAGACAATCATAGCAACAGTGGCACGGTGGCGCAGTGGTAGAGTTGCTGCCTTACAGCGCCAGAGACCCAGGTTCAACCTGCTGCCTGTACGGAGTTTGTACATTCTCCCCATGACCACGTGTGTTTTCTCTGGGTGCTCCAGTTTCCTTCCACATGCCAAAGATGTACAGGGTTGTACGTTAATTGGCTTTGGTAAACATTGCAACTTGTCCCTCTCGTGTAGATTAGTGTTAGTGTACAGGGATCGCTGGTCAGTATGGACTCGATGGAATGAAGGGCATATTTCCATGCTTTATCTCCAAACTAAAAATTAAACTAAGCTGCAGAAATTTAAAATGGAGGTAGCATTTTGGCTGGGAAAGTGAATAGAAGGTGGGTGCTTTACAATGAGAGAGAGGATCAGCAGCGTTTTGCCATTGTGTGGCTATAATTTCTTGGTGCTGGTAGTGATAATTGTGCCAGTTGGCACATCTGAAAAAAGTTGATCACAGACGTGAAGGTGAGAGAAGACATGAAATCTTATTGGCACTTTTGGGCTAGATTTAGGATTATTTACCAAAATGATTAGATTTGGGAAGTTGAGATCTCATGGCGTTATCGGAGGCAATGAAGGGAGCAAAGAGCATATTCAAAATCTGATGTTGTGATTTGGGATAATCAGTTATAGCCATAGGCTCATAGAGTCATACAGTGTGGGAACAGGCCCTTCGACCCAACTTGCCCACACCGACCAACATGTCCCATCTACACTAGTCCCACCTGCCTGCGTTTGGCCCATATCCCTCCTAACTTGTCCTATCCATGTACCTGTCCAACTGATTTTTAAACATTGCAGTCTCTGCCTCAACTACCTCCTCTGGCAGCTCGTTCCATACACCCACCACCCTTTGTGCGAAAAAGCTACTCCTCAGATTCCTTTCCCCCTTCACCTTAAACCTGTCCTCTGGTTCTCGATTCCCCTATTCTGAGCAAGAGACTCTGTGCGTCTACCCGATCTGTTCCTCTCATGATATCATCACCATATTTGATAAAGGTTGATTACTTGGAAGGCATTTGGCAAAACTCATCACTGGCTGCTCTTGTGCTGTTGCATTTTCTTTCAAAAACGTAACAGTGAAGAATCCCTACCGTACCAAAAAAAATTCCTTCTCCAGCCAGGCCTACATAAGTAGACCGGCATCAAATAATTAATCAATTATCAATTCTCAATTAATTTATCAATTATCAATTAATTAGAGCTGCCGTTAATTAATTTTATTGACCATGTATGGGTATTGCATGCAGAACTTTGGTCATCCAAGTAGCATTGTAGGTCCTTGCACCAACTTAACTTATTATCCTTGGAGATGCATGTCATAATAGAGAAAGTCTTGCTTGAAGTGAAGGGTCTTATCAGAATTGCTCCTTCTTGAGGATTTTATGCGGAGCTATGACGTTTACTTTTTTTTAATCACATTTTTTTGGTTGTAGACATCTTACAGATTTTAGCTCGTCAGTTCTTTTAACGTAGAAAGTTTTCAACCCCTGGCAAATTGCCATGACTCTCTTGCTTCCTTCACATGAGTGCAAATGACTACCTGATGTTATCTGCATTGGTCTGGAAGTATCCTGTGATGCAAACCTTAGCAGCTGCAGGAAATACTGTAGCATTCTCGGAGGTGATCTGAAGTTCAGCCTGCAGTGTGTCACCCCTGCTTCTCTGCTGAAACACGACCACTGAATGAGTCTCCCCTTGCATCCCCAAACATGACTGTTTATTCAGTCGGTTCATCACTGTGGGAACACACAAGCTCTGAGGTGCATCTGAATTTGTGACTGTGTCCTCATGAACTTATCCTTTTGACTAAGGCTGAGAACCAAGAATGAAATAACAATGAGTTTCAAAATTTCTACTTTCCACAGGACGACAGTGAAAACACCCCATAGTACAGTCAATTGAATCTTGCAGATATTACAAATTCACATAAAATGCACAATAACATGGAGCATTCATACATGAAATATTTAGCAAGAAATTTACCTTTTAGATAAGACAGCGAAGACTAAGAAAAACTGATTTAAAATTGCACAAAAACAGACCCGGCCAAATTCAAAAGGATTTTATAGAGCGATTTATATATATATATATATGTATATATATATGTCTGAAGACAGGTCTCGACCTAAAACATCACCTGTCTACTTCCTCCAGAAATGTTGTCTGTTCTGGTGAGTTTCTCCAGGACTGTGCTCTATACAAGATTCCAGCATTTGCAGTCTTCGTGTCTCCATAATATGCAGAGGCTAACGTCAATTGTCCTTCTTTAATAAATACCATAAATTGAAAAATCAATTTAAATAAAACAGGATATTAAGTTTTTGCTATTTTAATTTTAATATGGAATTGGCAGAAAGTTCTTGGTAAATTGGGTAGGGTGGCTTGGACGGCTAAAGGCCACAAGCTGCCAACAAAGCCATGCACCAAGTAATTCAGTAATTCGGTCATGTGCATAAGTCATATGAGCAGAATTAGGCTATTTGGCCCATTGGCTGATCTATCTTTCCCTCTTAACTCCATTTTCCTGCCTTCACCTAACCTTTGACACCTTTACTAATCAAGAATCTGTCAATATCCGCTTTAAAAATACCCAATGATTTGGCCTCCACAGCCGTCTGTGGCAATTAATTCCACAGATTCACTACAGATTCACTAACTGCTGACCAAAGAAATTCATTCTCATCTCCTTCCTCAAGGTGCATCCTTAGTACCCCCTCATACAAGCCAAATTTAGAAATAACCTTCAAGGTAATCCTTTGGGAAATTGTTATCTGGCTGCTATTGCTACAACTAACTTGGGAAGTTAGAACTGTATTCAACTGTTGGTTGTATGAGTTTCCCTAATGTTCAAAGGTTAAGTACATTGGATTGAGTATAGTGTACTGGCATGGATCAGAACTAGTTCAATGTCTAAATAAACAATGCAACGTGTTGCATGATGGAATCCTCAAGTTAGCTTAATTATGTTGGATACCTGCACAGTTACACCCCAATTTCTGCCCAAAAGGTCATAAGTTCATAAGGTCATAAGCGATAGGATCAGAATTAGGCCATTCGGCCCATTGAGTCTACTCCGCCATTCAATCATGGCTGATCTATCTCTCCCTCTTAAGCCCATTCTCCTGCCTTCTCCCCATAACCCCTGACACGTGTACCAATCAAGGATTTATCTATCTTTGCCTTAAAAATATCCATTGACGGCCTCCACAACCTTCCAGGAAAGAATTTCGCAGGTTCACCACCCTCTGACTAAATAAATTCCTCCTCATCTCTTACCTAAAGAAACGTGCTTTATTTCTGAGGCTACGACCTCTAGTCTTAGACTCTCCCACTAGTGGAAACATCCTCTCCACATCCACTCTATCCAATCCTTTCCTACTTGGTTTCAATGAGGTCCTCCCTCATCCTTCTAAACTCCAAAGGTCCATGCATTTGTTGCATGGCATAGCCTCCCAAGAAGTCCAATGAATGCTCAAAAATTGAATGGTTATCCATCCACGACGACGTCAATAGTATTTCTCAACATTACCTCAAGCGGCAAAAGCATGTTTTGGACCAGCGTGCTTAAACCCCGGTGATGAAGCTTCTATCTAGATGAATCCTGGAAACCCAAATGGTCTTCATAAGAAGTCTCAGAAAACCACCTCAAGAAAATGGAGTAAATCCATGGCTCCCGAACAACCTCAAACAATATCCTCCCTATCTAGAGCAGATGCAGATACTCAATGAACAAATAGAAAACTAAAAATTCTCCAATATGTTACTTGCCATCCAGAATAGGGCAGACTACTTCATCACTGGTGCAATAAACTTGCTTAACATTGTAGATGTAAAACATCACTCATTGCTATACTTCAATGTAAGAAAGAAGGTCTTTTGTTTTGTCTCGTGTGGGTTTCGTCTCTTGTGAGACAATACAGCTCACTCCCTCTATGACACACTGGTCAACCTGAGGAGTACCTTCAGCAACAGACTGGTTCCACCAAGATGCAGTACAGAATGCCACAGGAGATCCTTCTTCCCCGTGGCTGTCAAACTGTACAACTCCTCCCCATTCTGTCATGGGGTAGACTGACTCCCTCCCCACCTCCCCCCCCCCCCCCCTCCCAATCTTTGCACATCCCCAATCCTTTCCGCTCGTCATTTTAATTTCATGTTTAATGTATTTTGTGTTTTATGACTGTTGGCAGATCAATTTCCCTCCTGGGATAAATAAAGTTCTATCGCATCGTATCGTATCGTATGTCTTTATAAAAAAGAGAAACATACTTATATAGTCCCTTTTATGACATCAGGATGTTTGAAAAGTAACATTAGCAAATTTGCAGATGACACAAGCTGGGTGGCAGTGTGAACTATGAGGAGGATGCTATGAGGATGCAGGGTGATTTGGACAGGTTGGGTGAGTGGGCAGATGCATGGAAGATGCAGTATAATGTGGATAAATGTGAGGTTATCCACTTTGGTGGCAAGAATGGGATGGCAGATTATCATCTGAATGATGTCAGGTTAGGAAAATGGGAAGTACAATGAAACCTGGGTGTCCTTGTACATCAGTCACTGAAAGTAAGCATGCAGGTACAGCAGGCAGTGAAGAAAGCTAATGGCATGTTGGTCTTCATAACGAGAGGAGTTGAGTATAGGAGCAAAGAGTCCTTCTGCAGTTGTACATGGCCCTGGTGAGACCACACCTGGAGTATTGTTTGCTGTTTTGGTCTCCTAATTTGAGGAAGGACATTCTTGCTATTGAGAGAGTGCAGCATAGGTTCACGAGGTTAATTCCCGGGATGGCGGGACTGTCATATAATGAAAGAATGGAGCGACTGGGCTTGTATTCACTGGAATTTATAAGGATAAGAGGGGATCTAATAGAAACATATTAAAAAATTATTAAGGGATTGGACACGCTAGATGCAGGAAACATGTTCCTGATGTTGGGGGAGTCCAGAACCAGGGGCCACAGTTTAAGATTAAGGGGTAGGCCATTTAGAACTGAGATGAAGAAAAACTTTTTCACACAGAAAGTTGTGAATTTGTGGAATTCTCTGCCTCTGAAGGAGTGGAGGCCGATTCATTGGATGCATTCAAAAGAGTTAGATAGAGCTCTTAGGGCTAGCGGAATCAAGGGGTATGGGGAGAAGGCAGGGACAGGGTACTGTTGTGGATGATCAGCCATGATCACATTGAATGGTGATGCTGGCTGGAAGGGCTGAATGGCCTACTCCTGCACCTATTTTCTATGTATCTATGCAACTATCTTTCGCTCGTGTGTCAGACGACGTTCTGCCATCACTTTGCCAAAGCCAGTGCCACATCTGTGCCTCTGCGGAATTCGTCTGCAGTGCATGCCCCTCCGCCACAAGTCAATAGGTGGGCCATTGCCTGTAACTCTCCACAGTTGCACTTGTCAGAGTCCGAGAAGCCCCACTTCTTCAGGTTGAGTCCGCAATGTCCCACTCCAGTGCGGAGGCGGTTTAGGGCTTTCCAGGTAGTATAAGGTAGGTGGTGTCCTGGTACCATCTGTTGTTTGGTTTTAGTGCCTGGCACAGTTGGCTCCAGTTCCATGAAGCTGTTCTGACTCTTCAATCATTTCTTGCCATGTTGGTGATTGTGCAAGTGGTGACGAGGGTCTGTGTCCGCATTGAAGCATTCTACTGCAGCTGCCCGATCACGTCTTTGAGATGGTTGGTCGATGCCAGCCAGCTCGTACAGATGTTCAACCTTTGTCGGCTTCAGGCATCCTGTGGTTTTCCTGCAGTGCATGTTTCGAGCGGCTCCAGACAGGGCTTGCATATACTGCCACTGAGAAACAGAGCGCCAGGGCTGCAGTGCGGATTGTTGTTGGGTCACTTCCAAATGAGATCTTTCCCAATTTTTCGATGACATTGTTCCGGGTGTTGACCTTTGCCTTGGTTTTCTCAACATGTTGGCGATATGATAACGTGCGATCGAAGACCACACTTAGGTACTTTGGGGCTTTGCAGTGTTCCAACAGGACATCATTCCATCGTACCTGCAGTTGACGTTTTGCATCCCAGTTCCGGAGGTGGAAAGCTACGCTTTGCGTTTTTGTTGGGTTTGTAACTATGATAGCACATCATAGCTATTACATTATTCCTGAAACGTAGCAACAGATGTATTTGTAGGAAACACAGCTGTCAATATATGTAAAGTGAAATCCTATGAACAGTGAGCTGGTAATGATCAGATAATGATTGAGGGACAAAGAATTCCTCTGCATTTCTGAACCGTAACATTATGTCTTTGAAGTCCAACTGAGGGCAAATAGGATTACAATTCAAACTTCTCATTCACAAAATATTTCCTTCATTTGTTTTTGCCCTCCCACAGAGCATCATCCAGTTTGTTGTGCTCAGGTATCTATACCAAGACAACCTTGTGGTTTCTGGTGACTGTCCTGTGAGCTGAGCAATAAGTGACACACATCTTAGTAATAAACCAGGCTACAGAAAGTAAAGAACATCATTAAGATGTTCAAGCAAACATTCATGTTCCTACCGTTTTCAACAAAACAAAATGAAGTGCTGACAAAAGCCTTTCATATAAATGCCTAAACAAATAATGTAATGAACATTAATGGTATAAAATATTCAACTCTATACTGATCCACATTAAAGGAAAACATATTTTACTAAAAA
Source organism: Malacoraja senta (assembly GCA_038087875.1). Lineage (NCBI taxonomy): Eukaryota > Metazoa > Chordata > Chondrichthyes > Rajiformes > Rajidae > Malacoraja > Malacoraja senta. The sequence goes on along the minus strand of CM075977.1, from coordinate 67,305,041 downwards.
ATCAATGGTTGAGTTGATGTTTTGAAACTTGATAGTGTTGTGAAAGTTAGAAAAACATTACATTTTCTCTCTTTCAACCCTAGAATGCAGGATTTCTATGATACGAAAGTAACTGTAATACTTATTTATTATTATTATTATTATTATTATTATTATTATTATTATTATTATTATTATTATTATTATTATTATTATTATTATCAAATTCTCAGCCTCCCTGATAGTATGGGTAGGGAATTGCTTAGAAAATATACATAGTCAGAAAAACAAAGAATTGTGAATGTGAACCTCTGGATGAAAATCCTTTGTAATCCAGATGGGGAGGTAATGTGTTGAGAAACATTACACTATGTTAAGTCTATGACGTAATTTACATTTTATTTTCAGTCTGGTTCTCACACTTGTTTTCCTCAGTTCATTGCCATTTAGGAAAATAAGTCAAATTACAGTCAATGCTACATTTTTGAATACCCAGATAAAAAAAATAAGATTAGTTTATACACAATTTCCTTTCCTTGAAGTCCAATACTTTGTAAACTTACAGGGCTACTATTCCTCTATTTATCTTATTCTGAAAATGCTTTCACCAAAATTTTACGACACAAAAATTGGCTGAGTTGTGAATAGTGCGAAAGGTGGTCAAAGGATAGAGCAGAATATAGATCAGTTGGAAGATGGGATTTAATCCATACAAGTACAATGTTGAGTTGTACTTTGGGAAGTCAAATATAAATGGGAAGTATACAGTAAAAGGCAAGATCTTTTATCAATTTCTCCTTGTTTTGCATTTGTTTCTGAATTCATGTTTCTGACTCAGCTGGCAGTACCCCCCACTTTGAAGTTAGACAATTGTAAGTTCCAGTCAGATTCTGGAGATAAGAGTGGAGAAAGCTGATCTCCTGTACAACTGAGAATGTACGGCATTATTTTATATGTCACATCAGACTCACTGGTGGGTGCAAAACATCACATCGTGTTATTTCAAAAAAGAACAGGGAATTATTATTTGTCTATTTGCAAATATTCACCTCTCACTCAACACTACAGAATTAGGTTATCGCATCATTATCACATTGTTTCTTGTGGATTTTACTTTGTGTAAACTGGCTACCACGTGCTTGGTCTTCTGGAGTGCCACCTGATCAAGGCAAGGCCCAGGCTGTTGCCATGGCAAAATAAATCGCAATAGCTTTGAATTTCTTAAAATCATCTGTAAATCAAAGGGTAAATTTACACAAGAGATTATCACCTCTTTCAGAATGTGTTATTACACCTAAAGAATAAGTAAAATGTTGTAAAAAAAAGACACAAAGTGCTGGAGTAACTCAGTGGGTCAGGCCAAACCCTGGAGATCATGGATGGGTGACATTTTGGGTCTGGACTCTTCTTCAGATTGAAGCTGTCTGAAGAATGATCCCGATCCAAAATGCCACATATCCATGTTCCTCAGGGATGCTGAATAACTCCAGTGCTTTGTGTCTTTTTTTGTAAACCAGCATCTGCAGTTCCTTGTTTTTACATAAGTAAAATGTTGACTTACCTTTCAAATGTTATACAAATATATCTGCTCTTAATCATGCCAGATGAAAGGCCAATGGGTATGATAGAAATCCTTACAATAATCTTTAGATTTAGTTCATGTAAACTGCAAATACTCCACATACATCTTGGGATTGAATCATTAAAATATGAATTTCATTCTTTTGATGGATTCCATAATGTGCCACATATTTCACAAGCTTATGGACAGTAATAGTGAGACAAGCAGGATTTGGCTGAATCAGATCTTTGAATTTGTATTAAATAAAATATGAAAGCACTACATATTTGCTTCTTTTGGAAGAACAGGAAATGCTGCTGAAAGCAGCAGAACTCAACCACTGAATAAACCAACACATTCTGCATGTTCAAATTCCACATGTCATTGTTTAAATCCATCCTCATCATTAAAGCAATTTCGCATCAGGCAACCCAATTTAATAATTCCCAACATGGAAAAAGACAAAGCGGACATTGATTAATTGATCCTATCATGTGGTGTCTAGTCCTCAACGCCAAGCTTTCTCCACAGGAGAGACGAAAAAAGGATTAAAGACATAAGACCACTTCAGAAAAAGTATCTGGAAAATGTTTCTTTGATTGCTCTGCAATTGCCAAACTGGAGTGGGTGAACAGGATATTATGGCTGTAAAGAAGTCAGATTGTCTGAGAAGGAGGGATGCTGATGCGACGTTGCATAATTAAAGCAAGTGCACCCAAATTTAATTCATGTGAATTTCATTATATTTTAGTTTATTATTGCCACGTGTACCGAGGTACAGTGAAAAGCTTTTGTTGCGTGCTATCTAATGTGTGGATTGCATCCATGATTAAAATCGAGCCATTTACAGTGTATAGATACATGATAAGGGAATAACGTTTAGTGCAAGGTAAAGCCAGCAAAGTCCTATCACGAACAGTCCGAGAGTCACCAAAGAGGTAGATAGTAGTTCAGCACTGCTCCCTGGTTGTTGTAGGATGATTCAGTTGCCTGATAACAGTTGGGAAGAAACTGTCCCTGAATCTGGAGCTGTGCGTTTTGACACTTCTGTGCCTTTTGGCTGATGGGGGAGAAACTATGTAAAGAAGTTAGGTCAATTTAAAGAAGCCATGTAAACTTCAGTCTCAATTAAAAGAGTATTTGCGACATTGGCCCATAAGAGTTCTAAGGCAATCATAGCTGCTAATCAGTGTCGTGCTGAACTTCTTCCTCAAGGTAACACAAAATGCTGCCTGAAGACCAAACATTTTACCCCTAAAGATAAACCGCAAGATATTTTTCAAAGCAAAAGCATACAGTGTAAGGGATGCAGCGAGGTGGGAGGAGCTGGGGGACAAGCCAAAGAAAATTTAAAATATGTAATTGTGGACCTATGCAATGTTCATACCCCACTAATTTAAAGATGGGTATGTATTTTCTCCTCAAACCGACAAATTTAGAGTCCTGCTCATAATTTGGTCGTAAAGTAAATTATTTCAACTGAAAGAACACAGACGAAGATAATCAAAAAACTTGCTAGTGGCTGGCAATGGGCAAATTTTGACAGGAATTTGTGAATTCCAGGAAGACAGCACATGGTTTTGATTGACTCTAAATTGCTACTTCAGCATAATTTCCTCAGCCACCACTTCAGTTGACCCTTTCATTGCATCAAGAACTGCAGAGAATTGTCAAAAGAAGTTTGTCATGCTCCAGGACAATGAATCAAAACATCCTAAACAAATAACGGGGTGTGCGGCTGTTGATGCACTCATTAGATCAGCAAGTTTGGGGGAATACACCATCATATGTAATTTTCAGAAATGGCTGATTGATTTGCACTATCTAAGGTACAATCAGCACTGTGTTTCTAGTCTTTCTCCTAGTTTTAAGAATTTGCTGAATTTAATTGTCCCTTGACCTCAATGTGTAAAGTTAGAGGATATAATTCAGTGCATAAAAAGTTTTAAATAATATAATAATTGCTATTGAAATCCAATCAGTCATAGTCATAGAGTCATACAGTGTGGAAACAGGCCCTTCGGCCCAACTTGCCCAAAATGGCCAACATGTCCCATCTACACTAGTCCCATCTGCCCGCGTTTGGCCCATATCCCTCTAAACCTGTCCTATCCATGTACCTGTCTAACTGTTTCTTAAATGTTGGGATAGTTCCTGCCTCAACTACCTCCTCTGGCAGCTCGTTCTATACACCCACCACCCTTCATGTGAAAGGTTCCCCCTCAGATTCCTATTAATTGCTTTCCCCTTCACTTTAAACCTGTGTCCTCTGGTCCTCGATTCACCTACTCTGGGTGAATATTCCATGTCTCCATGGAATAGGAAGAGTTGAGTTTCATTTCCGTAATAAAATTATCTCTCGTTTAAAAAATATATATTTTTATTAATAAAAATGTTTTATTTTGCTTTCCATTTTATTTCTCTCAAAATGATCTTTCTTCCCTTTCTTTTATCTCATTTCACATACCTGATTTGACTCTAGGTTATTCTACTCTTCCTATACACTTTTATTTCTATCTCAATCCATAAAGCTCGTTAGTTTAGAAAATAAGTGTTTGGCCCTAATTTTCATTTCGGGTACCTTCTTGCTGTTAGACTTCGAGCAAGTTATGGCATGAATGTTCAAGCTGAATGTTACAAGAGAAAGTCCTACTACAGAGGAACGCTCTAAAATTTATTGTTGCAACAAATGTGTCCTATGTAACAGTCCAGCTAACTTAACTCATGATTAAGGTAAAACTAGAGTGAAATATATTCACTCTAGAAGTTATAAATCAGGAGAATTTAATTCTCAACTTAGCATCAAATTCAATAAATTCCAAAAAGGAGATGATTTCCAACATTTCGCTTACCTTATAGATCCATTTTCAGAAGGCTTTTTAACAAAGGATTAAATTGCCACTAATCTATGATAACTGAATGACACTAGATTGTTTGAAGAGATAAATTATAGCTATTCTGCTTGATCAATGATTGTACAAAATTCAAAATGTATTCCCTCCGATCTCCCTAAGACCCAAAGAAATGCGTTCACTTTGTCCTGACATTCATGTGGAAATGAGGATCTACTTTATCCATGGCCGTCCGAAGGGGGGGGGGTGCGAAGGATGCTGTCGCACCCCCCTTTTTCTTTCCAGAGTAAAAAAATATCCAGAGCGGTGAACGGGGAGTGGTGGCGGCTACAGGCGCCCGACGGCCGTCCAGTAGCTGGTGGGGAGGGTGGTGCCGCAGGCCGAGCCCGGGGACTGGGCCTGGGCTGGAGCCGAGCCTGGTGCTGGAGCTGGAGTGAGTTGCGAGCCTGGGGCTTGGGATGGGGCCGTGACCGGTGCCGCGAAAGAAGCCGCTGCTGGAACCAAGGACGAGCCTGGGTCAGGGACGAGTCCAAAGATGAAGTCGGGGCCTGGACTGGAGCTCAGGTGGCGGCCGAGCTGACGGCTGGAGTCTACAGCCAGTGGGGTGGTAGAGGGAGATGGGGGGGGGGGTGTGGAGGATGGAGATGGAGAGGGGTGGAGGAGGGAGATGGGGTGTAGGAGAGATGGGTGGAGAGTGGGGTGAAGAGGGGAAATATCCTGGGGAGTTGAGGAGGGACTGAGGGAGATTGAGGGAGAGGAGGGGGTAGGGAGGGTAGTTGCCACGTCACCACTCCCTCTCTCTCCCCCTCCCCCTCTCTACCCCATCCCTATCTACCCTCACTCCCACCCTCACTACCCCCTCCCTCTCTACCCCCTCCCTCTCTATCCCATCCCTCTCCCTCCCACGCCCTCTTCCTCTTTACCATCCCCCCCACTCTATCCCTCTCCCTCTACCCCCCCTCTCTCTCTCTACGCACCTCCGTCTCTGCTCCTCTCCCTCTCTACCCCCCTCCCTCTCTACTCCTCTCCCCTCCCTCTCCCTCTCTAACCCCTCCCTCTCCCTCTCTACCCCCTCCCCCTCCCCCTCCTTCTCTACCTCCCACCCTCTATGCCCTCCCTCCTTCTCTACCCCCTCCCTCTACTCCCTCTCTACCACACCTCCCTCTCTACCACACCTCCCTCTCTACCACCCCTCCCTCTCTACCCCCCTCCCTCTCTAGGGATTGAAGAGGGAGGATGAAGAGGAGGAGGAGGGAGTGCTGGGGGATGAGGAGAAATGATCCGTGCCTGCGCAGTTGAGGGCTAGTGCGTTAGTGGTGCTATACTGCGTTGGGGGAACTGGTTGCGTTTGGGGAATGAGTGAGTGGTGGAATCTTGCGTTGGGGGAGTCTGCACGGTCTAGTGAAAAGAAGAAAAAAGCTGGCAAAAAAATACAAGACCTTAATGCAAAATCACAATCAGAAAATAGTCCATAGTAATGAAAGTGGTGGTCCATGGTGTTCTGTTTCCATACCGTGGTAGGATTAGTGTTGTGTAGGTCAGATCAAGAACCTGACAGTTGTAGGAAAATGGCTGTTCCTGAACACAGTGGTGTGGAACTTCAGGCTTATGTACCTCCAGCCTAACAGTAGAAACGTGAGGAGGGCTTGGCCCTGACGATGAGGATCCTTGATGATAGATGCCATCTTCTTGCAGCAGAGCCTCAAGTAAATGCATTTTATGATGGGCTGGGCTGAGTCCAATCACACTCTGCAACATCTTTTGTTCCAGTGAGTTGGAATTTCTATACCAGCCCGCGATGCTCAGTCAGGATACTTCCTACTCGTTGACATGCCGAATCTCTCTTTATGCTACTCCCCTTTATGTGACATTTACCAAGAGCACCTGAATGATTATGCAGCATCATGCCAGCATGTTTGATTGTTTGGTAAGCTACATGATGAATTGTGAATTTTATATGTTATGTTATTATATATTTTTATATGTTATCGAATCAAAATCAAGAATTATAAATTCACATTTCAAAAATGGTTTCACAATTCATTAGTACTGATTTTCAGTATTTCATACTGATATTTGAGAATACATGAGGTTGCATGCAAAATACTGATTTTCAAAAATCCAGTTTCTGTGTGGTACATTCTATTGCATTTAAGTGAGAAATACCGATTTCCCCAACAAAATATTGATTTTCAGCCATCAAAATACGGAAATGCTCAGTGAAACATGGCAGCTCTGCAATTATTCACAATCACATTGTATTTGAGAATTCAAAATGTGATTTGTGATCTTGTTTATGAGTAGATGCCTCTTGTTTGTGATCTTGTCATCATGAAACTAGAATTTGTTATAATAGTATGACAGTAAAATAGAAAGATTAAACGAGAACTTACCGTTTGAAGTTTGATCTTTATTTTATGAGAAGTTGAAGTGAGGGACTACATGAAGAGCCCACCAGCCCGCATGCGCGTCAATCTTCAGAGCAATTGTATGAAACCACAGACCACTTGCACGAACTTAAACTATAGAAAGATTATTAACCCTTGACTTACCGAATGATCTTTATGAGATTCAGGGTTGGGAGTGGAGGGCACACGGTCCCTCACTTCATAAAACTTCTCATAAAATAAAGATAAAACTTCAAACGGTAAGTTCTCGTTTAATCTTTCTATTTTATATCGAAGTCACGTGAGTGACTACGTGAAGCCTTCGGAGCTCTGTGCTTTCATGCAGTAAACCAATCTGTGTGTGTGTAACACAAACAGTTAAACCATATATGGTTGAAAAGACATGGGTTATTAGCAACATGATGCTAACTTACATATATGTCCCTTGCCCTTAATCAGACCACAGTCCCAAATTGGCTTTGAGTTAGACAATAACTCATGCAACACTGTCCAGAATTCTATCTGCACTCAAACCACCTCCAGCTCAATGTTGCTTTGCTGTCCATGAGAAGACAGACGATGACTGAAGATGAGATCAAGGCAGTTTCTTAGAAAGCACTTGCTATACAATCCACCAAGAAGATCCTTGGCCTCAGACAGAAGACTAACAGTCAGCTGATCCTGGACTTTGCTCTGTCCCTTTGCACATACATCATAATCCGCTGGGGACAGTACTGAGTATGAAGAAAGCACAGCAACCACGGTGAGCACTGAACCTGCGGATAAAAGCCCTCTGGCTTTGATAGAAGATTAGGCCTGGTGCTCCAACCAGCCTCCGTGGAGCGGTATTCTCTTACTCTTGAGAAAATGTAGCATAAATTGGATAGGCCTCAGGCCTATACCATCCTAGCCGAATTGAGTTTAGACGGCATATAACACAGAAGACCCTCTACTGACCTTGTACAGGGTGATTCCTTCCCTGAGAAGTCTGCAAACTTTCTGGGGTTTAAGCCTTTCGACTTAGATTTTGCCTCAACTGATGACATTAACCTACAACTTCCAGTGTCTGACTGAATCAGAACATACATCAGATCCTTATGCGACTAGAATTGAAGCATAGCATCCACTTGGTGTGGGAATATGAGTTCACAGTCAGAGTCACCCTCAGAATGGAAAATATAATAATGCAACCCTGAACCAGGAATTGCTGCCGCCGTCATCTGCCTGGAACTACCTATCTCAGTCGCCAGAGAGCACAACACATTCTCTTCACCAAGGTGAGCACGATGGCCCTGGGCTTAACAAAGGCCTCTGGCTAGGTCAGAATTGAGTAGGCCTGGTGTTCCAACCAGCCTCAGAGCAGCGATTCCAGCCGTTAGTTTACATATAGAGGTGATATGCCAAGATACTGGAGCCCTACCCACATAGGATGGTTCTTCCACCCCCGCAGCCGCCTAAAATTCTCCCTGCAAGTCTTAACCTTGCTAACATCACTCCTCTCCGTAGAGATACATTGCAGGCTGCATGTTACTCGCCCTGCATAAACGAGCAATTTTTTGGGGAATTACCTCAGGCCTTATAGCATTTTGCGAAGGCAATTTAGCTCCAACTGTGTATTACATAGAAATCCTAAAGCATCTTCTGCACTATCGAGCGCTGAACTCATCTACTGCCCTTGCAAAGGCCAAAATGACATCAGTTAATAGTCTTTGGATACACTGACATTTTAATTCTTGCCCATGTATCACCACTGAGATATCCCAAATGGTGAGATTGACTTTTGGAACATCCAAAGTCTGGCGGTTCATCTGGACTGGTATATTTCCCAGCCGTATCCAACACATACTTCCTTAGCTGAGCGAGGAGTTAAATCACTGATGCTCTTAGCCAGATCTCCTTCAATGGATCTCATATCCCCGAAGGGATGGCAAATTATGTGACAAGAGCCGGAACTCCTTCATATGATTAAGCTGCAGCAGATCACCCATAAGTTCAGGTGATTTGAATTCTTTGACGACATCCCCATAGTCGGAGTTACTTATGCAATAATCGGCAGTACTCCCCTCCACTGAGCGGGAGATGAAATAATGCAACCCTGAACCAGGTGTTGCTTCCCCTCTTCTGAGCGGGAGATTTTGTAACGCAAACCTGAGCCAGGTATTGCTTCCCCTCTTCTGAGCGGGAGGTATATAACACAACCCTGAGCCAGGTGTTGCTTCTACAGCCATCTGACTGGAGCATCCTGTAAGTGTCTCCTGAGCCAGGAGCACAATTCTATTATATACTCACTGGACAGATCGCACCTGCTAATGACTCCGAGTCCGGTCTTGCTCCCTTCTGGAGCTTCAACGGAGTCTAGAGGGGCGGAATATAACGCAACACTGAGCCATGTGTTGCTTCCTTCAGGCATCTGGCTGGCTCCCTTTTTGAGCCTCAACCAGTCGCCTGCTCCCTTGGAGACCCAAAACTGCTCCCTCTCGGAGCCTCAAGAGCGGTAGCCACCGGCCGTGCCGTCAGCTTATAGAATCCCACTGCCTGCTCCCTCTCGGAGCCTTAATGGCGATAGCTGCATCGGCCGAGCCGACAGCCTATTGAATGAGGCTGCCTGCTCCTTTTTCAGAGCCTAGATGGCGGTTGTCCCGGCCTAGCCATCAGCCGATTAATTTCCAGCTGCTAGCTCCTACAGAGCCTCCACGGCGGTAGCTGTCCCGACCGAGCCATCAGCCACTAAACTTCAGCCGCCAGCTCCTTACGGAGCGTCCACGGCGGTCGCTGCACCGGCCGAGCCTTCAGCCGCTAAACTTCAGCCGCCAGCTCCTTATGGAGCCTCCATGGCGGGAGCTGCACAGGCTGTGCCAGCTTCTCCGGGCCCGCTACCCTATTTTCAGAGCAGCAGCCCATTCCTGAAAAGAAAATCCCTTACCTGCCGGAGCAGATTCGAACTGCTCCGATTCTCACGCCATGCGTCGGCATATTGACGCGCATGTGGGCTGGCGGGCTCTTCACATAGTCACTCACGTGACCGATATAAAATAGGTTAGTTTGAAAACAATCATAGTAATGTAAATGCACCATTTAGTTTGACTTCAATTTTCATGATGGAAATTGAAGTCGAACTAAATGTTGTATTCACATCACTATTCCATGTTGAAATTGATATGATGTGAAGTTGTTAGGTCATGAGGACCATTAAAGGTGCATTGCACACACTAACACAGTCTAACAGTAACAGACAATCAAATCAACACACAAAACTTTTCTAAAAAAAGGTTTTCTTTACTTCAAAAACGTACAGTATTTTATTTGCAGTTTTTGCATGCTCCTTTATAACATTTTACATAACATTTTACAACGGTACAACTTGATTATTAAAACAAGGACAACTTCAATTATTGATTTAAAAAAATGTATACTACAATGACCCCAATTATCCCATTCCACCCACTCATTACTCTTGCCTCAACCAAAATTATTTCTGAAATATTGGTCATAAATTTGGTGCAAAAATGCTCCAAAATGAGGCTCAGAATGCACCAGAGCATCTAAAACCCCAGAGCTTCCAGGCCCCTTAAGCAGGCTCTGGACCCCGGCCGTGAGGCACTTCGAGCTTCACGGTCGTGATGTGCGCTGTGTGTACATTATTTCATATACATTTTTTGTAATCCTGTCATGCCACCCCCCTTTTTGAAAAGCTTCGTACGGGTCAGAAACCAAAATGCCACAAATTGTGTGCTACCAAAAAGACACGATCAATCAATGCAACAGAAGTCAGTCATTAAGTCTTCTTTTATCTTTATTTTATTCAGTTGCAGGCAACAAACAATCTTGTCTTAATGTCACTAATAAAGTGCTAGAGTAACTCAGTGAGTCAAGCAGCTTAGTTTGGAGAAAATGGATAGGTGACGTTTTGGGTCAGGATCCTTCTTCAGAAAGATTGTGGGTGGGGGATAGAATGCTGGAAGAGAATCACAGGGGAGCAGTGAGGGAGGGTCTCACAGAACACCCTTCGGAGAGAGAAGGAGAACATACCTTGAGGAGATTTTGCAGTGGAGCAGTTCTTCTCGTTATAACCAAAAATAGAAAGGATGAATCAGTAGCATAAAATTGAGACTTGTTGAGTAAGCAACCTAATGTTTTGCATTAATTTTTGTTTTATTTTAGTTCGGTGAAAAAGAAAACCCGAAACAGTTTAAATAGATCTGTTTAAATATTATTGTTTCTTTTGTACTACTGGAAAAAAAACGGTTCACTAATACTCTCTTAAAAGATAGGAGGCATGCATGAAGGGCACTATCTCCCAAAAGAAGCTCAGTACAAAATGCCTGGTGACCTTTTGCCTTCCTGATAAACCAAAATCATGTTCATCATTATATACAATTTAGCAATCGTCGCTTAGCTGATGCATTTGCCCCAGATAAAAATAGGCCAGCAATGCTTTGGTGGTAAACGGGGAATCAGCATTCACATTTTGCCATCAATTTTGGGACTTCATATTCTTATAGAAAAAACTACCTCATTCATCATGTGGTTGATTTTAATGGATATAAAAAATATTTATAGCCAATTTACTTAGTTTTATTTTAGAGATACAAAATAGAAACAGGTCATTCGGTCCATCGAGTCCACATTGACCACCGATTACCCGCCCATGCCAGCTTTATTTTATCCCATTTACTCATTTAGGGGCCTGTCCCACTTAGGCGACTTTTTAGGCGACTACAGGAGATTATGTGGTCGCCACATGTTCGCAGGTAGTTGGCAGGGAGTTGCCTTCATGGTCGTGAGTAGTTCCCGCATTCTTGGAACTAGTCGAGGCTTCATTCTGGTTGCCGCTAATTTTAAAAATTAACGGCGACCAGAATGAAGTCGCATGCAGAGTAGCGAGAATTCTCGTGCCGTAGGTGCAGTGGTAGTGGGTTGCCAGGAGGTCAAAGGTTTTCATAGGTTGTCGTAGGTTGCCGGTGCTGACCGGTGAATTTCATTGGCTCATTGGGGAAAAAAACATAAACAGTAGTTTTCAGAACCAAGGATAACCGTCCTTAACCGTCAATGTTAATGTCCGCCGACCTTCACAGACGTGTATCTCTGGCTTCTTAAAAGTTGTGTCCACTCCTTCTCCCCACCCCGTCTCCCCTTCACCCCTTTCTCCCTCTCCCCCCTCTTTTAAAGGACTCAAGTGACCCTTCCCGTACACTGTGCTTTCACCGTCTTAATTACAGCGGCAACCTTCCTGTTCACCGTGGTGTTTTTCTGTATCACATTGGCTTTGCACTGTGTGGATTTCGCTCAGACAGTGCTCCCCCTGCTTGCCCTGTCCCCGCCTGCATAACTGGCTGGTGAAGGAAACAATGTGTGTGTATGTGTTCCACTCTGACAGTCGCCATTCCAGTCGCCGTTCCAGTCGCTGATTTTTCAGCAACCTGCTACGACTTGATAGTCGCCGGCAGTCGCCTTAAAAATCGCCTAAGTGGGACAGGCCCATTACTTTCTACACATTAGGGAGGCCAATTATCTTACAAACCTGCATGTCTTTGGGATGTGGGAGGAAAGATGACAGGGAAAACGTACAAACTACACACAGACAGCACCCGAGCTCTGGATCGAATCTGGATCTCTAGCGCTGTGAGGCAGCAGCACTACTAGCTGCACCACTGTGCCACTCCTCATAACTTTTAATGGCTTACTAGACTAAGTGGGATCCGTTGGGTACCAGCTTCACACGGGAGGGCTGGTCCCCCGACGCAATATTCCACCTCTCCACCAATTCCAATATTGCTGGCCAGTGGGAGGGGGGGGGGGCTTTCTGGAGCGCAAGCATGGGTGCTGTGGGCCGAAGGGACTGGTTTCCAGAGGGCTAGTAAGGACATTGTGGGCACGCACACACTCACACACTCACATGCATGCACACACACACTCACACACACACACGCACACACGCATGCACACACACACTCACACATACACATACACACACACACACACACACACACTCACAGACTCACACACCATATATATGGCAGTAAACTTTCTTGAATACTCACACGGCTGAGCGCGGCCTCTCCACTTTGGGGCTTCCGCAGTCAGCGGCACTTCCGCAATCAGCGCGACCTCTGCACTTACCGGAAATTACGCAAACAGCGCGACCTCTGCACTCACCAGAAATTATGCAATCAGCGTGACCTGTCCACTAAGCGGAAGTCACGAAATGAGCGGGACTTTTGAACCAAACACAGTTGGACCTACTAAAGCATTTATTCCTTCCAAACACAGTTGGACCTAATAAAGCATTGCAGTTTCAAGCACAGGCAGGGCAGCAGGCCAAACAACTCATGGCATTGTCATTAAGGGCTAACAAATAATTTATTGCAAGTACATTGCAGACTCACAGTTCAGTTGAATCACAGCTTAGAATGAGAGTCGTGGCCTCTCCCTCACGATCATGCAGTGACTGAGTCACGTCCAGTCATCCGGGGTTTATAGTCCTGCCCCCCCCCCCGGAAGGGGCGTTACCTTTATCGCGGTGATTGACAGGCGAGAGGATCTCTAGGTTTTTTAAACATTTTTCATCGATGGGAAAAATCCTCGGGGCCTGCTCAGTGGAGGAGGACTGTAAGTAAGATGGCCAAAAATCATAGCGATATGTGGTAGCGTTTTTTCTAAAATCAATATACAGCGCAGACAGGAAGTGGTCAAGATGATACTTTTAATTATATAGATTTTTCATTCTGTATTTACTTTATTGAATGCATTATGTGTGTTCACTTCAGATGCATTCTTTTCTGTGTGGTTTGAAATAACATCTTTGCTGAAAACCATTCTCGCATAACTTTGATAATCAGAAGCGAGTTTGTAGTTTATGGGAACTCAATAAGCCACAATCTTCACTGACCAACTATTTCAAATATGTAGTAGCGGAGAAAAAACAGCAAACAATGAAATTTTAGTGTATAAAATATTACAACAAAAATTCCTTGAGAACTCGGTTAAATAAGAACTTTTTATCATATTAAAATTGATATTTTAGGAATTTTGTTCCTGATATTAGATGTAGGAGTAAGAGTAAGCCACCTGATCCATGTAAGCCAGTCTGACTCACCACAGATTGAGATCATGGCAGATTTCACACCTCAGCACCATTTTCCAGCTTTCACTATTTCCAGTCATTTCCCTAATGCACAGAAATCTATCAATCTCTCTCCTGAATGAACATAACGTCTGAGTTTCCACTGCTGAAAGGGGTGAAGAATTTTAAAGATTAATCTCCCTGAGTGGATAGGAACATTTTAAATAGATATGGGCCAAACTCGATCTTGTGGGACTAATGTAGAGATTGTATTGCACAGATAGGTAGACTAAAATGCTTAGATTTAGGGTTTAGGTTTGCGTTTATTATTGTCACATGTATCAAGGTACAGTGAAAAGCTTTGTTTTACATGCTATCTAAAAATATCAGATGTTACTATACATCAATACAATCAGGTCAAATTCAAATACAATTGATAGAGCAAAGGAGAAGATACAGAGTGCAAAATATAGTCCTCAGCATTATAGGGCATCAGTTCCATATATAAAGTCCAATGTTCGCAATGGGGAAGAGGTGAAGCAGAGAGTACCCAAGCTTATGGAAAGATAAGCTTCTGAAGCAGAGAGAAGAAGCAATGACCAGGGCGGGACCTCTTTGATTATGCTGGCTGTTTTTTGATGACAGTGCGAAATGCAGTTGGAGTCAGTGGTGGGAAGTCTGGTCTGGTTGGTGTGTTGACCAAAGATCCTATAGCGGAGCAAGATAGTCCACTCCTGCTAAATCCAATGGGCTGACGTGTAGTATGCAACGGAGCGGAACGGCGGCCATTTCTTCGGCCATTTCAGTAAATTTGACCCGACTTTGGTTATCCCTCTCGCAGTGTAATCAGCGTTGCGGGGAACAGTTTGTGTGTGTGATATAGGGTTAGATTCATAATTCATAATTCTGTTAATTCATAATTCTGTTATTTTTTGTTAATGATTAATATGTTAATAAATTATAATTCTGTTAATTTTCTTTTTTAATGTTTTTTTTTAAATTTCTTTTTAAATGGCTCATGTGCTGTGTTTGAGTTGATTTTTGTATTAAACTTGCACTCAGTAATTCATCTAATCACACTGTTCACAACTGCAGTATTTGGTAAAAGAATAGCAATATGAAAATTCCAGTTATTCTATTCTTGGAATGTTCCTTAATGTTTTTTTGTGTCTATGGAATTGTTTTTCAACAACAAAATGGGTCTGGTCTTCCCAAAAGCCATGAGAGTGGAATGGGATCTGTCTGTGATGGTGGGGTTTTCTAAATGAAGTATTAAACAAAATAAATTTGTATTGAGCAAGATTAACAAATGATGTATAACTTAAGGATGATTTTATTCAGTGACCATACAACTGATTAGATTGTGTAGGAAAGAACACACATACACACATATATGAATGTGATATAGATGTATATAATCATATAACACACAGATATATATTTCTCCAGATTTTTATATATAATGATAAACATTATTTCGGACTCAAGGCCCAGACAAGGGACAACATTACATAGAAATACATTGCAAACCTCCCCGCAACTTTACCCAGGCGTCCCAGTCGTGCTGATCCAGGCCAGACTCCCCACATGCTGTGGAAGGAACATATGCATCTTTTTGCTTTTTATTGTGAGGCAGAGAGGCAGAAAGAAAATGCTCTTGAGGAGAAGATTTTTACGAGGATGTTTCCGTAACTGGCTTCCGTCTCCGCACTAGTATCTTTGCTCCGCTATAGGATCTTTGGTGCAGAGACGGAAGCCGGTTACGGAAATGGGGCTGAAGATTACCCATGACCCTACTACGGCTTTTTCGTCGAGTGGACCATCTTGCTCCGCTATAGGATCTTTGGTGTTGACTGGGCTACATCCACAACACTGTGCAATTTCCTATGGTCTTGGGCAGAGCTGTTCCCAAACTAATCTGACAGTATGGGTTCTATAGTGCATCTTTTAAAGTATGTGAGAGCTAATGGAGACATGCTGAATTCCCTCAGTCTCCTCAGGAAGTGGAGGCATTGGTGTGCCTTCCTGGCTGTCGTATCAACATGGCTTCTATGCATTGGCAGTCATTAAGTTTTCAAATTAAGAGATGAAAAGTATAATTATGAAAAACATACATTAAAAACCAAATTAATAACATTACATCACCATCTCAGAAAATCTTTAATGACATGAAAAAATCATTTTGCTGCAACACGGCAGATAAATCACGCATTGGAAGAGCTATTTGGACAGCAATACAACTCACAGTTTGATTAATAATTATACAAGCAGAATAAATTTTCTCATCAGGAAGAAGAGGAAGGCTCCATTTACATGGGTATGCGAGTAAGGAGTGGCAGCAGAAAATATATTCTTGGTGATAACAAATATATACTTGATTTGGTTAACAATCCTGTTAACAAATCTGCTTTTCAACCGCTTGGGCTCTGGATTCAGTGTGGGGGGGAAAAAAGAACCATGTTTTGGAGAAATATGTTGAAGAACCTGAGAGGGAAAGCCCAAAGTTGGGCCTTATTGTTACCTGTGGGGAATACCATAACAAGAACAAGTAACCTGCTAAAGAATTGGCTGATTCATAGAGTATGCCCTGATTTATGGAAGATTGGCAGAAAGCCCATTCAAAAGTATATGGCATTTATCCTATTTCTTTGGAACTTCCGTCAAACCTCTTCCTCAAATCTACAGTAGCAGATTTGAAACAACCACAATACTCAGTTTAAATCATAACGGCTTATTTCTCATCCATTCAAATTTTGTTTGTGTGCAATTCAATATTGGGCAATATTCTAAATATCCCCATGCTCTGATCATTTATAGATTTGGCCAGTGCTGAAGTATATCCGAACTAAACTCTTAATTGTTATAGAGGGTGGTCAAAATGTACATGTCCCTGGTAGGAACTGTGCTTCAAAATTCATGAATCCTGTGAAGATAAATTGGGAAGGCATTTGAAAAGGAATAATATTAAAAGGCAAAGATAGCAAGAAAGAAAGTAAAATAGTAAATTTGTCCACAGAATTTTTATTTGTTATTTTTATTTTTTATATTTTATTAGAAACAATTGTACAAGGAGAAAGTAATCGACATCACAATTATACAATTTTCATCCAGCTTCAATTTTAACATTTTATAAACTAATAACTAAATCGGAAAAAAGGAAAAAGGAAAAATGGGAAAGAAAGAAGAAAAGAAAAGGAAAAGAAAGAACTTCGAAAAAGTCACGAAAGAGAAAAAAGAAAAACTCCTGAACTAACGAAGAAGTGAAAGAAGCGGAGATATATCCCACTGCCCTTCCCTACGCCTGCTCACCCGACCCTAGCGTTGGTTTTGAATTTGTGTTCAACCATTATGTTGTTGAAGAAATTCAATGAAAGGAGACCATATTTTGGAAAAGTTATCTGGTTTGTCAGTCAAGACAAGCCTTATTTTTTCTAAATGTAGTGTCTCGGTCATTTCTGTGATCCACATCTTCACTGTGGGGACTGTTATCTTTTTCCAGAATTTAAGTATAAGTTTTTTCACAGTTATTAAACCATAGTCAAGGAAGCGTCTTTGGGATATCATTAAATTAGGGCAGCCCTCTGACATTCCTAATATTATTAATTTTGAATCTGAATCCAATTGAATTTTAAGTATTTTAGAAATGATATTGAATATTCCCATCCAGAAGTTTTGTATTTTTATACAGGATACAAAAGAATGAGTTAGGGTGGCTTCTTGGACATGACATTTATCACAGAGAGGGGAGACAATTTAGGAAGATCTTGTTCAATTTGGTCTGAGTAGTATAACCTATGCAATACTTTAAATTGTATCAGGCAATGCCTGGCATTTAAAGAACAGTAGTGTATGTATAGTAGGCTTTCCTCCCATATATCTTTCGAAATGGGTAAACCCAGCTCGTCCTCCCATGCTCACCTATAAATCTCAGAGGGTAGGGTGTCAATGTTTGGAAGAGTGTTATAAATGTAATATATCAACTTACTTGTATTGGCATGTTTATTCAAACAATCATCTAATATATCTGGACCCATAAGAGGACAGTCTTGTGTATATGTTTTCACATAATCTCGGATTTGAAGGTATCTAAAAAAAAAAAAATCAGCGTTCAAGTGATATTTCTCCTGCAGTTCTTGAAAAGAAGAGAGAGTCCCCTTCTTATAGAGGTCTCCCACAGTATTAATTCCCAGGTTCTTCCATTGAACAAACACCATATCTAAAGTAGACGGTTTAAACGGGGGATTATTTGCAATAGGAAGAAGGAGAGACATATTTCTCAATTTAAGACTGAATTTCAGCTGTTTCCAGACACAGATAGTACTATGTATTATCGGATTTTGCTCATACGTTGACTTATTCAAATGTATTGGAGATAGGAGGATCGAGCCTATACTAAAAGGCAAACAAACATCCCTCTCCATTTTTAACCAATTTACACGTTGACATGTATCTTCCAAACAGAAAGTTATATTTTTAATATTAGTTGCCCAGTAGTAAAAAAGAAAATTAGGTAGACCTAATCCTCCATTTTCTTTGGATTTGCACAAATGTCTTTTGTGTATTCTATGGGTTTTGTAGTCCCAAATAAAGTTAGTGACAATAGAATAATTTAAAAAAAAGAAGCTTTTATGGAGATGTATAGGTATTGATTGAAATAAATATAAAAATTGCGGAAGGAAAATCATCATTATGGCATTTAATCTACCAATAAGGGAGATAGGAAGTGTTTTCCAAAATTGGATGTAGGCATACAGTTTAGTGATTAATGGTGGGAAGTTTATTTTAAACAGAGAGGAATACTTTCTAGTCACGTAAATTCCAAGATATCTGAACTTTTCAGTAACGATTCTGAAAGGAAATTGTTGGAGTTGAGAAGGGTCTAGTTCTTTTATTGGCATGATTTCACTTGTATTCCAATTTATTCTGTATCCAGAAAAAGAACCAAATTGTTCTATAATGTTTAGAACATTTGGAATACTAACTTGGGGATTAGTAATGTATAAAAGTACATCTGCATATAACGAGATTTTATTGGTGGTAAATTTGGTATTATATCCATAAATGACTGAATGGGACCTGATACTCTCGGCAAGAGTTTCTATGGCTAAAGCAAATAACATTGGTGAAAGGGCACATCCTTGTCTGTTACGCCTAGATAAATAAAATTTAGGTGAAAGCATTTGATGTGTCAGTATTCTAGCTGTCGGATTAGTGTATAAAAGCTTCACCCATAAAGTAAAGTTTTCTCCCAATTGACATTTTTCCAACACTGTGAAAAGATAAGACCATTCTGCTTGGTCGAAAGCTTTTTCTGCATCTAGAGAAATAATTGTTAGATCTTCATTTGGCATTCTCTGCAAATATATTATGTTAAACAAACATCTCAAATTATAAAACGAGTGTCGTTTAGGTATAAACCCAGTTAGATCTGGATGTATTAGTTTACCGATAACTATGCTTAATCTACGAGCCAAAGTCTTAGCTAGTATCTTCTGATCCGTATTTAAAAGGGCTATTGCCCTATGGGATCCAGGCTCCTCGAGATTTTTAAAATCTTTTTTGGGAATTAATGTAATAGTTGCTTCAGCAAGAGATTGTGGTAAAGACTGTTCTTTAAATGCTAGAATATAAAGGGCTTGTAAGCGTGGAGAAATTAAATTTTTTATAAAATTCGTTACTAAACCCATCCGGGCCAGGAGTTTTTCCACTTTTCAATGATTTAATAGTCTCTACGATGTCTTTTGTTGTTATCTCTGCGCCTAATTCATCCCGTTCCTCCTCATTAAGGAATGGGAGATTGCAATTCTCAAGAAAACCTTTCACCTTTGCAGGATCGACTGTTGTTTTACAATTCTACCAAACACTATATTCATCACATAAAAAAAAATTAATGGGTTTTTTGGCCTGTTCATCTATCTATATACTTTTAAAACTCTCTGGCTGTCGTCCGTCTGTATGTCTGTACGTCTGTACGTCTGTACGTCTGTACGTCTGTACGTCCGTACGCCGCCTTTGATACCGCCCCTGGCCCACACAGCGCACGGAAAGGCCCATATTTTTTACCATTTCCAAAGACATGACATTTATCTTTACGAATAGCCACTCCTGATTAAATTCGGTCCTGTTTATGTACACGTTTTTTTAATAAAATCCATCCCCCCCCTCCATCCCCATGTGATTTTCTCCAATTGTCTCCGATTTTCTCCGAAAACGACGCCATCTTTTTTTCTCCGATTTTCTCCGAAAACGACGCCATATTTTTTTCGCCGATTTTCTCCGATTTTTTCCGAAAACAACGCCATATTTTTTTCAGCAGATTTTCACCCCGGGGTCTGAAGCACGTTCGGGAACAACACCCCGGGGTGTCAAGCACTTTCGGGGACCAGACCCAACGGGTCTGCACTTGGTCTAGTTTCCTTTAATATTCAAAGTCTCTAAACTGAAATGGATGACACAGTCAACCTGGGCCTGCACTTCATCCTCCAGCACCTAGATCACCAGGGGACCTATGCGAGGAATTTGCTTGTTGATTTTAGCTCTGCATTCAACACCATTGTGCCAGAGCTACTACACTCCAAACTTTCCGAGTTGACTGTGCCTGAACCCCTCTGTCGGTGGATCACCAGCTTCCTGACAGACAGGAAGCAGCATGTGAGGCTGGGAAAGCACATCTCGGACCCGCAAACCCTCAGCAGAGGAGCACCACGAGGCTGTGTATTCTCCCCTCTCCTCTACTCTCTTTACACCAATGACTGCACCTCCACTGACTCCTCTGTCAAGCTTCTGAAGTTTGCGGAGGATACAACCCTGATTGGACTGATCCAGGATGGGGAGGAATCTGCCTACTGACAGGAAGTGACACAGCTGGCATCCTGGTGTCATCGCAACAACCTGAAGCTCAATGCTCTTAAGACAGTGGAATTGATAGTAGACTTTGGGAGAGCTCCCCCCTCCCCTCACCCCACTCACCATCAACAACACCACAGTCACATCTGTGGCGTCTTTTAAGTTCCTGGGAACCATCATCTCCAAGGATCTTAAATGGGGGGCCACCATCGACTCCACAGTCAAAAAGGCACAACAGAGCATGTACTTCCTGCGGCAGCTGAGGAAGCACAATATGCCACAGGCAATGATGGTCCAATTCTATACTGCCATCGTAGAGTCTGTTCTCACCTTCTCCATCATGGTCTGGTTTGGCTCAGCCACCAAGCACGACATCTGGAGGCTGCAGCGAATCGTTCGATCAGCTGAGAAGGCTGTTGACTGCAACCTTCCCTCCATTGATAAAATGTACACTGCAAGGGTCAGGAAGCGAGCAGGTAAGATCATCTCTGACCCCTCTCACCCTGGCCACAAACTCTTTGAATCACTTCCCTCTGGAAGGTGACTCCGGACTGTCAAAGCTGCCACAGCCAGACATAATAACAGCTTTTTTCCATGAGTGGTAGCTCTACTCAATAACCAAAAATCTGTAGCCTCCTTTTGAACTGGTATTTTATTTAATTCACATGTTTAATCAATAATGTTTTATTATTCATGTTTAATGTTTTATGTGTCATTCCTAACTGTCTCTGTGTGTCATGTTGTCACTTGCGGGCGGAGCACCAAGGCAAATTCCTTGTATGTGAATACTTGGCCAATAAACTTATTCATTCATTCATTCATTCATTCATCTAAAAGGAAATGAGTGCTGGAAACATCATTATGAAAGAAGCCCATCTGAGGCACATAAAACCATATGCTGTAACTAAAGTGTAATCATATGAGCCTTGAAATTCCTTTTGGCAGTAATCCTAGTGATCCTAGTGCCGCTCTCTGTGAATCTCATGTGCTTTCCCAGAGTGGGATATACAGTATTTCACAACCCATTTTCACTTGTTCTTTACTTGTTCTTGTGGTGAAGAGACTGATGTGTGTAAAATGTAGAACTAGTGACTATTGATAGTTTAATCAACACTGCCTGACATAATTGTTCATTAGAGGAAGGATACCGACTGAAGTTGGCTATATACATTATGTTAGCACAGTGATGTAGCGGTATAGTTGCTGCCTTACAGCGCCAGAGACCCTGGTTTAATCCTGACTACGGGTGCTGTTTGTACGGAATTTGTATGTTCTCCCTGTGACCTGCGTGATATTTCTCTGGGTGCTCCGGTTTCTTCCCTCATTCCAAAGACGTACAAGTTTGTAGGCTAATTGGCTTGGTATAATTGTAAATTGTCCCTAGTATGTGTAGGATAGTGTTACTGTGTGGGGGTTGCTAAGTCGATGTTCCATTTCAGTCGGCCTATCCCTTGTCAAGACTGAAGCGAAGATTGCCCGATCCAAGAGCACACATACTTCATCCCTTTGCTATTAATTATTGCTATTATCTGGGCGAATAAAGCAGAACTTAGCATGAATACTGCTTACATTGGTTATCTGTCCTTACTGAAAAGACTGGATAGGAGACTGAACCGATCACCATTTCCACTGGTTTCATGTCATTTGGCTCCAATGTAAGAATGTCTACTTAAAATATACATGGTTGGAGTATTCCAATTGGAATAATTGCTCTGGATCATGGTGTGAAATGCACAAAATCCAAATTCTGACCAGCATAAGTATTAACTCTAAATGACCACAAAACCCTATTTCCACTTAGGTAAAATGGAATTCAAGATGAGTCTGAAGAAAGATCCAGACCTGAAACGTCACCTATCCATGTCCTCCAAAGATGCTACCTGATTTGCTGAGTTACTCCAGCACTTTTTGTTTTATTCAGGGCATGATAATGACATGAAGTTGACAGTAACATTTCTGTTGCATTTTTGCTAACATAATGTATATAGCCAACTTATGATATTGGGTCTTTGTCACCTTAATTAGTGGTGTATGATGGTGTCTTCTCTATCACAATTGATGCATGATATTGTGCTGTTGCAAAAGATGAATTGTAGTGCACTCTGCATTAATTATCGCCACTATTATGTGGTGATATAATCTTTTATGTCTCCTCTGTCGGTACATTAATAGGAATCAGTACATTTTTGGTCTATAACATCCAAAGCATTAAACATGTTGCTCACTAATATCCTTTTATCAAATTGCAAACTTTGAGGTAAAAAAAGCATGGGAGAAATAATAAAGTACTCTGGATATAGAACAAGAGTTTTATTAAAACTTAATTATCAATCACTCTATGTTATTTCATTTTGATGGAAACCTGCACAAATGTGATCATTTTTTAACAAATGTTGGCTGGGTTGTTTCATGTTAAAAGCTGAAATAATCCCATGTCCTGCCTAAATTGTGTTTTGTAACTAAATTCTCTCACATTTAACACACCAGAGAGGAGGGCAACTGGGGACTAAAGCAATTGCTCACTGCATGCAACTGAGAATTTTGGGATGTTTAAATAAATTTAAATATTTTGTATATTTATGTGCAACAGCTTTCATCCTGGCACATTCGCAAGCCAAAAACATCAGCCATGATTTATAAAATTCGACTTAGGCTCCAACATCAATTGAAGAAATTTTACAAACTTCCATCTAATCACTGAAGAATTCCCAACAGTATTCTACTCTGGGATTTATTCCAGGAAATTTTCCCAATTGCACTGAATTTTTCTCATAACCTTGAGCCATTTTATTGTTTGACCAATGCAGAAAATCTCTGACAGGGCAAGTTTCCACATTACCAGAGTGTTGAAATAGCCTAATGCTCATCTTATTAATAATGCTCATATTCATGTTATTAATAACTACTCATCTAGCACCCTCTTTCTAACTAATAAATTCCTCTTGGAAACCTCATTCTGCTCCTGAATGCACAGCATATTACAATAACCCTTCAAATGGTATAATTCAAAAAGCAGCAGGATTAATTAATTATTTGATTACTATTTAAAAAGTTTGAAAAAAAGGGTGAATACTTTAACATTTCCCAACAGTAGTGAGATCATTAATGTAATAACAATGAAGCATGTACAATGTAACAAATATGAAAACTTTCCTTAAATTATTTCTCTTAAAATCTTAATTTTTACATGTTGCCAGGCAGCATCTGTGGACAAAATGGAGAACTATCTCGACCCAAAACGTGACCCATTCCTTCTCTTCAGAGATGCTGCCTGCCCCGCTGAGTTACTCTAGCATTTTGTGTCTAACATCTGTGGACAATGTAGGTTGATGACGTTTTGGGTCGAGACCTATCTTCATTCCTTGTGGGCCACCGGGTGGCGCCAGCAATGGCTGCCTCGATAACAGCCTGTCTGTCACTTCCTTTATGTTGTTTTAATAGTATGTGTTAAATGTATGTTTTTAGTGTTCTTTAGCTTGTTATGTGGGGTGTGGGGGAGGGGGTTGGGAAAACTTGTTTTAATCTCTTACCTCGACGGAGATGCAATTTTTTTTCTGTATTGTATCTCCGTCCACACTGCGGCCGAACATCAAGGAGTTGGTGGGCTCTGCTGGAGACTGACTTCGGGAGCTCCAACCGCGGGAGCCTGCAGACTTATCATCGCAGAGCTCGCGATCCCTTTGCCAGGGATCGACCTCGGAGCTCCAGCTACAGGAGCCTGCAGAATTTAATATCGTGGAGCTCGCTGTTCCTTGGTTAGAGACCGACTTCGGGAGCTCCAAGCCGCAGGAGCTTCGACCAGCCCAACGTGGGAGTTTCAGTTGCCCCGACGGGGGAGCTTCAATCGCCGGCTGCGGGAGCTTCCATTGTGCCAACAGATGTTTTGACTGCCCTGACCACGGGAGAATAAAGAGGAAGAAGATTGGACTTTATTGCCTTCCATCACAGTGAGGAATCTGGGGAATCTGCTGTGGTTGATATTTATGTCAACTTTTATGTAGTTGTGTGTCTTGTTGTTGTTTTTTGTATGGCTGTATGCTAATTCACACTTCACTGTACCTTAATTGGTACACGTGACAATAAAGGGCCTGTTCCACTTACGCAATTTTTTCGTCAACTTGCCGGCACCCATCATAGTCGCAGCAGGTTGCCGAAAATGTTCAACATGCTGAAAATCCAGCGGCGACCAGAAATGGTACGACTCTTTGGGCGGGTACTCAGCACCAAACAGGCGTCACCTCGCGACATGTCAGAATTCTACTCCCCTATGTACAAACGTAGAAATGCAACCAGCAGAATGACTGCACAGTGCAGAAATTCAATCATCACAACTTTTTTAATGCTTGGAAATGTGGAATTAAATCCATCTTGCCAGCATCATTCACTACTTATGAATTAATAAATAAATACAAACATAAATTAACTTTATAGTATACTAGACTAAGTGGGACCCAGTGGGTCCCATATTTACAAGGGCTGGTCTCCCAACGCAATATTTCACCTCTCCACCAATTCCAATATTGGTAGCCAGTGGGGGGGGGGGCTTTCTGGAGCGCTAGGATCAAAGGGACTGGTTTCCAGAGGGCTAGTATGGACATTGTGGGCCGAATGGATTCTTGGGTTGGTAGCTCAGTCACTCAGGGCTGGGGCTGGTGGGCTGGCAGCTCAGTCAGGGCTGGTGGGCTGGCAGCTTAGTCACTCAGGGCTGGTGGGCTGGCAGTTCACTCACGGATATTCCTTGAAATTCCATTTAAAGCAGAGTGCAGGCCACCAAATTCAATTTCATAGCATTTCAGGCAGAGTGCAGGCCACCAATGTCAATGTCATAGCATTTCAGGCAGAGTGCAGGCCACCAAAGACAATTTCATAGCATTTCAGGCAGAGTGCAGCCCACCAAAATGAATTTCATAGCATTTCAGGCAGAGTGCAGGCCACCAAAATCCATTTCATAGCATTTCAGGCAGAGTGCAGGCCACCAAAGTGAATTTCATAGCATTTCAGGCAGAGTGCAGGCCACCAAAATCCATTTCATAGCATTTCAGGTAGAGTGCAGGCCACCAAAGACAATTTCATAGCATTTCAGTCAGAGTGCAGGCCAGCAAAGTCAATTTCATAGCATTTTAGGCAGAATGCAGGTCACCAAAGTCAATTTCATAGCCTGTCAGGCAGAGTGCAGGCCACCAAAGTCAATTTCATAGCATTTCAGGCAGAGTGCAGGCCACCAAAGACAATTTCATAGGATTTCAGGCAGAGTGCAGGCCACCAAAGTCAATCTCATAGCATTTCAAGGAGAGTGCAGGCCATCAAATTGCCAAACAACTAATTGCATTGTCATTAAGGGCTAACAAATCATTTATTGCAAGTACGTTGCAGACTCACGGTTCAGTTGATTCACAGCTTAGAATCACAGTTGTGGACTCTCCCTCGCGATCTTCCTGAGTGACTGACACGTCCAGCCACCTGGGGTTTTATAGTCCTGCCCCCCCCCCCCCCACCAGAAGGGGCATTACCTTTGTCATGGTGATTGACAGGCGAGGGGACCAATCAGCTGATCTCAAGATTTTTTTAACATGTCTTATATTTTTCATCGATTGGAAAAATCCTCAGGGCTGGCTCAGCGGAGGAGGACTGTGAGTAAGATAACCAAAAATCATAGCGATATATGGTAGCGTTTTTTCTAAAATCAATATACAGCGCAGACTGGATGTGGTCAAGATGAGACTTTTAGTTATATAGATGTAAATGTGTGAAGTAGGTATCGCAAGTGTGCTGAGGTGCGGAGTGTTTGGAGATCATGGAACAAAAAGGTGCATAAGTTTCAGCAGTTCTCTGTGTATTTTGTGAGTCACTCTACACACAGTACCCACAGATGCTTTACAGATGTGAGGGAAGGAACTGCAGATGCTGGTTTACATTGATGATAGACAAAAAATGCTGGATGTAACTCAGCGGGTCAGGCATCATCTCTGGAGAAAAGGAATAGGTGATGTTCCAGGTCGAGACCTTCCTTCAGACCTTTCCAGATATTTTACAGATAATTTATAGATGTTGGCCAAAATGTTTTAATAATTGCTATAGAATTAAATAAATTAAACAATAACACTTGACTCTTAAATATCCAAGGACATGCGACCTCAAAGAACTTGGAGCGAAGGCAGGAGAATGGGGTTGAGAGGGAAAGATAGATCAGCCATGATTGAATGGTGGAGTAGAGTTGATGGGTCGAATGGCCTAATTCTGCTTCTAGAAATGAATGTATGAATTTATGGCTCATAATGAAGAAAATGTACACTTGCTTCTCTCTGAGAAAAAGTATATAATTTTATATTTCCAAATAGGATGGAAGTTCTAATGATGCAAACATCTCCACGCACCTCCTTAGATGGCACTGTTATTGTGTCTAGATTTGCCAAGAATTTAAATGTGGTTTCTGAATATCTTGCATCACTTGATTCCCATTATGCATTGACAAAGGGCCAAAAGCAATTAACAAAAATAACAAAAAAATGTCTTTGTGCCTATGACTTCCCAGACAGCCAGGTCCAAAGCTCAGCTGTGCTCTCCAGGAAGAGAAGCCAGCTGTTGTGCAGGGAGAGACTGAGAAGTGGTCAAGTTACCCTGGTATAATATTGAGCATAAGTTCCAGCTATCTTCTCATAGATTTGGAAGTCGGTTTGGACCTGACAGAAGCTAAACAGGAAGCATCAATGATTGCTGTTGATATTCCTATTGCAGAAAGAACCATACAAGTTAAGAAAGTAGCTATCTACTTTGATTTAGCAGATCATAACATGGATTCGAGAAGCCACCACTGGGGCGAAAGTAGAACAAAATCCGCTACGACCAATTTTGCCCTGACCAAAATTGGAAATGAACCCTGTTATTGGGCTAACACACACGTATAGCTCTGTGTGATCACCAGCTCAGACCTATTTTTCCAAGGTTCTTTTTTCACACACATGCATCAGCAATAAAACACCAGCTCTTGGTTCCCTGTGACTTTAAAAAAAATGTATTGGTGATCAACCCTTACATAGTGGAGAGGCTGCTATTGTACTTATAGGTCGACATTGCAGTCGTACTTCTACATCTTTAGTCAGGCCTTTTACATTGTCCCTGTTCCAAGTAACTGTCTTGTACCCGTACAGAGAGATATTCAGTTAGCATAGTACTGTAACATCTAAAAATATGTGAAGTTAAAGTGTGTTGGTTTATTACTAAGTTTTAGTGGTCTGATAAATGACTCCTGGAGTTTTCAACAAAACTTTATTCAAAAGTTCAAGTTGCAGCATACAGGTTTAACAGACACGTCTGGCCACATCGGTGGTCAGCGCTGAACTAACGCGCGCAAGGGAAAAAACGCGCGAAAACAACAGCCCCTCCCGAGTCACGTGACCGCGGCTTCCGAACGCCGGGTTCGATATCTGCGTGCACTAGCAGGCGCCGCTACAAAGTATTCAATTAATCCAGGAAATCTTCCTGTCCTGCACCATCAAAGTCCCGAAGCTGCTGGATAGTCAGAGTTCTACTCTTCTACGTGCAAGACATAGAACAGTAAAATTTCACTAATGCATTGGGCTGAGTTCATTACAAAGTCACACCAGCTGTCTTTCAAGGGGTAATGATGATCGACCAAGTTACAACTTTAACTTTTCCTCATGTTTTTCACCTCGTCTTGACTGTTTTAGTTTGCTGCAATGTCTGCAAAGTCTGGATGAAGAAATTGAAAGTTGAGAAATTAATGTTGAGTAGGAATGAAAGAAAATTAAGTAAAACATTAAAAACATGATACTGCATCAGACAGCTCATACTGAATTGACATTTGGTCTTTTGAAAACATGATTTATTTGAATTCCAAAACCATTCCGTTACATTTTACAATATGATTTATAAATAACAAGTTTGCTGGTAAAATGTTAACTTACAAACCATTGTCTGGTCTCATATTTTCACTCTATTTTTGTCAATTTTTTCCACTCCCCCCAAGTAGCTACCCTTTGCTTTGTTTAGTTGCAAGGATACCAGCCATCTTCCTGATTTGTGGATTTATATTTTTGCAGCAAGACATAATTTATAAATGACATTATAAAACATTACATAATGGTTCCGTAATGCAAACACATACTTTTTTTGAAAGTCCACACAATTCATATCAATTCAGTTTGAAAAGGCTGACACTGAATTATGTTTTACTGCTTTACTTAATTTCCTAATTTACTGCTCAAAATAATTTTCTCAATTCTCAATTCCACCATCTAGAATTTCTGTCAATTAAAACAAATTTTAAAGAAAGTCTGAGGAAATAATGTGGCCAAGTAGTACATCTTATTACAGAATTAAAACTTCTTCAACGGCAGTCATTTTGATTCCCTGATATGTTCAATTTTTGGCATTTTTATTGTACTATTATTGCACTCTTAATGTTTATTTTTTGTTCTTATGTGTATGTATGTATGTATGTATGTATGTATGTATGTATGTATGTATGTATGTATGTATTTGTGTACACATACACACACACACATTATATATATAGATGGGCATATATATTTATATATAATTTATATATATATACTAGACGAAGTGGGACCCGTTGGGTCCCAGCATCACATGGGAGGGCTGGTCCCCCAACGCAATATTCCACCTCTCCACCAATTCCAATATTGGTGGCCGGTGGGGGGGGGGGGGGGGACTTTCTGGAGCGCTAGTATGGGTGTTGTGGGCTGAAGGGACTGGTTTCCAGAGGGCCAGTATGAACATTGTGGGCCGAATGGATTCTTGGCCTGGCAGCTCAGTCACTCAAGCCTGTTGTGCTGGCAGCTCACTCACTCACGGCTGGTGGGCTGGCAGTTGACTCACGGCTATTCCTTGAAATTCCATTTCAAGCTGGGTGCAAGGCCACCAAATTCAAGTGCAGTTTCTTACCACTTCAAGCAGGGTGCAAGGCCACCAAATTCAAGTGCAGTTTCATACCATTTCAAGCAGGGTGCAAGGCCACTAAAGACAGCGAGTCGTGACCTCTCCCTCCTCCCTTGCGGAGACTGAGCTACACCCACACTTCTGGGTTTTATAGTCCCTCCCCCCTCCCACCAGAAGGGGCGTGGCCTTCATGGCATGATTGTCAGGAGATAGAATCTCAACATTTTTTAAACACTAATAACTCTTTTATTTTTATCAATGGGAAAAATCCTCGGCACCTGATGAGCAGAGGGGGACTCTGAGTAAGATGGGCAAAAATCACAACCGTAAGTGGCAGTTTTTTTTTCTAAAATCAATATACAGAACAACAGGAAGTAGTCAAGATCAGACTTTTAGTAATATAGATATATATATATATATGATAGACAAAATGCTGGAATAACAGCGGGACATGCAGCATCTCTGGAGAGAAGGAATGGGTGACGTTTGAGATCGAGCCCCTTCTTCAGATAGATGTCAGGGGAGAGGGAGATACATAGATATGGAAGTTAAGGTGTGAAAACAGGACAAAGGGGCTGGAGATTAAAGAACGTAGAATGGATTAAAAATCATGACATTAAGGTTTTTCATGTAAATGTGGAACTCTGCTGTTGTGGCGGCAGCCTATACACGGGCCACTTATGCTCGAACCCTCGTCAGGAAGTACGAGGGCGGGCATGTGACATCATGGGCTAGAGGGAGTGTCCTGGTACTTAAGGTCATCTCACGTCGAGACCACCAGGTGTTCAACCGGTAGCTGAGCCCGAGGGAACAACCTCGCTCAGCTTCAGCAACAACATTAATAATAGTTAGCGCACCAACCTAACGTGTCGACCCTTGAATAAACAACTGTTTGAACCGGCCTGACAGGTCTCCTCTTTATTCACCACGTTTGGTGCCACTACATTGGTGACCCCCGACTGTCCAAATTGAAATTTGGATTTCTCCTGAAGAATGCAGCCTCGGGAGACCTGATGTCTGCAGCCGACTGCCCAGCCCTGCAGAACTACGCTGTCGCCAACCCGGCCCTGCGGTAATGTATGCCGCTACATCTGGGATGCCGCCGCTTCCCCACCAGCTGCTGCTCACCGGAGCTAAGAAGCCACGGCTGCCGCCGCTCTCCTGCTCCCGGCAACGGGGCAGGCCGCCTTGTGTGACGGCCACCGAGCTCCCCCGCATGACCTGCCCGGAGCCAACTACCGGAGCGGAGAGGTTTTACCTGCCCCCGCTGCCCCACCAGCTGCTGCAGGAGCTGCGAGCGTAGCAGCCTCCTGCCCACAGCAAACCCGACGGCCCCTGGAGCGGAGAGAGTACCTGCCGCTCTCCCACTCCCGACAACGCACCAGGCCCCGGCCTCGCACCGGGCCTCCCCGGCCTCGCCGGGCCTCTCCGCTCCAGGCCGTGCCCCGGCCTCACCTCATCGCGGACCCGGCACTGCAACAGGCTCGCCGCGGCTACACGCCCAGCACCGCACGTGGCCTCACCGCAGCCACGGCTCCACGTCCTGCACCGCACCTGGCCCCGCCGGCCGCTGCCGAGGGCCTGGCCACCCGATAGGGCGGGCTTACCTGGGGCGCCTGCCGAAGACGCCCTTTTCCTCCTCGCCGGCGTGGACTCCGAAGATCCCTGGGCGCTGGCTGTCTGCCTGTCCGGCCCGGGGATTCAATTGCTGGTGAAGGCCACCTCAGCCGGCCGGCAAAATGGCCACCGCGGCCTCCTGAGCAAGCGGCCGAACAAAACTACAACTAAAATGGCCGCTGAGAAGCGCGAACTCACCTGACCGCCATCCACAGCGCCACCTTCCGGCCGGATGCCGTCACTGCAACCTCACCGCCGTCCACAGCACCACCTTCCAGCCGGATGCAGTCTGACCACCGGCAACAGCGCCACCGTCAGGTCGGAGGCTGTCACTGCAACGCTGCACAGCTTTCAAATCCTGCACTATGAACACTGGACAATTTGAACTTTGGACACTGATTGCACTGTAATTTGTGTTGTTACTGTTCCTTTTGTGTTCACTGCATCTCCACGCCCGGTTCAGAAATTGGTTTGTTTATTTTATTTCCCCTCAAAGATGACGACGTCTCCCAGCCATTCCTGGGGGCCGCATTTTACAGGACACTCTCCCTTAGCTGGTCGAGGAGATGCGACTGTGTCTCTTCTGTCTGGCGGTTACTGCATCGGTCCCCTCGCACCCCTCGGTACCTCGGGATCGCCCACGCAGAGCGTTACTGCGCCCGTGGGCCCTCCGTCCCGACCCACGCCCGGGGTGTCCCAGACCCACATGCAGTAGCCGCCCTCGACCATGCTATTCCTTCCGTCCGGCGGTTTCTGCATCGGTCCCCTCGCACCCCTCGGTACCTCGGGATCGCCCACGCAGAGCGTTACTGCGCCCGTGGGCCCTCCGTCCCGACCCACGCCCGGGGTGTCCCAGACCCACATGCAGTAGCCGCCCTCGACCATGCTATTCCTTCCTCTGGTTCTGGGGGGGGTCCTGTGGCGGCAGCCTATACACGGGCCACTTATGCTCGAACCCTCGTCAGGAAGTACGAGGGCGGGCATGTGACATCATGGGCTAGAGGGAGTGTCCTGGTACTTAAGGTCATCTCACGTCGAGACCACCAGGTGTTCAACCGGTAGCTGAGCCCGAGGGAACAACCTCGCTCAGCTTCAGCAACAACATTAATAATAGTTAGCGCACCAACCTAACGTGTCGACCCTTGAATAAACAACTGTTTGAACCGGCCTGACAGGTCTCCTCTTTATTCACCACGTTTGGTGCCGCTACACTGTGGTGTTTTGCAAGAATGTTGGTTTTATCATGGAGTTCAGTCATAGAGGAATCATTTGTGGTAGTTTCTCTGGGGAATCTGTTAGAATGAACATAAATTAGCTTCATTTGAATGTTGAGAAATAGCTGAAGGAGACAAATGTAAAATTTCAGTATCTTACATTTTTCAAATTGTCGTAGTATATCAAAATCCTTTAATTTTTTTACATTAATTATATTTAAGTGTTTATTACAAATAATTATATTTGCTCTTAATTCTAGATTTTTAGAATTTGGTTGTCAAAGCCTTTTTTTCAGCTGCTTCTTGCACAACCTTCTTCTATGAAGTATGTGTAGTAGCGAGCGTGTAATGTCTACTCCATGTTAGAAGAAACCGTGCCCAGGCAATGCCCATCACCAGAAGTTTGGATGCCTCACAGACAGGCCCAACAGACCTGAACTCTGCTATCACGGCTCAACAACTCCGATACTTTGACATTGACCTTGTTGCCCAGAGTAGGACGCAAGAGGAAAAGCATTAAGTGTAAAATACCAAGTGCTGAAGGAACTCAACGTGCCAGGCAGCATCTGTGGAGGGAATGGACAGACGACGTTTCAAATCGGGACCCAACCTCAGTCTGAAGAAAGGTCCCGACCCAAATCTTGATCTGTCCATTATGCTGTCTGAAGCACTGAGTTTTTCCAGCACTTTTTGCTCAAGATTCTATCACTTGCGGAAGAGTTACCAGGCTCCATCCTTTTGCTCCCATCTTTGTATCGATTTGATTAAATCAATGAAAATCTACCTGAGTTCTGGTTTTGCCATCTGTGGTGGCTGTGAGAATGACACCGATCTGAGTATTTAAGATCTGCTGCATCTACAATGATTGGTTTGGTTCTGCTAAGAAACCTTACAATAGATAGACACAAAATGCTGGAGTAACTCAGTGGGACAGACAGCATCTCTGGAGAGAAGGAATGGGTGACATTTCGGATTGAGACCCTTCTTCAGAGGAACGTCACCCATTCCTTCTCTCCAGATATGCTGCCTGTCCCGCTGATTTACTCCAGCATTTTGTGTTAATCTTCGGTTTAAACCAGCATCTGCAGTTCCTTCCTACACAAGACACCATACAAATTCAATTCAACATTTTAAAAACTCCAAGACACTACATTAACTCATGAAGAAGTTCCAGACAGTTCTAAAATTGCCTCTTTGAACTTTATTATTCATTTTCTGTATGTGCTTAATAAATATTAATCATGTGCACATTATATGAATGTCTATAAATCTAACTTGGATTTCACTGATTTACAGAGTAACTATAAGATCAAATCTGTGGAATCTTTTAGTCCAAACAATAAATCATACCGGCAGAATAAAATAAATTCCTTGCTCTGTACTGCCTATTTTCAAATTAAAAATTGCCCCATGTTGATATCCATAATCAACATAAAAGGGTAAAAGTGCACGTAGTCATGTGCACTTAAAGAAATCCCATATTTATTTACAGGAAACATTGTAGTCAAATACCTCTTCAAAGATACAGTGTCAAGGCACAAATGATAATATTTTCCATGGATTCCTCTCTTCACAAGTTACGCACTGAGTGGGATTTTTTTTGTAACCTTGACTATCTGCTGCTTGGATTTTAGTGTTATTCTATTTTACACAGCAGCTCAAACACTCTAACTACCTATATCATTTTCATATGCCAGAAATATTCTCAAAGCATATTTAAGAGAGGGAAAAAATTGAGCAGCTCTCAACGGTTCAGCTTGCTACAGGCTGTGTTTTTGTGCGAGTTTTCCTTGGTGGCAGTGAACAAAGTGTTCCACTG
The DNA here is from genome assembly GCA_038087875.1 of Malacoraja senta. Lineage (NCBI taxonomy): Eukaryota > Metazoa > Chordata > Chondrichthyes > Rajiformes > Rajidae > Malacoraja > Malacoraja senta. Next base: position 67,270,784 of record CM075977.1, on the reverse strand, counting down.
TGGAGTAGGTTGTATGCTGGTAGACACAGTGTCTGTACAGGGAGTTCCTGTCCCTGGCCCAAACCCACAGACCCTCAGCAACGAAGGACAAGGTCATCCATTGCTTTCTCTGCTTCCCACTGGAGCCCACTTCGCTCTGCTCTGGTGGAATGTGCGAGTACATAAAGGGGCACTTTCACATCACAAGCAGACAACTCCAAACCAGGGCTTCGTGAAACAAATAAAAAGAAAAAGCGTTTTCTTTTTTCAGGAAAAATAACATCTGTAAAGCGAAAAGAAAGTCTAAATTTTCTGCCGCATGATCACGCAATTTTCTTTTGCGTTATGAATTCGGGGTGACTGTGGTTTATTTACATTTGAATCAATCCTTGTTTGCTTCTTTTCCTCAGGGTGTCATTAGTGCTGGAAACCTACACATAGTGATTACAGCACTGGGTTATTTGGTGTTTAGTGCAATTCCAAAGAACTACTGAAAATTGCAAACAGCGTATCTCCCTATACTTCTATCATCTAATAACATTTCAAAATGTCCCAATCCGTGTGTGAAGCTCTTTAACCACATTGCTGTGGTGCTATCTCACACTAGTTTACTATCAAGTAAAGTCTCAGTAGTAGAGTCTGCAGAGAAGTAAACAGTGTTTAAGAAACTCCTACATTTGTGCTTAATTACTGAGGTAAGAATGTCTCCAAACAGAATTCACTACATCACACTGCAATTTCTTACTTCTATCTTTTTTATTTATCCTGCCAAGGCTCCCAGTCACCACCTACAGATTCCTGTCTCACAAGCCAGCCTTTCTACTGCACAGCCAGTGCAGACTTCAAAGATTTCAAGAACACAACTGACAATACTTTATCCTAAATTTGTACTCTGGATAATTGATGAAAAAGGAAACAGATTAGGCCTGGAAATGTAAAAAGAGCGAGGGAAAAAGGCAAGTGCTGGAAATGTGAAATGAAAAAAAAAGCACTACAACTGCACAACAAATCAGATAATATTCATGACAGGAAAAGACTGATTGTAAGATATATTGAATAAATCGAATATATTACTAACAATTTCTACTTTTACTTAAATTCAATGAATAAACATTTCTAATTTCCAATTGCATGGTCTCAGTTAGAGAAAACCCATGGTAGTCATTCATTTTTAAGCAAGGTTCAGATATCATTTCACCCCACTCCCTTCTTTAAATCTGTCCAATGAGTAGCACCAAATTATTTTTCTCTTATAATGAAACTTAAATGCTGTTTTTAATATATTAATTTCAGCATCTCCGGTTCCTGTGAGGTCAATATTTATCACCCATTCCGAATTGCCATTGAGAGATAGGTGGTGAGATACCTTCTTGATCTGCTACGGCCCTTCCGGTGAATGAGAGCTAATGGGTGGGGAGTACCAGGATTTAGATGTCGTGATGATGATCGAACAGCAAGATATTTCTGAGTGAAGATAATTTACAAGTTGGAAGGTAACCTGCTGGTGGTGGTGTTTGATGGTAGAAGGCGTGGGTTTGGGAGGTGCTGTCAGAATAGCTTGGGTGAGTAATGGTAAAGCATTTTATAGACTGCAGGCATTGTGATCTGGTGATGGAGGGAATCAATGGTGAGATGGCTGATGGGGTGCTTATAAAATGGGTTGGTCTGTCCTTGATCGTGTAGGGTTTTCTTGCTGTTGCAGAAACCCAGTCTCTGGAATTGTACTAAATACCAAATAACCCCAGTGCAGTAATCACTATGTGAAGGTTTCCAGCACTTCTCTTTTACATGGCTGGTAGATGTGTATTTACGTGGCTGGGGTTTCTAGTCAATGGTGACTCCATCACAATGTTAATGGTAGGGAAACTGTACAATGGTAATGACAATGAATATCAAGGATAGGTGGTTAGATTTTCACTTGTTGGATTCACATTGGTGCTGTGCATTCACATTGTTGCATGTATCACTGATGTAATTTGCAGGATTTTTGCACAGTTATGCATGTGATCCATTGATAATTCTAGGAACTGCGTGCATCGTGCGATGTCCTGCAGAGGCTGGAGTTCTTAAAGCTAACATTCAAAATTGGTTCTGTGGCTGGAAAGATTGGGCTTGCTGTGGCCTTTCAATTTAGTAGCAGGGATGTCACCTGCCACTTACAAATCCATACCTGAATGTTATCCAGGTCTTGCCATATGGACTCGTGCTGTTTGCAGGCATGGGATGTCATTTGTTGAGGAGTTAGTTCATTCTCCCCAACATCTTACCTGCAGCAAGGTGACCAAAATTCTACACAATACTCCAACATAATGTGGCCTCACCAAGGTAAGTGTATTTTTGAGAAATACATTCTGTGTTATCCTCAAGTTGCATGCGTCACAATCACGTGGAATTGTAACATTAGCCTCAAAGGTTCCTCCCTGCCATTCAACCCTTTTAATGGAGCACATTTTTTAAAGAGCTTGAAATCATCTGTATAACAAACAAACAAAATTTAGCTTATGATTATTAACAATAATTCAGGGTCTAAAATACATGTAAGGTCATTGGGCCTGCAATCACCCTTGGACGGTACAAGTGGATTACTCTAGTGAATCACTCTTAAAATCTACTGATTAGTCTATGGACAGTGGCATCTATCTAATTGTGATGTTTGGTGGACTGTGTGGGGTGGGAGGACCCGTTGCTCCTCCCGCTGCACAGGACAAAGGGAGATGTCTTGTATATAGTTGTCCTGTCTGTGAACAGTGAGTTGCAGCCATTTTGAGTTGTCTTGCTGCCAGCATTGAAGTAATGTAATAAAGCTTTATGTTGTACCTTGAAGACTCTCAAGTACTTGTGCAGACTTTAGAAGAAGAACACGAAACTAATGAAGTCTACGTGAGCCATCGGGTTGCATCTATACCTCAGCGTTTGACGGCACTGGGCCTGTACTCAATGGAGTTTAGAAGAATGAGGGAGGACCTCATTGAAACGTACAAACTAGTGAAAGGCCTGGATAGAGTGGATGTGGAGAGGATGTTTCCTATGGTGGGAGAATCTAGGACTGGAGATCATAGCCTCAGAATTGATGTTCTTTTAGGAAGGAGATGAGATGAGGATTGTCTTTAGTCAGAGGGTGGTGAATCTGTGGAATTCTTTGCCTCAGTAGGCTGTGGAGACCAATGGATATTTTAAAGGCAAAGATTATCTATAATAATTCTTGATAATTTTGGGTGCCGGGGGTTGTGGGGAGAAGGCAGGAGAATGGGGTTAGAAGGGAGAGATCAGCCATGACTGAATGGCGGAGTAGACTTGATGGGCCGATTGGTCTAATTCTGCTAGCATCACATGACCTCATGCAGGATAAAATATATAGGAATATTTTGAGCAGTACAGCAAATCAGCAATACAATAACAACTTTTTTTTGAGAGAAGGGAAGCATAACATTTAAATCTGAGCATTATTAGATATGGAAACTGCTAATTTCAGCTCTAAATGTTTGTAACGGCTTAAGAGTTGATAAATTAGAGCAACAAAGCAAACTCACATAAAACTCTGTAATATTATGCCACTGTGTTTTTGCAATATAATAGTTCTTCTAAAACATACTGTTTGAAGAAAATCTTTTTTGGAAGCATTTTTCCTCATTTTGTAGGAACTCTTTCTTGACTATTTGTGAACTTAAAGTACAGTAAATTATTATCAAATGGAGCAGCAACACGGATACTGGGAATATAAAAGTAGTATCCAAGCAATGATTATTTATTTTTGACATATCAACATTTAAACCTCATTTTTATTTCATATCACTGAATGAATTGTTTGATTTTGTGTGCAGTTGAATTTTTGAATAATATTTTGTGCTATGTCTGGTTCATTAAAAGTTTAATTTAATAATTTTAAGTTAAAAAAATAACTTATTGAACTTTCTGTATGTTATGCAGAAAGGAATTGTAGATGAACAAGAGGACATTCAAGTGATCAAGCAGTCACATGCAAGCATGTGAGGCCAAGAACCTTTTTTTCTAGTCAGATGATTAAAAAAATATCTATTACTCAATATTAAAAAATATGTATAAGCAACAGCTCCAAATACATCAACAAGGTATGTATCTCTTCTCTTAAAGGGTTTTAATTAGATGGAATTTAATTTAGTTTTGAATATGCCACTCCTTCTTTCTGAACTTTCTTCACCCTGCACTTTCATGACATATTCTGTGTCACTGCCCTCCTTATTCACATAACTTCTAGTCTTCTGCCATCATTGCAGCTAAGCTCAGGATGTGGAGGCTTTTGAAAGGAAGCAGAAGAGTTTAGTTTAGTTTTAGTTTAGAGATACAGCTCAGAAACAGCCCCTTTGGCTCACCGAGTCCGCGCCGACCAGTGATCCCCGCACGCTAATAGTAGGGACAATTCCCATTTTATCCCCAAGCTAATTAGCTTACAAACTTGTGTCTCTGGAATGTGGGAGAAAACTGGAGTTTCCCGGAGAAAACCCATGCAGGTCACGGGGAGAACGTACAAACTCTGTACAGGCAGCAGCTATAGTCTGGATCAAACCTGGGTTTCTGGCGTTGTAAGGCAGCAACATTAGGGGGGAGGTGGGGGGGAGGGAATGGTGTTCCTTATTGTCGATTGTCCGCTATAACCGAGTAAGGGATTCACTCCAACCACCTAGCGGTCGCTCCGTGAAACAACAAGTTGTTTTCAAATACAAAGTTCTTTTATGTGTAGGAAAGAACTGCAGATGCTGGTTTAAATCGAAGATAGACACAAAATGCTGGAGTAACTCAGCGGAACAGGCAGCATCTCTGGAGAGAAGGAATGGGTGACGTTTCGGGTCGAGGGTCGAGTCAAAAGAACGGGCTTGACCCGAAATGTCACCTATTCCTTCTCTCCAGAGAGGCTGCTTGTCCCGCTGAGTTACTCCAGCATTTTGTGTCTATCTACCAAGTTCTTTTAAACAGCTAATAATGTATTTCTGTTACTGCGCTAAAAATACTAAAGGCTGTTTGTTTCATTGTTTAATGAGAGATTCATTGCACAAGTGTCGATCAAAGCAATTGCTTGTCAATTTCAATAGCCTTCAGCCGTGTAATTAACAGCCTGTGACCTTAAAGGGACAGTGGTGTCTGGTTACTGTGGAAACACTCCATCCACCATAACCTAAGTCTGTGATAAAGAGGTCTGTAATATACAAAATAAACCATCCATTTCAGGTCTTTACACCTTCTGGGAACTACTCGCAATGCATTAACATCTTTTTATATTCATACTGTTATGATCTGTAGAACCAAAGAGGATAAATGTCTAAAATTTCCTGATTTTAAATTGTCTGAAAATTATCTTAGTGTCTTCAATAAGGTCAAATATCTTGGGGATTTTATTACAGAACAAATGACAGATGATGAGGATATTTATAGGCAACGACGTATGCAGTATGTACAGACGAATATTCTCTTGCGTAAGTTTGGTGCGTGTACAGATGTGGTGAAGATGTCTCAGTTTAGAGCATATTGCACACCACTCTATACTGCACACCTGTGGTCAAACTAAAGAAAGACAAGCTTTTACAGAGACTAAAGGTGGCTTATAATGATGCCATGAGAACACTGCTAAGAAAACCTAGATGGTGTAGTGCCAGTAAAATGTTTGTGGCTGCAGGAGTCAGTACTTTAGAAGCTATCCTAAGAAATCATATGTATAAATTCATTTGCAGGATAAATGACTTAAAAAATGTAATTATCGTGGCCCTGTTAAATGTAAGGTTTAGCACTACACGGCTACGAATCCCAGTTGTTGAGACACTGGTATCGCTGTCTCATTGTCGGACACTGATCTTTCTTTTTATTCTGGATTTTAAATCATGTATTGTGTACTTTTTGTATATAATTTATGATGTGTTTATGTAATATACTAAGCTTTTATATGTATTTTATAGTGTTTTTATGTGTAATGTATTTTATGTAATGTTATCTCATGTCTGGACCTTTGAGTCTGAAATAAAGTTTAATAATAATAATAATTTACTTAAATAAGGTGAACAATATTGTAGGTATGTTACAAAACTTACCTTCAGTCGCGCTGTAATTCTGCCACTGGCCGTGTGCGCGATTTTGGCGCCTTTAAGGGGGGGGCGGGGTTAAAACGCGGGTTTCTCCCTTGTCCTGGAAATATTTTGTTGGAGTACAAAACTTCGCTGACAAAATCGTTCCTACCGGCGATTTGTGAATTTTTTTTTTAAATTAAATCGTCAATGTCAGCGCTAGAGTCATTTTAAAAGCAGCTCCTGAAGCGTCAACGCCAATAACGGGGACGGATTTCACACAATGGACAGGTAAACAAAAGTGCTTTCTTTAAATGTATAAAAGTGCTTCTTAAGAAGCCTTTAATTCACATTTTGTCATGCGACACGGTGATTTTATTCCCCGAATTAACGGCAGTATTTTTCATGCCAATACGGGGTTAAATTCACCGCAAATGAACGTTCCAAAAGATCGCGTTCCAGTAATTCTCACTCGCAAGATGAATTAAATCCCCATTAATTTACAGGTATTAAACATTCAATTCCTTCCATTTGGCCTGTAAATTCATGAAAATTAGATTTAAAAATTATGTTATATTGTGAATTATTGTGTGAATGTTATTTGGACACTTAGGCTATTTAAAAATGTTAATCTATTCTTAAGAAATTGATAGATGTTTAGATCTAGTAATTGAATTTTGTAATTAGCTACAATTAGGTAACTAACTAATTATATGCTTTACTTTCATGTCTTCGAAGTAAGATTGTTTCATATTTGTTTCAGAATGCTTCAATCTATAATACCTGAAAATTTCTTTCAGTTACCATAATTTTTAAGAAAGTTATGGGCTTTTAACTGTCCTCGATCACAGCTTTTGTGTTAAGTCAATGGAAAAGCAATAGGGAACTAGATGCTAATTTCTGAGTATGATAATGGCCATAACTTTTTTAATACTGAAGATATGAAAGTGAATTAAGTGTCAAATTAAACTTCTTTTTATGCTTTATCTGATGGGATAAATTGCAGACTTTATTTTTTAAATCTCAAAATTTTGTAACATTGCTAAATATTGCATGTCGGATTCTCCAGGGACATCATGCTTTTACCAGCATGGCACTAGAGTGGGCTACCAATTACTTTCAATACTGAATCCACACCGACAGCCCATGTATCCTGCAGAAACAAAGAGCAGCAGATGCAGGTTAATACACAAAAGGACATAAAGTGCTGGAGTAGCTCAGCAGGTCATCAGCATCTCTGGAGAGCATGAATAGTCGACTATTTCAGTTGAGACCCTTCTTCAGACCCCATCTCCTGCCCGCTAACACTCCTGACCCCCAGGCTTCATCCCATGAAAATTGGTAGTAACATCATTTAATATTCTATTCTGAAGAGAATAAAATCAATTGATGTCATTTTTCTCATTCTTTGTATTTATCATATAATGTTCATGGTCAATGATGTAAGCAAAATTCACAACAGGTCCTGTTTCTAAAATGACCAACGGTATCGGTGCCGGAGAATTAGGGTTTACACAATCTAGATAATTATTGCTATAGAATCATAGCATTATTTCAATCTCATCACAATTTCCAAAGACATCTGATAAAAGTCTTAAAATAATTCCAAGTGCTCCTGTGATGCCAATGTATTTATACAATTATTATACAATTATACAATTTCTTTGTTGTCATTTAACCTCAAATGAAGTTCAAACGAAATTTGGTTTCTGCATTCATTCAACAAGAAAAGAACCAAGACACACAACCAACACAATTTACACATGCATCCATCACAGTGAATCTCCTCCTCACTGTGATGGAAGGCAAAGTTATGTCTCTCCCCTGTGTTCCATTCTTCTCCCGATGTTAAAGTCCCCAGCGGGCGATGGCAAGTCCCGCGGCCGTAAAGGCCGTGCCGGGCAATGTAAGGCCCCGCTCCGGGTCATAATGTTGGAGCCCCCGGCGGGCGATGGCAAGTCCCGCGCCGGGCGATGTAAGGCCCCGCTCCGGGTCTTAATGTTGGAGCCCGGGTGGGCGATGGCAAGTCCCGTGGCTGTTAAAGCCACGCCGGGCGATGTAAGGCCCCGCTCCGGGTCATTTTCAACCCCGCAACTCAGGCGGGAGAAGTTGCCTTTGCGGGAGCTCCGAAAAGCGGTCTCCCACCGGGGACCCGCGAGCTCCCGATGTCACCGTCCACCGGACCTGCGGCTGGAGCCTCCAAGCTCCGGAGTCGGGTCGCAGCCGCGCGCCACCACAGTTCTCCACGCTCCGAAGCCTGCCAGCCCTACGATGGTAAGTCTGCAGCCTCCGCAGCTCCGCGACTGGAGCCCCCAGGTCGTTACGGTTGGAGGCCGCTCCACTGTGCTAGGCCCCAACGACAACTGAGACCCGACAGGGGAAAAGTTGCGTCCCCCGTACAGGGAAGAGATTTAAAAGTTTCCCTCCATCCCCCCCCCCGCCCCCCACATATACACAGTTAAAAACAATATATAAACCACTACAAACTATACACTCAACGGGACAAAAATAAAAAAAAGACAGACGGACTGCAGAGGCCGCTGCAAACGTTGGTCGCGCCGCCTCAAAATTCGTGCCGCCTAGAAAACAAATGGAAAGGATTCTTGAGAACAATTGCGTGTGTGTGAAATATCGGCATTTCTAACTGCTATGAAAAGTGTAACATTTCTACCTAAACCAAATAAATTTGTTCAGAACTTAAAGCAGGGAGTTCCATGAATTTTGCACTGCAATCGTTGTGAAGTGTCAAGAAATGACAGCAGCATTTTAAAGACCACAGCTGGGTTTCCTCAGCAAATAAAATTAAACCAGAATGACTGGATTTGTTGGGTTATAGGTCACTCATTAACTCTATTTTTGAAAAAAAAGAACACTATACATCCAGTGGGTTGCTAAAGCCAAACAAAACATTGAGATTTAAAAGAAAAATGAAACCTCAACATCAATGATTTGCATTTAAGAAGCACTTTTAACAATGGAAAATTCCCCAGGTAATGTTATGGGAGTGTAATAATATAGAGGTTGCTACCAGACCATTGGAGAGAACAGAGAGTAGGGTGGTGATAAACAACCAAAGGGTGTAAATAAACAACACACTGTATATCACTATAAGATGTTGCTGCAAGATGAGGACCTAAGTCATGCTGTTCATGGCTTATGAGAGAGGTTTTTTTCCACCGGTATAAAGTTGCAATGGAGAAGAACTCAGCCATGGGCTGTCAATCCAGGAACCATAAAGAATATTACTAATGCTATTCAAAGCATGGAGAGCAAAATAAAAACAACACTTATATGTACTGAAATGAATGGAGGAAGCCAATGCATAAAACCCAGCAGATTTACTGTACTTGGCTTGGCTCAGATCCTGAGCACAAACTGTATAGCTCTGGCCTTGGATCTGCTGCTTGGTCCTGTTGATCTCCCCTGCGGGACACAGATTTCCATGCAACCTGCCCACTGAACGCATGCCAGCTTAGACCAGGTACCAAAAGCTGGAGTAGCTCAGCGGGACAGGCAGCATTTCTGGTGAGAAGGAATGGGTGACATTTCGGGTCGAGACCCTTCATCGGACGGAAGACCCTTCAAGGGTCACGACCCGAAACGTCACCTATTCCTCTGCAGAGATGCTGCTTGCCCGCTGAGTTTCTCCGGCTTTTTGTGTCTATCTTCGGTTTAAACCAGAATCTGCAGTTCCTTCCTACACATTAGACCAGGTACAAGTCCAACATTGAATGCCATGAGAAGAAACAGTTGCTAGGAGATATTGCTAATTATTATACTGAGTACAAATGAAAGATGGACTTGTTTCATCACAGAATAACAGAAATATTATCAGACAATAGATCATTGCCCTATAATATGTTTGCACTAATATGAACACAGAGATCAGAAGCTTTCCCTGAACAGATATCTTTGGTTTACCACTATACATTTTCAATAACTCTAAAAACCTTCCAGAATGCATCACATCGCAGAGTTGTGGACGCAGCCCAGTACATCATGCAAACCAGTCTTGGACCCCACCCCTCCCCCCCACCATATTTACACTTAGACTCTACGCTTCACGCTGCCTCAGGAAAGCAGCCAACACAATAAAGGACCACTCACACCATGCTCATTCCTTTACCCTCTCCCATCATCCAGAAGAGTTAAATGCTTGAAAGCACGTACTAGCAGCTTCTTCTCCATTGTAATCACTCTGGATCGGATCTCTTATAAAATGAGGATGCATTCTTGATTCTTCGATGTACCTCGTTGTGGCCTTTGCACTCTTTATTTTATCTGCACTTTATCTTTAGCTCTAATACTATATTTTGCATGGTTCGATTATATTAATGTGTGGATGATTTACTTGGATCGCATGCAAAACAAAGTTTTTCAGTGTATCTCCATGCACGTGGCAGTAATAAAACAATACTAACCTGCTAATACCAATACCAATATTTACCCCCAGCTCACTCTTTCCTTCCTTCCCGCTGCCTGACCTGCTGAGTTACTCCAGCATTTTTGTCTATCTTTGGTATAACCCAGCATCTGCAGTTCTTTGTTTCTATAGTTTTTAGTGTAGCTAGCTAAATTATTCAAATCCATTGCCTTCAGATTTTCTGTGCGGTATCAACTCAAGGGCTTCACAAAAAGTTGCAAACATTTATTTGTGGTATTTTTTTATTCTTAAATTTAACATATTCTTGATGTTATTTTGTTTTTGGGAGCATGAAGGGTATGAAGGTATGGAAAAAGTTTACTAGTGTTGGAAGGTATGTGGTGGTAATTTGCATATCCTGAAGATAGATTTTTAATCTTCAAACTTTCCTGTTTGTATATTGCAATGTTATTTAAAAAATAATACTGGTATATCGGAGTCACCAACATTTTTTATCCATTGATGGTGGTGAGCCGTTCTATGGAATGACTGCAGACTATGTTGATGAAGACACTTCAACAGTGTTGTAAGACACAGAATGGTTTGATTCTGAACGATTGACTATCTCCCAGTCATTACGATGTATGACTTGAATAAAGCTTGGTCAGTTAGTTTACTCATGTGCCTGCTGCCCTTATACTCATTTGGTGGAAGAGTGTGGCAGATTAAGAATTGCCAAAGAAGTCTGGATATGTTGCTGCACAGAACAGTCAATACAATTTGCTTCTCTTTCTTCTTGATCATCACAAACCATATTTTAATTATATTTTGCCTCATATCCAACATATTACAGACATACTCAAGATATATTATTTTCCCTAACAAAAACACCAGCCAGCAACCTTCACTGCTCCATCCACTCTCTACTCTTGATCAATGCATTGGCAGGGAGTTAATATTTGCCAATTCTCTTCCTATAAAACTCAAATTTCCTGGTGAGGATCCTGCAAACTATTTTTGATGGATCAGCTAACATTGATTCTTACATCTCCCTCCAAAATATCTGTTCACTTACTCAACTGCACTTTCTTCTACATTTGCCCATAGAAAACATTTTGTTCCAATAATTCATTAACATTTCGAAATCCCAATTTGGCTCTCTATTCCATATGGTAATTTCTATAGCTACCAATCTGGGATCAATATTGTTGCTTCCAAATTTGATCCGCTGCCTTTTGTTAAAACTGTAGCTCTTTGTCTCACAGTATGACCTTTGACCTGTTCCTTCTCCAAGAAACATAGACTTGAACATATAAGAAATATAGACAATTGGCTTGGCATTTCACCAATAGATCTAGCTGGATTATCTTATGCCCTTCTACCTTGAATCTTCTGGCCTCAATCAACAATAAGATTGATGAACTCATCTAATTTCTTAATAGTCAGATTGAAGTAACAATAAACAATAGACAATAGGTTCAGGAGTAGGCCATGCGGCTCTTCGAGCCAGCTCCGCCATTCAATGTGATCATGGCTGATCATCCCCAATCAGTACCCCGTTCCTGCCTTCTCCCCATATCCCCTAACTCTGCTATCTTTAAGAGCCCTATCTTGCTCTTTCTTGAAAGTATCCAGAGAACCGGCCACCACTGCCCTCTGAGGCAGAGATTTCCACATACTCTCTGTGAAAAAAAGAGATTCCTCATCTCCGTTCTAAATGGCTTATCACTTATTCTTAAACTGTGGCCCCTGGTTCTGAACTCCCCCAACATCAGGAACAAGTTTCCTGCCTCTAGCGTGTCCAAACCCTTACTAATCTTATATGTTTCGATAAGATATCCTCTCATCCTTCTAAATTCCCGAGTATACAAGCCCAGCCGCTCCATTCTCTCAGCCTTTAACAGTCCCGCCATCCCGGGAATTAACCTTGTAAACCTACGCTGCACTCCCTCAATAGCAAGAATGTCCTTCCTCAAATTAGGGGACCAAAACTGCACACAATACTCCTGGTGTGGTCTCACACCAGGAGTATACAACTGCAGAAGGACCTCTTTGCTCCTATACTCAACTCCTCTTGTTATGAAGGCTAACATGCCATTCGCTTTCTTCACTGCCTGCTCTACCCGCATGCTTACTTTTCATTGACTGATGAACAAGGACCCCCAGATCCTGTTGTACTTCCCCTTTTCCCAACTTGACATCATTTAGGTAGTCATCTGCCTTCCTGTTTTTGCTACCAAAGTGGATAACTTTACATTTATCCACATTAAACTGCATCTGCCATGCATCTGCCCACTCACCCAACCTGTCCAAGTCACCCTGCATTCTCATAGCATCCTCCTCACAGTTCACACTGCCACCCAGCTTTGTGTCATCTGCAAATTTGCTAATGTTACTTTGAATCCTTTCATCTAAATCATTGATGTATATTGTAAATAGCTGCGGTCCCAGCACCGAGCCTTGTGGTCCCCCACTAGTCACTGCCTGCCATTCTGAAAGGAACCCGTTAATCCCTACTCTTTGTTTCCTGTCTGCCAACCAATTTTTTATCCATGTCAGCACTACCACCAATACCATGTGTCCTAATTTTGCCCACCAATCGCCTATGTGGGACCTTATCAAATGCTTTCTGAAAGTCCAGATCCATCACATCCACTGGCTCTCCCTTGTCCATTTTCCTAGTTACATCCTCAAAAAATTCCAGGAGATTAGTCAAGCATGATTTCCCCTTCGTAAATCCATGCTGACTTGGACCGATCCTGTTACTGCTATCCAAATGTGCCGCTATATCATATTTTATATTTGACTCCAGTATCTTCCTCACCACCGATGTCAGGCTAACTCGTCTATAATATCCTGTATTCTCTCTCCTGCCTTTCTTAAAAATTGGGATAACATTAGCTACCCTCCAATCCACAGGAACTGATCCTGAATCTATAGAACATTGGAAAATTATCACCAATGTGTCCACGATTTCTAGAGCCACTTCCTTAAGTACCCTGGAATGCAGACCATCAGGCCCTGGGGATTTATCAGCCTTCAGTCCCATCAGTCTACCCAGCACAATTTCCAGCCTAATGTGGATTTCCATCAGTTCCTTCGTCACCCCAGATCCTCTGGCCACTAGTACATCAGGAAAATTTAGGAAGATTGTTTGTGTCAACATTTCAACTGCCTCTGTCAATCCATGTTGTAAGCATAACAATCGACCCATCATCCTCCATTGCCTTAACTCTGTACTTTTTTCTCATCTCATGCTTTCCCTGAACTCATCTCATCCATAAGGTCCTTCTCTTGATCTTCATTCTTGTTCTCACTAAACTTCTCTCCCCACTAAAGGACATAGAATGTTGAAATAACTCAGCAGGTCAGGCAGCATCTCTGGAGAACATGGATAGATAACATTTCGAGTCGAGACCCTTCTTCCGAAACGTCACCTACCCATGTTCTCCAGAGATGCTGCCTGATCAACTGAGTTACTCCAGCACTTTGTGTCCTTTTATGTATTAACCAGCATCTGTGGTTCTTCGTTTCTACATTCTCTCCCCGCTAAATGAGTCATAGGCCAGCTTACCAAATCCACACTAACTAACAAGCATCCATTTTCACTGATTTTGCACTAATCTCGTTATATTCTCCCCACATTCCCATGAACTCCCCCCTACGCTCTATGATTCACTTACACAAAGGGACAATTTACAATGAGAAATTAACCTACCAAGTTGCATCTGTCCCTTTTTCGGACCCCAATGATAGCAGCTATGTTTCATGATCCTCACTCATCATGTTCTGTTCCCACTCCTTCACCCCTTCCTTATAAGTCATGTCTCATGTCTTAGGAACAATGAATTTGTTCACATCCATCCAATGCATCGTCAAAAATGCTTTCATTTGCTAGGCCTAATTCAATAGCTTAAAAATCTGCCTCAGTCCAATGATTAGAACAGAAAATCCTTCAGATGTGAACAAGAACTATAACACCAGGAACACATTATACTGCCACAGACTACAGGAAAGTAATGCTGCTATCTGTGTAGATTGAAATCAAATTGGCAACAGTGTGGTGTTTCTGATAAACTAACACACAACAGACAAATCGGATACGCTCTCGTCATGCTGCATTGTCAATGCAGATAAGCAGAACATTTAGACTTTAAATTAATGCGAATGGCTTAGGAACCTGTTGATATAGTTTAGACCACAAACATGAATATTCAATAAAAAAGAAAGCTTTATCTTGAGAAGACAATATTTATTGAAATCCAAGGCTGCCTGTTATCGTTTTGGCGGAGTCGGAGGGGCCGAGTAGGATGACCTCAGACTTGCTCTCGTTAAGTTGGAGGAAGTTCTGTGCCATCCAACATTTTATGTCCTCGAGGCAGCACATGAGGCTGATTAAATTTGACCTGTTGTTGGGTTTCAGGGGGAGATAGAGCTGTGTGTCATCTGCATACCAGTGGAAATAAATGCCGTGCCATTGAATGACTTGGCCGAGGGGGAGCATGTACAGAGAGAAGAGAATGGGGCCTAGGGATGGAGCCTTGTGGCACCCCGCAGAAAAGGCTAGCTGGGGAAGAGAAAGAATTGCCTATGTTGGCAGAGAAACTCCTATTTTTGAGGTAGGAAACGAACCAGCTCAGGGCAGTGCCATCAACACCAACCCCGTACCGGAGACGGTCAATTATGATGGTGTGGTCCACTGTATCAAACGCTGCGCTGAGGTCGAGAAGGAGCAGGATTGCACAGTCGCCGGAGTCGATGGCAAGAAGCAGGTCGTTGTGTACCTTCAACAATGCAGACTCTGTGCTGTGGTGGGCCCTGAAACCTGATTGGAAACTTTTCAGGATGGTATTTTGGTGTAGGTACGGCATTAGAATTAGATTTAGAATTACCTTTTCAAGGACTTTTAAGAGGAAAGGCTGTTTGAAAATAGGTCTGTAGTTACTAGGCAAGGTGGGGTCTAGGTTAGGTTTTTTCAGGAGGGGCTGGACCACCGTGTGCTTGAAGCAGGTTGGAACTGTGCCAGTGGCCAGAGAACTGTTGATGATAGAGAGGATGCTGGGACCGGCTATTGCAATGACATCCTTCAGAAGGGCAGTGGGGACAACGTCAAGGGGGCAGGTTGCAGGTTTCATAGTGGAGACCAGCTTTACAAGGGAGGATAGAGTAACGGGTTGGAAACAGTCTAATTTAGAAGATCAGACCAATGAGACAGCTAGGTCACGGGTGGGAGGGGAAATATTCATTCTGATGTTCTCAACTTTGCTGGTGAAAAATGTAGAGAATTCTTCGCACTTAGCAGGGGACCCAGCTAAGCTGGTACTGGGAGCGGGACATATGACAGAGGTAATGGTACTAAATAGGACCTTGGAAATATGAGCATTTTTGGAAATAAGGTCGGAAAAGTATGGTGTTCTTGCAGACTTTACTGCTTCCAGGTATTTGAGAAGATTGTTTCTCAGAAATTCGAAGGAAATTTGAAGCTTATCACATTTATATCGTTCTGATTTTCTGCACTTTCTTAGGGCTCTGGTGGTGTCATTGAGCCAAGGCCATCGTTTCGGCTTAGGCTTTCTCATTTTAAGAGGAGCAACAGAATCCAGGATGGAAGAGCAAGTGGTATTGAATAGAAAAATGAGATCGTCAGTGCTGAGATGGGGGGGGGGGGGTGAAGCCTCGATGGTGCAGATATCCGGAGCAGCTATGAGAGCCTCAGAGAATTTACCGGCAATCAATGAGTTTATGTAGTGGGAGTAATGAACAGGGAGATGAGATTTTGAGGGAGGGAAAGGAAGAGGTATCAAATATGATTGCGCTATGATCTGACAGACAAGCATCAATAATTTCTATATTACAAATTGGGAGACCGGACGATAGCACCAGGTCGAGTGTATGGCCAAGCTTGTGAGTGGGTCCAGGGAAGGTATAATATTCCTTGGCACTATAGGTAGGAATAGGAAGTCCTTCCTAGCCTTAGTCAAATTTGATAACTCAACCTGAATATAGTCAGAACAAATCTGTCTCCTTCGATTCTTGTGGGATTGCATTTCTTGAATATTACAGCATTTTACTAACTAAATTTTTTTGCTACATTTCAGCAGTACTTCAATGTTATGAAATGCTGTGGGATATTTTAATTATTTAATAAGAAAGCAAATATAATTAACTTCCTTCATATTTTACAATTAAAGCAAACTCAGAAACCTATCTCTGTTAAAATCAACTAGAAATTATGCTTTTATTTTTATTTTTTAATTTCTATTGATTTTAAAAATTCTAGGTCTCCTGGAAAAGAACAACTGTTTCTAATTAGTTCAATGTAGGAATGCATTACGATGCATCTTTTTCCTTCTCTTTCTGTGCAATATAGATTCATGAACATGAAAATAGATTCATGAACATGATACAAAAATAGGTGGAAGGGTAGGTGATGCAGAGAAAGCAGGGACTGCAGAAGGACTTGGATAGGTTGGGAGAGTTGGCAGAAAAGTGGCAGATGGAATATAGTGTAGCAAAGTGTGGAGTCATGCATTTTAGTTGTAGGAATAAAGGTGTAGACTATTTTCTAAATGAGGATCCAGCAATCTGAGGTGCAAAGGGATTTGGAAGTGCTGGTGCAGAATTCCCAAAAAGTTAATCTGCAAGTTGAATTGGTAGTAAAGGCAGCAAACGCAATGTAAGCAATTAATTCACGAAGGCTAGGATACAAAGACAGGGATGTAATGCTGAAGCTTTATAAGGCGCTGGTCTGGCCGCATTTGGAGTATTGTGAGCAATTTTGGGCACCATGTCTGAGGAAGGATGTGCTGGCCCTGGAGAGGGTCCAGAAGAGGTTTACAAGAATGATCCCAGGAATGAGTGAGTTACCTTATGATGAGCGTTTGCCGACATTGGGCCTTTACTCGCTAGAGTTTAGATGAATGAGAGGGAACCTCATTGAAATGTACCGAATAGTGAAAGGCTTGGATAGAGTGGATGTGGAGAGGATGTTTCCACTGGTGGGAGAGTCTAGGACTAGAGGACATAACCTCAGAATTAAAGGACTTTCTTTTAGGAAGAAGATGAGGAATTTCTTTAGTCAGAGGGTGGTGAATCTGTGGAATTCTTTGCCACAGAATGTTGTGGAGGCCGTTAATGGATATTTTTAAAGCAGTGGTAGATATATTCCTGATTAGTACGGGTGTCAGGAGTTTTGGGGAGAAGGCAGGAGAATGGGGTTAGGAGGGAGAGATAGATCAGCCATGATTGAATAGCAGAGTAGACTTGATGGCTGAATGGTCTACAGTAGTTCTTTGTTTACACTTTCCTGTCTTTCCTAGATGTCTGAATAGCATCTCTGTCTAAAGAAGAACAATAAAAAAATTAAATAGTAAAATGTAAATTATAGAAGTTTTCTTTTTATCTTGTTTGTTGGCCATATTTTTAGGTTCATTTTCCCCACTCTGTATCTTCTGGAGACAGACTTTCTACTGTCATCTGTGTTTTTGAGATTCTTGTCATTCCTATCTTTCTGTGAACATGCCTGCCGTATGCAGGTTCAAGCTTTCTGCTGCTTCCTTCACGTCTTGGATTCCCCACCATTATCTTCACATCTAAAGTTCATCCATTATTGTTGCATCCCTGAGATTTCATTCCACATTCTTTTCATGTCTAAAATGTGTTTCCTTTACATGTTTGAACTTCCAGTATTCCTCCCACTTGCTCCACATCTGTCAAAACCCTTGTCCATGTTATTAGCCCCAAATGCGCCATAATGAGAGCAATTCATTTGAATGTCACAGTCTTGTGGAGCTGCATTATTTAGGCATGAAGACAGCATGCCAGTGCCTCTACTTACAGAGAAGTTTAAAGAGGTTTGATATATCACAAAATACTAAAAAAAAAACTCTACATATGTACTATAGAAAGTACCTTGACTGGCTTGGTATGGTAATTCCAATGCACAGAAGGAGGGGGGTCGGGGACTGGGTGATTGAGTGTGGGGTGGTGGTAGGGGAATGTAGAAAAAGGTATGCATGAGAGGACCTGAGCAGAGAGAGATGAAGAGGAGTGGGGGGAGTGGGGAGAGGGGGGGGGAGGGGGGGGGGGGGGGAGGGGGGGAGGGGGTGGAGGGGGGGGGGTGTGGGGGAGGTCACCTTAGCAAATTGAGGTACCACTAGCAACAAAACCAGTCCAAAGAAGAGTCTCAGTCCAAAATGTTGTCTGTCAATTTCCTGCCAATAACTGCTGCCTAACCCAATGAGTGTCTCGACCACTCTGTGTTCTGCTTTTTCATGAGAGCCTGACATGCTAGTATAAGTCTCGTTCCTTCTTCAGCCACAAGATGTACCTCAAATGGAGAACTTATGGATTTGCAAGGTAGACAAAAGTGCTGGAGAAACTCAGCGGGTGCGGCAGCATCTATGGAGCGAAGGAAATAGGCAACGTTTCGGGCCGAAACCCTTCTTCAGATTTGCAAACTCAGAACTTGAAGACATTGACAAGAGTGTATGTTGGTGCAGTGTTTAAATTACCAGGCTAATAACCCAGAAGCCGCGACTAACAACCTACAGACCTAATTTGAAGCCCCAAATCCCACTGTGACCAATTTGGAATTTAAATTCAGTAAACATTTGAGAGTTAAAAAACCAATCAGTAGTAATCATGATCACAAAACTCCAAGAATGTTGTAAAAATCCATTTGTTTCATTAATGTCCTTTGGGGAGGAAATGTGTTCACCCAGTCTAGCCTTTATGTGACCCCCGACTCACCAACTTAATTGCCTCCTAAATGGTCCGTTGGTGGACATTAATGTTTAAATTCAATTACATGTGGGCAATAAATGACAATCTGCTCAAAAGCTGAAAACTGAATAAATAAGTATGCACTTGCTCACCTGGATATTAATGTCACCGTCACAGTCGCAGTCGCTGTCACAGTCGCTGTGGACCATACAAAAATAAAAAGGTACCCCTTGAATAACTGTTCTTATGATGTGTGAAAATTAGGAGTGCATCGCGAGCACACATGGGCAGGGTCACAAATTAGGCGGCTCAATCAGCATCAATTTAGAACATTTATTGTAGAAAAATCTTGATGTACATCATTTAGGTGGGATTCTGACAGAGTAAGAATTTCATTTGTCTGTTGTTGATACATATGACAATTAAATACTTTGACTCTTGACAGTTGACTCTTGACTCTGGAGGCATTCAGTTATAATCCCGTGGATGGTAGATGGTAAGTTTGCATCATGAGCTGCATCACAAGCACATACACAAAATATCTAAACCTCTCATTCTGAGCAGAATTACTAATGCAACAACACATCATCAGTTGGAAGGGCATCTTGCAAAAATGGTGAGTCTTAGATATTTACTGAAGAGGGCTGAGTGACGAAGATCTGGAGGTATTCCCCCAGAAAACAAAATATCCTTGTGACTGCTGTTTTTACTTTCCGATATTTTGAAGCAAAATAGATTCTCATAGCAGTGTTATATATACTTGAAATAGAAATTAAAAGTAGTTGTAGGTTCTTCAAAATAATTGATGAGCCATCTGTTAAAGTAATAAGCAGTGAACGGTCAAATGAAAGCAGTAACCATTAACCATTTAAGTATAGAAGTTGGGAAGTCATGTTGATGTTGTATAAGACGTTGGAGAGACCGCATTTAGAGTATTGTCTTCAGTTCTGGGCACCATGTTATAGGAAAGATGTTGTCATGCTGTAAAGGGTCCAGAGAAGATTTACGAGGATGTTGCCAGGTCTAGAGGGTCTGAGGTACACGGAGAAGTTTAGTAGGCTGGGTAAATCCATCTTAGTAAATCCATCTTTAGTAGCCTTGCTGCAAAGATGGATGAGGGGCGATCTTATAGAGGAGTACGAAATCATGAGAGGAATAGATCGGAATAAGTAAGTAAGTAAGTAAGTACGTTTATTAGCCAAGTATTCACATACAAGGAATTTGCCTTGGTGCTCCGCCCACAAGTAACAAGATGACATACAGTGACAGTTACGAATTACTCAGAAAACACTAAACATTAATAATAAAAATACATTAATGATAAAACACCATTGATCAAGCATGTGAACCTACAAAATACCAGATCAAAGGGAGGCTACAGATTTTTGGCTGTTGAGTAGAGCAACTACTCGTGGATAAAAATTGTTTTTATGTCTGGCTGTGGCAGCTTTGACAGTCCGTAGTCGCCTTCCAGAGGGAAGTGATTCAAAAAGTTTGTGGCCAGGGTGAGAGGGGTCAGAGATGATCTTGCCCGCTCGCTTCCTGGCCCTTGCAGTGTACAGTTCATCAATGGAGGGAAGGTTGCAGCCAATAACCTTCTCTGCTGATAAAAACATAGAATTAAAGGTGCAGGAGTAGGCAATAGACAATAGACAATAGACAATAGACAATAGAGGCAGGAGTAGGATTCGGCCCTTCGAGCCGGCACCGCCATTCACTGTGATCATGGCTGATCATCCACAATCAGTACACCATTACTGCCGTGTTGCCATATCACCTGACTTTACTATCTTTAAGAGCTTTATCTAACTCTCTCTTGAAAGCATCCAGAGAATTGGCCTCCACTGCCTTCTGAGGCAGAGAATTCCACAGATTCACAACTCTCTGGGTGAAAAGGTTTTTCCTCGTCTCCGTTCTAAATGGCCTACTCCCAATTCTTAAACTGTGGCCCCTGGTTCTGGATTCCCCCAACATCGGGAACATGTTTCCTGCCTCTAGTGTGTCCAATCCCTTTATAATCTTAAATGTTTCAATAAGATGCCCTCTCATCCTTCTAATTTCCAGAGTATACAAGCCCAGCTGCTCCATTCTATCAACATATGACAGTCCCTCCATCCCGGGAATTAATCTTGTGAACCTAATCTGCACTCCCTCAATGGCAAGAATGTCCTTCCTCAAATTTGGAGACCAAAACTGCACACAATACTCCAGGTGTGGTCTCACTAGGGCCCTGTGCAACTGCAGAAGGACCTCTTTGCTCCTATACTCAATTCCTCTTGTTATGAAGGCCAACACCATTAGCTTTCTTCACTGTCTGTCGGTTCATGAAGAACTGGAGAACTAGAGGGTATAGGTTTAGGGTGAGAGGGACAAAAGTCAAAGATATGCAGGACAATTATTTTACCCAGAGAGAGGTAGGTGCCTGGAAAGCACTGCCAAAAGTGGTCGGGAGGCAGGTATGATTATGGCTTTTAAGTGGCTTTCAGATAGACACGTGGATATACAGGGAATGGAAGGACGTGGATCACGTGCAGGCAGAAGAGATTAGTTGAATTTGCCATCATGCTCGTCATGGACATTGTTGGCAGAATGACCTGTTCCTGCGCAATACTGGTCTATGTTCTGGACTAAAATATTTCAGTCAACCTTCAGTTCTCTAATCGACCTGATTATTTATTTTAAACTCTCATTGTGTAATTCAATGCCTGATTGTTTCAAATTGACAAAATGTAATCTCTGTGTAAAAATCTTATGAAACACCCAGAGATTATGAAACTACCCAGAGATTAATATAAGATAGACCCAATATGCTGGAGTAACTCGGCAGGACAGGCATCATCTCTGGAGAGAAGGAATGGGTAGCGTTTCAGGTCGAGATGGGTCGACCGGAAACGTTACCCATTCCTTCACTCCAGAGATGCTGCCTATCTCGTTGAGTTACTCCAGCATTTTGGGTCTATCTTTGGTTTAAACCAGTATCTGGAGTTGGGGATGGCATCAAACAGGAAATTAGAAATGCGTGCAATAAAGGTAAAACAGTTATAATGGGTGACTTCAATCTACATATAGATTGGATGAATCAAATTGGCAGGGGTGCTGAGGAAGAGGATTTCTTGGAATGTATGCGGGATAGTTTTCTAAATCAACATATAGAGGAACCAACGAGAGAGCAGGCTATTCTAGACTGGGTATTGAGTAATGAGGAAGGGTTAGTTAGCAGTCTTGTTGTGCTTGGCCCCTTGGGCAAGAGTGACCATAATATGGTTGAGTTCTTCATTAGGATGGAGAGTGACATAATTAATTCAGAAACAAGGGTTCTGAACTTAAAGAAATGTAACTTTGAGGGTATGAGACGTGAATTGGCTAAGATAGACTGGCAATTGATTCTTAAAGGGTTGACGGTGGATATGCAATGGAAGGCATTTAAAGGCTGCATGGATGAACTACAACAATTGTTCATCCCAGTTTGGCAAAAGAATAAATCAGGGAAGGTAGTGCTTCCGTGGATAACAAGGGAAATCAGGGATAGTATTAAAACAAAAGATGAAGCATACAAATTAGCCAGAAAAAGCAGCCTACCAGAGGACTGGGAGAAATTCAGAGTCCAGCAGAGGAGGACAAAGGGTTTAATTAGGAAAGGGAAAATAGATTATGAAAGAAAACTGGCAGGGAACATAAAAACTGATTGCAAAAGTTTTTATAGATATGTGAAGAGAAAAAGATTAGTTAAAACAAATGTAGGTCCCTTGCAGTCAGAAACAGGTGAATTGATCATGGGGAACAAGGACATGGCAGACCAATTGAATAACTACTTTGGTTCTGTCTTCACTAAGGAAGACTTAATTAATCTGCTGGAAATAGCAGGGTCCGGGGGTCAAATGAGATGGAGGAACTGAGTGAAATCCAGGTTAGCCGGGAAGTGGTGTTAGGTAAATTGAATGGATTAAAGGCCGATAAATCCCCAGGGCCAGATAGGCTGCATCCCAGAGTACTTAAGGAAGTAGCCCCAGAAATAGTGGATGCATTAGTGATAATTTTTCAAAACTCTTTAGATTCTGGAGTAGTTCCTGAGGATTGGAGGATAGCTAATGTAACCCCACTTTTTAAAAAGGGAGGGAGAGAGAAAGCGGTGAATTACAGACCAGTTAGTCTAACATCAGTAGTGGGGAAATTGCTAGTCAGTTATTAAAGATGGGATAGCAGCACATTTGGAAAATGGTGAAATCATTGGACAGTCAGCATGGATTTATGAAAGGTAAATCATGTCTGATGAATCTTATAGAATTTTTCGAGGATGTAACTAGTAGAGTGGATAAGGGAGAACCAGTGGATGTGTTATATCTGGACTTTCAGAAGGCTTTCGACAAGGTCCCACATAAGAGATGAATATACAAACTTAAAGCACACGGTATTGGGGGTTCAGTATTGATGTGGATAAAGAACTGGCTGGCAGACAGGAAGCAAAGAGTAGGAGTAAACGGGTCCTTTTCAGAATGGCAGGCAGTGACTAGTGGGGTACCGCAAGGCTCAGTGCTGGGACCCCAGCTATTTACAATATATATTAATGATTTGGATGAGGGAATTGAATGCAACATCTCCAAGTTTGCGAATGACACGAAGCTGGGGGGCAGAGTTAGCTGTGAGGAGGGTGCTAGGAGGCTGCAGGATGACTTGCATAGGCTGGGTGAGTGGGCAAATGCATGGCAGATGCAGTATAATGTGGATAAATGTGAGGTTATCCACTTTGGTGGCAAAAACTGGAAAGTAGACTATTACCTGAATGGTGGCCGATTAGGAAAAGGGGAGATGCAACGAGACCTGGGTGTCATGATACACCAGTCATTGAAAGTAGGCATGCAGGTGCAGCAGGCAGTGAAGAAAGCGAATGGTATGTTAGCATTCATAGCAAAAGGATTTGAGAATAGGAGCAGGGAGGTTCTACTGCAGTTGTACAGGGTCTTGGTGAGACCACACCTGGAGTATTGCATACAGTTTTGGTACCTAATCTGAGGAAGGACATTCTTGCCATAGAGGGAGTACAGAGAAGGTTCACCAGACTGGTTCCTCGGATGTCAGGACTTTCATATGAAGAAAGACTGGATAGACTCGGCTTGTACTCACTAGAATTTAGAAGATTGAGGGGGGATCTTATAAAAACTTACAAAATTATTAAGGGGTTGGACAGGCTAGATGCAGGAAGATTGTTCCCGATGTTGGGGAAGTCCAGAACAAGGGGTCACAGTTTAAGGATAAAGGGGAAATCTTTTAGGACTGAGATGAGAAAAACATTTTTTACACAGAGAGTGGTGAATCTCTGGAATTTTCTGCCACAGAATGTAGTTGAGGCCAGTTCATTGGCTATATTTAAGAGGGAGATGTGGCCCTTGTGGCTAAAGGGATCAGGGGGTATGGAGAGAAGGCAGGTACAGGATACGGAGTTGGATGATCAGCCATGATCATATTGAATGGCGGTGCAGGCTCGAGGGGCCGAATGGCCTACTCCTGCACCTATTTTCTATGTTTCTATGTTTCTATATGCATTCCTTCATACACACCTGAGATTAGTATATATTCAATTTAATGATACTAAGATATAATTGAATCATTGAATCTTTGAATAAGAGCATTCCAGGTACCGCCAGTAACAGATAGACTTAAAGATTGTTTTAGCTGATTTAGCTGTTGCATTAGCACTGTGTTTTCTCTTCCCCAGAAACAAATGACTTACCAAGGTTGTTAATGATAGGCCGGGTGTCTGCCACAACTATGTAATGAGAGGGCAAAGGAAAGATCAAGCTGGTTCTCAGCGGAGGTATTCTACTAATGGGGAATAAGGGCAGCTTAGCAGACTAATTGTCACTGAGTAAAATCTAGTCCTTGTATTTCTATTCTGCACTTACGCAGACAATTTTGTGGAAATAATTGTGTGAAATGGCTCCAATTTTTCAAACCATGTTAAATAAAAATCTGGTTCAGCATCCACAGTAATGTTATTGTTGATATAATTGAGACTGAAATAGAATGGGCGTAACCCCTGCACTTAAGTAAACTGTTGTCATTGAAATTTGGCTAACCTTTATTCGTTTTGTGTAAACGTTCACATTGGAAATCATTGCGATGCTCCTTCACAAACAACTTATGAAATCCAGCTTCAGCATGGAGATTAAATGACATGCCGTATACTCATTCCTGATGCTAAATAGATCTGAAATACTCCAGGGCACTTAAGATGGCTGACCAACCACATGCACTAGAGTAAGGTGAAGGGGCTGAGCTGTCATGCAGCTTCAGATAACTATGCAAACCAATGATCTAATGCCAGTATACCTAGACAGATAGGAAGCTAATCAATATTAGTGCAGACTAACTGCGTGATCCCAGCTGATTAAAACCCAATGATACTTCGGTCCACATTCACTTGGCTGTTTATAAATTGTGCCTAAGCTTTCTAGATTTGTATTAAGGATTGTACTTTAATACTCTTTAGATTTTTTAAGTGAGTTTACAGAATCCTAAGGAAATAATTGAATCTACTTTAGCCAATGTTATAAATTGCTGTCCCTCCTAACTTTCTAAATCACTGTTCATTCAATCTCCTCACATAATCAATCAGTAACTTTTAGTCCTTATTATGTTTTTGTCCAATTCCAAATTTGCTTTCTGATGTGGCATCTTCAAATGGTGTTCACCTCTTCCACAGATTTCTGCTCAAATCCATTCAGTAGGTTTTCTACTCTTCCCTCTGCAAGCAAATGATATAATGGTAGATTAACCCTTGTCAACCTCACAGCAGCCTTGAGCACACTATCTTCAACTGATATCTTTTCTCTGCTGTTCAGCTCAGTGGGACTTTGGTCAGTTGATTATGATAAAACTCTGACAAGCATTCTCAGAAATTTCTTAACAGTGTTTTCCCCTCCATACCCTTTACCATCACCTCCAGAGAACTTATAAGACTGATTTTTCTTCTTCGTGGAGCAGCACAGTGTCGCAGCGCCTTAGAGCGCCAGAGACCCGGGTTCAATCCTGACTACGGGTGCTGTCTGTATGCAATGTATACTTTCTCCCTGTGACTGCGTGTGTTTTCTCCGGGTGCTTTAGTTAATTCCCACATTCCAAAGGTGTACAAGTTTGTAGGTTAATTAGCTTTGGTAAAAATAGCAAATCATCCAAATTGCTGGTCGGCGTGGAGTTGGTGGGCCGATGGCCTGTTTCCATGCTGTATCTCTAAAGTAAACTTAAGTAAATGAAAAGATTGCACCTTCACGTGATGTGTGATGTGTGATCAATTATCACATGCACATTGATGGTAGCCAACTATCCCTCCTCCGATCCTTGACCCTCTAAAGTGCTGTCAGTACATTTTCCGAGCAGCCATTCTTAAAGGAGCCATAATCTTCTTCTGCCATTCAATTCTGCAAAACCCAGACCGATTTGCATCGACCCCACCACAAACTTTGTGGCAGTGCCATAGATCCCTTTATTTTCCCTGACCATTGGATTACATTTTGTTGACAGAATATGGACTTTGCTGCAGTATAATCACCATCCTTAATCAGCCCCTGACACTGGATAGGTCAATCACATTGGTAGGACTGGAGTCACATATAGGCTGGAACATACAAGGACATTTGATTTCTTTCTCTTAATAGGTGACTGAATGGATTTTTACAATAATCTACAATTATGGACATTAGCTTTTATTTTAAACTCAGCTTCATAGAATTACTTTAATTTAAGTTCCCAACTGGAATGGTGTGATTCAAACACATATCATTGGATCTCTTAGCCACTCGTATCACACTTCAGCTCTCAGTGCAAATTCCAACCTTATTGAACAAACAAATTGTATTTACACCTATGACATCCTCAGCTTTCCTCTCAACCACCCTGTCGAGTTGTCCTACCTGTCACACAGTCTGGAGTTTCCAGATTGGCCTCATCAGTCACCTCAGAACCATAAAGTGTCATCCTCAGTCCCAAAGGAGTACCAAAGAGGAAGGAGAAAAGTCATCACCTCATCTAACTCCCAGCCAACAGAGGAATCTAAAACCATGATGGCAGGACTCTGAATTTGGACTTCCGGTGCAGCACTTACGTGGGGACCTCAGTATTAATTTATTACTGTCATGAGTACTGTGATACAGTGAAAAAGCTTGTCAATGAAAATGAACTGTACAGTAACTGTGAGTGGAAAGAGTGCACAGATCTCCTGTGTAGTGTAATTGAACACAAAAAAGAACACAAATCCAATTGTGGTAATGGCAGAAGAGTTTCCCTGATGTCTTTAACAAGGAAGTCACCATTAGAGCACAATCTCCCCTCAGAGCGGTCCCTCGCATCACTCCATCCATCTAAATGCACAATGGCCATGTGTGCAAAATCCTATGTTGACTTTGTCAGTCTCCCCAGAACCTACAATACTGGTGCAGAGGCAAATCATCTTCAATCATTAACTTCTACCAAAGATAGGTGATTTTGATAATACGTCAGCATTTGTAAGAACACGTATTTTTTTTTAGAGTCATAGAGTCATACAGCATGGAAGCAGGCCCTTAGGCCCAACTTGCCCATGCCAACCAACATGTCCAATCTACACGTCCCACTTGCCTGGTTTTGGCCCATATCCTATCCATGTACCTGTCTAAATGTTTCTTAAACGTTGCGATAGTTCCTGCCTCAACTACCTCTTCCAGCAGCTCGTTCCATGCACCCACCACCCTTTGGGTAAAAAAGTTACTATCCATTAGGTTCCTATTAAATCTTTCCCCCCTCACCTTAAACCTATGACCTCTGGTTCTCAATTCCCCTGCTCTGGGCAAGAGATTCTGTGCACTCACCCGATCTATTCCTCTCATGATTTTGTACACCTCTATAAGATCACCCCTCGTCCTCCAAGTTTACCGCATTGAATTTGTCAAGAGGTTTAAATCAAATTGTAAGCAGAGGAGCGATTGCCTAATCAAACACACGCAAACTGGTGCTTCTCATCATACTTAATTAAAGCCCAGCAAAATATGGAATGAATAACACAAGTGATTCCATTCTTCACAAACCCAAGTGCTGTGGAACAAACCTGAGCACACAACAAATCAGATGGCATCTGTGGGAAACGTAGACAGCGTTTTCCTTGTTATTTATCACCGGGTCAATTGGGTATGAAAATGAAGGATGAAGTGTAATCACTGTAACATGGAATTGGAATGGCAAATCCCACACTGTCTGCCTAATGACCTACCAATGGCACCCTCAGGCAGGGCTGCATGTTAAAATATCCATGCAGTCACGAGGAGAAAGTGTAATTAGGGCACTGATTTCCTGTGCTAATAGGTCATCTTTCAAAGACCTATCAAAGGCTCCAGGCCACGAACAGTTGGATGTCTGTGAGACAGATCCACAACTGACCAACACCGGCAGACTTACGCACACTTTGAGCACTG
Source organism: Malacoraja senta (assembly GCA_038087875.1). Classification (NCBI taxonomy): domain Eukaryota; kingdom Metazoa; phylum Chordata; class Chondrichthyes; order Rajiformes; family Rajidae; genus Malacoraja; species Malacoraja senta. Next base: position 67,242,249 of record CM075977.1, on the reverse strand, counting down.
ATCGAGTACACAGCCACACTGATCCAGCACACTGATAAAGCACACTGATAAAGCACGCAGGCAAGAAACCTGGGCATGGAGAGTGTGTGCGTGTGAATGTGTGTATACATGTGTGTGTGGTGCGTGTGTGGTGTGTATGAGTATGTGTGCTTACATTAATGTGTGCGTGCGTGTATGTGTGCGGAAGGGTGTGAGGGTGGGAAGATTGGGAAATAGAGCTAAAAGACACAAAATATTTTAAAAGTGAGTTTGGAGTGTGCATGTGAGTGTATGTGTACATGTGTGTGTGTGCACGCGTGTGTGCGCGAGTATGTGTGGGATTGCATAAGCGTGTGTGTATATATGTGTGGAAGGGGGTGAGGGTGGGAAGATTGGGAAGTAGATCTAAAAGACACAAAATATTTTAAGATTGAGTTTGGAGTGTGCGTGTGTATGGATGTGTGTGATTATGCGTGAAAATGTGTGTGAAAATATGTGTACATATTTTCATGGTTCTTTCTTTGACATTGAAATAATCTTTACATTAGAACAAGGTGAAAATTTGAATCTGAAAAATACTGCTGTTGTAAACTGACATTGGTATTACATTAGTACTGAAATACATCAACATTAAGAACATTTATAGAGCCAATCTTCAAAGCATAAATAATGTCTTGATGATTAAGCTATGACCACCAAGAATTTACATTTATTCATTAAAAAAATGCTGGAGTAACTCAGCAGGTCAGGCGTCATGTCTGGAGGACATGGATAGGTGTCTTTCGGGTCAGAGCCCTTCTTCTGACTCTGAAACGTCACTTATCCATGTTCTCCACAATTGCTGTCTGACCTGCTGAGTTACTCCAGCACTTTGTGCTTTTTCTTGTAAACCATCATCTGCAATTTCTTGTTTCTACATTTTTTTCAAGATCCATTGAAGAGATGTGTTTCCATTCGGTGACAAATTAGAGATAGTTATATTTGTAGGCTCAGAGTACTGGGAGTAAATTTGGATTAATGGATGTTTAGGGTTGAGGAACCCAGAACTATACTTGAGGCACGACGCAGTTCCTTTATTTCCTTTGATCTGCAAAACCTGCAACTTTGAGGCCATTGTTCAGATTTCAGGTCTGTGAGAAAGTGTCAAATGCACTATGTTTAGTTTAGTTTAGAGATACAGCATGGAAACAGGCCCTTCAGCCCACCGAGTCCACACCGACCAGCGATCCCCATATAATACCACTATCCTACACACACTAGGGACAATTTACAACTTTACCAATTAACTTACAAACCTGTATGTCTTTGGAGTGTGGGAGGAAACCGGAGCTCCCAGAGAAAACCCATGCAGGTCAACAGGGATAACATACAAACACCATATAGATAGTTCCCGTAGTCAGAATCGAACCAGTGCATCTGGCACTGTCAGACAGTAAATCTACTGCTGCACCACCGTGCTGCCCTGGTGATGCAGTCGAGAAAGGAATATTGCCAAAGGAGTTGCTTCTCCCTCTCATAGAAAGGATTTAAAATGGACTCAGGCAGACATGCATGTGATGCAGTTGGGCATTTGTGAAGTAGACATAGAAACATAGAACAGAGAAAATAGGTGCAGGAGGAGGCCAATCGGCCCTTCGAACCAGCACTGCCATTCATTGAGATCATGGCTGATCATCCCCAATCAATAACCCGTGACTGCCTTCTCCCCATATCCCTTGATTCCACTAGCCCCTAGAGCTCTATCTAACTCTCTCTTAAATCCATCCAGTGATTTGGTCTCCACTGCCCTCTGTGGCAGGGAATTCCACAAATTCACAACTCTCTGGGTGAAAATGTCTTAAATGGCCTCCCCTTTATTCTAAGACTGTGATCCCTGGTTCTGGACTCGCCCAACATTGGGAACATTTTTCCTGCATCTAGCTTGTCCAGTCCTTTTATAATTTTATATGTTTCTATAAGATTCCCCCTCATCCTTCTAAACTCCAGTGAATACAAGCCTAGTCTTTTCAATCTTTCCTCATATGACAGCCCCGCCATCCCAGGGACCAATCTCGTGAACCTTCGCTGCACTGCTTCAATCACAAGGATGTCCTTCCTCAAATTAGGAGACCAAAACTGTACACAATACTCCAGATGTGGTCGTACCAGAGCCCTATACAACTGCAGAAGAACCTCTTTACTCCTATACTGAAATCCTCTTGTTATGAAGGCCAACATTCCATTAGCTTTCTTTACTGCCTGCTGTACCTGCACGCCAACTTTCAGTGACTGGTGTACAAGGACACCCAGGTCTCGTTGCACCTCCCCCTTACCTAACCTAACCCCATTGAGATAATAATCTGCCCCCTTGTTTTTGCCGCCAAAGTGGATAACCTCACATTTATCTATATTATACTGCATCTGCCACGCATCTGCCCACTCACTCAACCGTCCAGGTCACCCTGCAACCTCCTAACATCCTCTTCACAGTTCACACTGCCACCCAGCTTTGTGTCATCCGCAAACTTGCTAGTGTTGCTCCTAATTCCCTCTTCCAAATCATTAATATATATGGTAAACAGTTGCGGCCCCAACACCGAGCCTTGCGGCACTCCACTCGCCACTGCCTGCCATTCTGAAAAGGACCCGTTCACACCTACTCTTTGCTTCCTGTCTGCCAACCAATTTTCTATCCATGTCAACACCCTACCCCCAATAACTTGTGCTCTAATTTTAGTCACCAGTCTCCCGTGCGGGACCTTATCAATGGCTTTCTGAAAATCTAGATACACTACATCCACTGGCTCCCCTTCATCCATTTTACTTGTCACATCCTCAAAAAATACTAGAAGATTAGTCAAGCATGATTTCCCTTTCATAAATCCATGTTGACCTGGACTAATCCTTTTACTGCTATCCAAATGCCCCATTATTACTTCTTTAATAATTGACTCCAGCATTTTTCCCAACACCAAAGTCAGATTATCTGGTCTGTAATTCCCCGTTTTCTCTCTCACTCCTTTCTTGAAAAGTGGAATAACATTAGCTATCCTCCAATCCACAGGAACTGATCCTGAATCCATTGAACATTGGAAAATGATCACCAATGCATACACTATTTCTAGAGCCACCTCCCTGAGGAACCTGGGATGCAGACCATCCGGCCCAGGGGATTTAGCATCCTTCAGTCCCATTAGCCTACCCAATACTATTTCTCGCCTAATGAAAATTTCTTTCAGTTCCTCTATCCCCTTAGATCCTCTGTCCTCCAGTACATCTGGGAGATTGTTTGTGTCTTCCTTAGTGAAGACAGATCCGAAGTACCTGTTCAACTCTTCTGCCATTTCCTTGTTACCCATAATAATTTCACCCGTGTCTGCCTTCGAGGGACCCACATTTGACTTTGCTACTCTTTTTCCCTTAACATATCTAAAGAAGCTTTTTCTGTCCTTCTTTATATTCCTGGCCAGCTTCCCTTCGTACTTCATCTTTTCAGCCCGTATTGCCCGTTTTGTTTCCTTCTGTTGTCCTATGAAAGTTTCCCAATCCTCTGGCTTCCGGCTACTCTTTGCTGTGTTATACATCTTTTCTTTTAGTTTTATTCTCTCCCTAACTTCTCTTGTCAGCCACGGTTGCCTCCTACTCCCCTTAGAATCTTTCTTCCTTTTTGGAATGAAATGATCCTGCGTCTTCCGGATTATGTACTGCAAATTCTAAATATCATGCTTAAGCAAACAAGTTACCAACGTTAACAGGGTTTTGAGTGAAGTGAAGACATTGCAGTGTGTAGACATTGTCTGCAAGACAGGGTTAAGTTGCTTAGTCTCTCCACTTCCTGTTAGGAGTGATTGTCAGTGGCTGTAAATTCTACATTCCTTTAGTCTGCACCACATCCTAATGATTAAGTGTGGAATCAGATGGCGAGCTCCCTCCCATTCCCTTCACCTTAATTTAGCCCAATCTGCTGATCCTCAATGAATTACTTCATACTAGGAGTGACACTAATTGGAAACCTTGCAAATAAACAAAACCAGACACTGCAAAACAAACATCAAAGCTGAAGAGCTGGTAACTATTCGTGAGTTGGATTAGAAAGAAGGTGCAAACAGCTCTTCCATTGGGAACCACCTGCTGGATTCTGATAGTGTTAGTCATCTGGCCAGGCCATTTGGTCTGTTAAACAAGTAGCAAAGATGTGATAAGCAGCAGCGCTACATATGGGGTGTCGAAAAATACCAGAGCTACCCAAAACAAATGGAGACGGGTGTACATACCTCTCGTTTCGTCAAATTGTCATATCACATTTCAAACAGATGTAAAATCTATATGTTCATTTCTATCATTTGTTAAATATAGGTGAACAGTGAATGTAAATCCACGCATTTCAATCTGTCAGTGGTTGATTACACACATGCTGGTGCAGTTTGCAAAGCAGGATTTGTAAATACAACCCTGGATTGTTCTTTTGCCAATTGTGGCAAGTTTAAAATTCGAGTGCCTGTTGTTTGAGCACAGATGTGCTATGATGTTTAGAATCATCTTCACAACATAACTTTGCAATATAAGTATCTTCAAAATTTCTGTTAGAATCGGGGGACAGAAATGTTTAAAGAGATCAATGTCTTATGTAAGATAGACACAAAATGCTAGAGTAACTCAGCAGGACAGGCAGCATCTCTGGAGAGAAGGAATGGGTGACATTTCGGATCGAGACCCTTCTTCAGACTGAACTTTTCTTTGGTCTTAAGTAAAGTACTGTGGGGGAGGACCACAGTCGAGGGTCCTTCCGTGGAGGGACATTGGGGGCCAGGGTCTGGTGGAGACGCCCCTCAAACAAGTGAAGGGATATCACCCCCAGGAGGGCCACATGAGTGGATAAGGATATCCTTATTTGGTATAAGGATAGTTTATGAACACTACCGAAAATAACACTGAGAATGTGGGAAGAGTTTTTGAACTATTCTTTACACTCAAGCGGCACCCGAGTTCAGGATCAAACCCAGGTCTCCAGCATTGTGAGACAGCAGCTCCACCGGCTACTCCACTGTGCCGCCCCACATTCCTGAGGCAGGAATTGATTTGTCGGTGACTACCCTCTGGAAGCACTTCATTATGTGGAGTAAGTGGTGGTCCACATTCTGGCATGTTACCATACTGTACTTGGGCATCTTCATGAAATGCAGCATGGGTAGGCAGTAGTGACATGCACACAAAGGGCAGATTGATCTCTTGGTATCATTTAATAGAGACATAAATGTAGGTGTTTATATTTAAAAGTGTTGGTTGACTTAAAGGTGTATTTTCAAGTTCAATCTGTGCTCCCACGTAGGGATGGATCTGTAGTCCATTTATAAAGGAGCGAAACACAAAGTGCTGGAACAACTCAGCAGGTCAGGCAGCAACTGTGGAGGGAATGGATAGGTGACGTTTCAGTTCTGGACCCTTGTCCATACTTCATACATTTTAAAGGACGTTTTGAATTGAATGAATATAATGGGGGAGTTCAGACGTTCAGAAGTTTAAGAATAAGGGTGGGCCATTTAGGACTGAGATGAGGAAAAAAGTTTTCACCCAGAGAGTTGTGAATCTGTGGAATTCTCTGCCACAGAAAGCAGTGGAGGCCAATTCACTGGATGTTTTCAAGAGAGAGTTAGATTTAGCTCTTAAGGCTAACATAATCAAGGAATATGGGGAAAAAGCTGGAACGGGGTACTGATTTTGGGTGATCAGCCATGATCATATTGAATGGCGGTGCTGGCTTGAAGGGCCGAATAACCTACTCCTGCACCTACTGTATTTTCTATAATAAAAAGCACGATATTTAATTAAGTTCTCTCTCTGTCATGATTAACTGAAACAACCATTGTCTGAAGTGAGGACAGGAGTGTTAGTTTACATTCAGCGCTCAGGGGTTTGACTCACCTACAAGTCACTCGAGTATGAAAGGAATCAGTGGTTGCTGGTCAGATTCTTGAAAACTGAAGGGATGCCACGTGGAAACAAAGCAGGGAAGAAGGAGATAAGTGGTATTACTCACATCTGCAAAACCTAGAATTGCCTGTCATTTTATTTTATTTTTTTCAAGGTCAGCATTTAATGCTCATCTTTAATTGCCCTTGAGAAAATGATGATGGGCAGTATTCTTGAATACCCCCAGATAATTTATTAGAGTTTAGTTACGGTTTAGAGATACAGTGCGGAAACAGGCCCTTTGTCCCACCGAGTCCGCGCCGACCAGCAATCACCCCATAAGCTATCACTATCCTACACACTAGGGATAATTTACAATCTTTACTGAAGCCAATTAACCTATAAACCTGTACGTCTTTGGAATGTGGGAGGAAACCAGAGCACCCGGAGAAAACCCACGTGGTCACAGGGAGAATGTGCAAACTCCGTTCAGGTAGCACCTGTGATGAGGATCGAACCCGGGTCTCTGGCACTGTAAGGTAGCAACTCTACCGCTGCGCCACCATAGTAATGTGGTGTGTAATATGGTGAAGGTACTTCTACAAAGATGTTGGGTCGGAGGTTCCATGATTTTGGTGTGGTGATAATGAAGGAATAGTGATGTATATCCAAGCGGGAGCTGGTGTGTCAATGCTTTTGTTGCAATGGACCAGGATTGTCCACGTGCTACAAGGCACATATTTGGGAGCTGCTGTTGGAAATGTTTTGACAAGTTTCTTATTGAAAGGAACAACATGGAAACAGGCCCTTCGGCCCACCGAGTCCACACTGACCATGGATCACCTGTTCACACTAGTTCTAGGTTATCCCGCTTTCTCATCCACTCCATACACACTCGGGACAATTTACAGAGGTCAATTAGCCAACAAACCCGCACGTCTTTGGGATGTGGGAGGAAACCAGAGCATCCGGAGGAAATTCACATGGTCATAGAAAGACGTGCAAACTCCACACAGACAGCACCCGAGGTCAGGATCGAACCTGGGTCTCTGGCGCTGTGAGGCAACAGCTGTACCAGCCGTGCCACTGTGCTGGTACCGCTGAAGTTATCAAAGTATATTTTGTTGGTGTTGCACTTCACAGCTGCAATGGTGGAGGAATGCATCTCCTATTCAATATCAAATTCCTGAATTATTTATGGCTTTAAAGAATATAAGGAAAGTAGTGCAATAAAAAAATTAAATGCTGCTCTTTTTTTTCTAAACTTTGTACTTAGAGAGAATATGCCAGACACCAGTCTGAAAAAATATGTCTGCATTAATTGTAAACCCGGGTGGTACAGACAAGGAACACATTGAGGTCACTTGCCTGACATTCCTGTACTTGCCACTTTATATGATGGATTGAGAATGCCTTAAAAAGTGCGGAGAGCACACTATTGGATAGTTCAACCGTGTTTAACTGTTCTCCCTATTCTTCCCTCAATGAACATCAATGCAACAGCAGAAATATGGGGAAAATGGTGATTTAACTTTTTCCATGCTTTGAATAAATGGGCCACCACACTGGCATCCTTTGTTTTGTGAAGACACGGATGAGATCAGAAGCTGTCAGACTCTCTCTTGGACGTGGGGCTCATTGGGTGTTGTACGTTGACAGGTTTAGCAGATAGACACAAAAAGCTGGAGTAACTCAGCAACACAGGTAGCATCTCTGGACCAAATGAATGGGTGATGTTTGAGGACGAGACACGATTCGACCAGAAATATCACCCTTTCCTTCTCTCCAGAGATGCTGCCTGTCCCGCTGAGTTACTCCTGCTTTTTGTGACTATCTTTGGTTTAAACCAGCATCTGCAGTTCCTTCTACAGGTTTAGCCGATGTTCCTCGCTGTTTCTTGTCGCAACTAGTTGTGGATTGGGCATGTTCTATAACAGGTGCGTGATTTGTTATATCTAGCTAATTACAAGCCAAGCAGTGAAGCAGAAAATCACTTGCATTATCTCTGCATGGATCCTCGGGTTCATTCGGATATGATTTCAGTCAGCCCTGTACTCATGGGTGGTGGCACAGGGCAGTCATAATTAAGCACCTGAAACACAAGGACACGCATCTGACTTTTTGCCTTGGGATTCCATATGTGTAAGCGGACATTCACCATATAATGAGGTGTCCCTGGAAAAAGCAGCTTGAGCTCCCTGGTGAGTGGAAAGGAAAAACTCAGAAACAGTATGAAGTAAATGGTGAGTACCTGCAACTAATCCACTAAATTCAGAAGGCATTAAAAGCAAATACCTATCAAAATCATGTGTATAAAATCATGAGAGAAATAGATCTGGTGGACACAGAGATTCTCTAGCACAGAGTAGGGGAATCGAGAACCAGAGGACACATGTTTAAGATGAGGGGGGAAAGATTTATATGAACCTGAGGGGTAACTTTTTCACACAAAGGGTGTGAAGAAGCTGCCAGAGGAGGTAGATAAGGCAGGTACTATCGCAACGTTTAAGAAACATGTAGACAGGTACATGGATAGAACAGGTTTAGAGGGATATGGGCCAAACGCAGGCAGGTGGGACATACGTAGTTGGAACATGTTGGTTGGTGTGGCCAAGTGGGACCGAAGGGCCTGTTTCCACACTGTATGATGCTATGATTCTGTGATTCTATGAAAAGTGAAAGACCATCATTTGTATTAGCCCTCTCAAGACTGTGATCCACTGTGAGTCAAATTTGGAGCACATTTGTTTTCCAACCATGGTACAAAATGTAGAATGAACCAACATTTTTTTTGCCATTAGATAACCTTGCATACAATTGGTGCAATGGCTTTTCATACTAATTATCTGACATTTGGACAGGCACATGTACAGGAAAGATTTAGAAGGATATGGGCCAAATACAGGCAGGTGGAACATGTAAATGGGCATGTTGTTCGACATGAGCAAGTTGGACCGAAGGGCCTGTTTCCATGCTCTATGACTACAAATTTTATCCCCACAGTATATGTGCAAATGACGCTGGGCAGTTTTTACCTTCAATCTGCAGATAGAGAGGAGGTGATGCCCAATGCATAACTAGATTGGAGTCGCTGAAGATCATAGTGTTGACTTTGTGGTGTTCATTATGGTCAGAAAGAACTTACATGAATGCCTGAGTGGTTTAATTTACCCATTATCTGTTGTCACAGGACAATTCACTTCAATGATTTGTATTGATGCTTTTGAGAGAGACTTCATCATTGGTAATTTGATTTTGTAATTACATTTAAAAAAAATCAGTTTTAACCACATCCACTAATATTTTAAAATACAACTCAGCCTTCCCATGCCTCCTTACTTTGGAAATAGTCAATGTTAACTAAAAACAGACAGTGTATTGGAATTACTTTACGATTTGACTATTAATGAATGTACTCAATTTCACTTTCAGCAACTAGAATATTTTGCTAAAGTTAAAAAGGAATATGATTTAATTTCAGAATTGCAGTTAAAATACAAAAAACCACAAAACCCCTTGCTGCTCTGTTTTAGGTCAACTATGAGGTAAAGATCGTCTAGACAAACCAGCAAGACTGTCTGGACAAACCATAGAATAATATTCATGTCATCACATTTATTTTGGGCAGGCATATATTTAGGCCAGTTTTCTCAAAAAACAAGAAAAAAAGGGATATAATATATTAACTAATGTGATGTTATCCACTGTATGAGCATATTCAATATGGCAGCATGCCACTGTTTATATGTGGTTTGCACACTGTCAGTGAATTCACCAGTTTCACTATCAATACAGTTTATAGTGGTACACTCATTGTCTATGTAGATTATAAATTATATACTTTGGGCAGTAGGCTAAGGGACAAAGAACAAAAGGTGGCCAGTTACTAGACTTCAGCAGTCTGAAGAAGGGTCTTGACCCAAAACATCACCTATTCCCTTTCTTCAGAGATGCTGTCTGACCCGTGAAGTTACTCCAGCATTTTGTATCTATGTTCAGTGTGAAGCAGCATCTGCAGTTCCTTCCTCCACTAGGTACTAGACTGGTTGATAATAATGGAAAATCATGTTTCGTTAAATGTCATGGCTTAGCAAAGTGAAGATCAGGAAAAGGAGGAAAGGAAAGAAAGAGAACATTGAAAAAGATTTGGAAGTTTCCTAAGGGCCCAGTGGGTTAACCTTGTGATTAGCTGAAGCATCGGGATCAATAAGATCTCACACAGGGTTCCTGCTCTGTGCTGAGTTAATCAATGTTTGGCATGGCATTAGCATTTCTGAATTAGGGAATGAGGACTCAGTGGGCTATTTCACACTCACTTCTGAGCTTTATCCATTAACCACTGCTGGAGGTTTGGGCTATGGCACACCTATATTAGGTAAGCACTAGGTTTCTCCTTTGAGCTAATGATTCAACACGTGTGGGGCAGTATGCTATGAGGAATCAACATGTGTTTTTCATTTGACTCAGCTGGCCCCTACTACTAATTAAGATCCATGCAAACCCTTTCCAATCCGTCTATCTCAACTTATCAGGACAACCTATAACTTCATTCTACATGTATTGATTTTGTTTCCACTTAATCACTTACTCATCTCAACTTAGCTTACTCACCTGATCTTATCTTCATGGTAATCCCTGGCGAGGGAAGCTTCTGTTGAATTCTCTTTTGGTTTTATTAATAATCATTTTATACTTTTACTCCTTAATATTGGTCTCCATTCTATTGGCAATTAATTTCTAAACAGAAAATAACCATTGACTGCTGTTTGTATCAATGGCTATAAATTAAATTGTACGGGGCATTTTTAGCATTATATGCAGCTGGAAATTGAGTTAATTTTTCCGGCATGAATGCAGTTAGGTTTTGTGCTGGGGCGATCTGGAAGTGAAGCTAGAACTTTCTGAACCAGTCACCCTTGCATTTCAACATGATTTCCACACCAGGCCACACTCCTTTTGGAACTGCAGAAAACTTGATAATCAATGGAGGACTCATTGTTGAACACTCAGGGCACTACATAGATATCCATTGACCTAAGACACCCATTAGATATGTATATTATGTACCTTTGTCTTTGGAACACACCCCTCCCATCACCATACAAATTTCTTATGCACCCTTCATTCTGCAATGCCCTAATTGAAAATTGCCTCCTTGATTTTAACCCTCTCCAATACCTTTCCATTGGATTCAACCGGCTTTATAGTGTTTCCAATCCCCATTCCACCTCAAACAATGCTACCCTGAATTTCTTTCTCCCTTCTTTCAACAAACCCAAATCAATCCCCCCTCTCCTCCCCATTCAACCCTTCCAATAATGTGCCCTTCATTTTCTGCAATCCTTCCAAGAATTCCGGACTGATCCTCCATCCTCGCCCATTTAATAATGCTGGTCCATTCCTCCCCAACCTCAGTTCCTTCAATCGGTCTGATCCCAGTTTCCATCACAACTCTGCACCACCTTCCCTATTTCCAAAACTCCTCGCCCCCCTCCGCCTCCCCACCCAACCTGCAGCTCTCCCGACCCTACCAGCCTGAGCTCATTGTGCTAATTCAGAGGGAGTGCCTGGCAGTACATTTTCCATCCAAAACATTGTTTTTAGTGAAGTGCCAATCATGAACACCCGGCTGCAGCATTCATCTCATGTATTCTATTAGTTCACACTCAAATTTCTTGGGATAATTTTTTTCCCAAAGTCTCAAGAGATCATGCTATCACAGCTCTTGCCTTTCTAGATTCTGTTTAATCTTTTCTGACAAGCATAACCACTCAGTTCCAACATAATCCTCGTAAATCCGTGCATCACGTTAAGTGCAGACTAATCATAATGCTTTATGTGGTGAATATGACAATTCTGCTTTTCAATTCTATCAACGGAAATTAGCCCGATTACTTGCTACTTGCGGTGACTTGCAGATCTGTACCCTAGAGACCACTCACATCCACTTTGCCAATACAATTGTTAGCCTGGAGAAGAATGTGAAGGTGATGATATTCTCAGCACATGACAACTATTGTCAGGATTGGAGTGGGTCACTAGAACTGCAAGGCAGCAGCTCCACTATCTACATCACTGTGCTGCTTTGGCTGGACAAAAATTCCAGCAATCAATTGAACTTTACTTTGCCCTAAATGTTAAGGAATGCAAAACTGCAGTGGAGTGGCGAGTGTTTTATCATGCTGCTGACTTGAAGCTGAACTATGAGATACCGAAGACAAACTAGTCGTTGGCTACTGCTTGGGATCCATACAACTCTTGCAACCGATGTTGATTGCTCAACTAAATTAATTGCTAATGGTATCCCTAAGATTGATGGATGCTTAGTAATGTCGAAACTGTTGAAGATCAGCTGAAGGGAGCTAAGTTTTATCTTCAACAATATGGTCATTGAATTGTCTTAAAAGGGCTCAAATTTAACCTGTCATTTGCCAGGCTAAAAAGAAGGTTGTTTTGTGCTTATGAAGCTCAACGTAGGGCAGCACAGTGGCGAAGCAGTAGAGTTGCTGCCTTCTGACTACGGGTGCTGTCTGTATTGAGTTTGCACGTTCTCCCTGTGACCGCGTGGGTTTTCTGCGGGTGCTGCGGTTTCCTCCCACGCTCCAAAGATGTACAGGTTTGTAGATTAATTGGCTTCTGTTAATTGTAAATTGTTTCTAGTGTGCAGAATAGTGCTAGTGTATGAAGTGATCGCCGGTTGGCGCGGACTCAGTGGGTTGAAGGGCCTGTCTCCATGCTGTATCTCTAGTCTAATCATGTTCAACAGAGATGTGATTAGAGTTGAATGCTATGGAATCGACAGCATGCATGATGAAACGTTATTGTATGAGCAGTCAAAGAAATTTATCATCAGATCTTTTTCCTGTAGAACTCCAGCAACATTGTCTTTTGAGCTGTCATAGTTGCTGCTAACAGCCATGACCTTCCTCCTGATCTATTACCTAATGCTAGACATGGGCAGGCTCTTCCCTTGAAGCAATAACTTCATGATGTGTCAAGGAAAACCCTATACTGAATGAATGAATGAATGAATGATACTTTATTGTCACATGTACCTTGGGGATCAAGGTACAGTGAAATGCTTTGTTTCATAGAAACATAGAAAATAGGTGCAGGAGTAGACCATTTGGCCCTTCGAGCCAGCACCGCCATTCAATATGGTCATGTCTGATCATCCTAAATCAGTACCACGCTCCTGCTGTCTCCCCATATCCCTTCATTCCTTTAGCCCTAAGAGCTATATCTAACTCTCTTGAAAACATCCAATTAATTGGTTTCCATTGCCTTTTGTGGCAGAGAACTCCACAAATTCACAACTCTCTGGGTGAAAACATTTTTCTTCATCTCAGTCCTAAATGGCCTACCTCTTATTCTTAAACTGTGACCCCTGGTTCTGAACTCCCCCAACATCGGGCACATTTTCCCTGCATCTAGCCTGTCCAATCCCTTAAGAATTTTATGTTTCTACAAGAGAAACCTTATAACCCATAAGCCTAGGTTGTTTTGCATACAACCTAGGCAGTACACAAGTACCGAACAGTCCTATCTACTGCCTGCCACCACAAATGGCAGCCGCCCCGTCCCTGGACCCCCCTTCGTTCTCAGCGCCCCCCTTTTTCTCCCCCTTTGTTCCTGGCAGCCCCTCCATGCCAGGTCCCCCAGATTTGTGTTAAAGGATGTTTGATACTCAGCGGTTTAATAATAAACTGTCAATCAGTTATCATAAAATAGCAGATTCTTAATCAAGTTTTAAAATAAAATAAAAGTTTTGCCATGTTCCATCATTGACTCAATAGGCAGCTATACCTGGCAATACTATCTTGATGGAGAACACAAAGTGCTGGAGTAACTTAGTGGGTCAGGCAGCATCTCTGGAAGACATGGATAAGCAATGTTTTGGGTCTTAACCCTTCTTTATCCATGTCGTCCAGAGATGTTGCCTGACCTGCTGAGTTACACCAGTACTTTGTGTTCTGCACATGTTTCCTGCACCTGCAGTTCCTTATGTCCATACCCTGATGGAGTTTGAATGCCAAACTCACCGGAAGTGTTTCAAAGGATTATTTGCATAAATAAAACAATTGGATTTGCACAGTTGGTGGATATATTAAATTTTTGTCAATTCCATTCAATGAAAACTACCAGTCCTTTAACTAAAAATATCTCACAAGACATATGATCTATAATACCTGCCTTGCTGTACAGATTCTAGGTAATGAAGCCTACCCATTATTTGATGTGCATGGATCTCCAGTGTGGGTCTCCAGTGCTGTAGTAGATACGGCCTGAGCCCACAATATGTGTGAGGTGCATCAACAAAGGAAATGCATCAGGGGTAAACCATCCAATGTGCCTGAAATGCCTGGTCATACTCCATATGACACTTTTGCATTGCTTTTTGGTGAACCTTTTGTATAACTGTAGCTAAATTAGTCCGTCTCCTTGTCTTCATTGCATGAGGATTGGTAACATTTGACCTATATGCCTTAGGATAGGGAGGAGTCAAAACTAGGAATATATTCAACTATTTGTGCAGCATGGGGTTGGGTAAAAATAGGACTGAGTTAACTCATGTTGGTCTGTTCTGCAGTTAAAAAGCGTGATAGTCAATGACAAGTTAGCATCTGAGCAGTGTTCAGAAGGTTCAAGTAAATATGATATCCTGTTCATTTACAACTGGAGCTTGTACGTTCTCCCCGTGACCTGCGTGGGTTTTCCCCGATATCTTCGGTTTTCTCCCACACTCCAAAGACGTACAGATTTGTAGGTTGTTGGCTTGGTATAAATGAAAAATTGTCCCTAGTGTATGTAGGGTAGTGTTAATCTGCGGGGATCACTGGTTGGTGTGGACGGTGGGCCGAAGGGCCAGTTTCCATGCTGTATTTCTAAACTGCAATCCTCAATTTATGCTTTCCGGGATGAGGGGACTGGGAAAGAAAAAAATGGATAGGCAGGAAGGGGATAAGGTAGGAATAAATGTCTCTGGAATACATTCCATGAACCATCTCCATCATGATGAGACAGAAATGTCACCATCGCGTTTACAAAATCTGCCTGGCAGGAACAAGTGGTAGAGAGCAGTCAGTAAAGTTGAGGTTTGGAGCAGGATTTTCCTTACAGGTCAGAGATTCTTCATGGGGACAGCCTCTTGGGAGTAAAGAAAGATTTTTGTTCCTTGTCCAGGAAGCAGCAAGACTGCATGATGTGACTTGATTATCTGGATGCTGTTTCCTACAGCAGTCCGCAGGCCAAACTCCACAAGGAATTTGTACAGCTGGAGTAATTGCCTTTCCCCTGACTCTCAGCCTGAAGAAGGGTCTTGACCCAAACCCAACTATTCCTTTTCTCCAGAGATGCAGTCTGACCTGCTGAGTTACTTCAGCTTTTTGTGTCCATCTTAGAGTACTTTAAGATCTGCAACAGCCACAAGTTATCTTTTCCAGCTTGGTAAAAGCAAAAAATTCCAGATAAAAGTCCTGTGTACGGTAGCGCAGTGGCAGAGTTGCTGCCTTACAGCGCTTGCAGTGCTGGAGACCCGGGTTCGATCACAACTATAGGTGCTGTCCGTATGGAGTGTGTGCGTTCTCCTCGTGACCACATAGTTTTTTCCGAGATCTTCGGTTTCCTCCTACACTCCAAAGACGTACAGGTTTGTAAATGTAAATTGACCCTGGTGTGTGTAGAATAGTGTTAATGTGCAGGGATCGCTTGTCGGCGCGGACTCGGTGGGCCGAAGGGCCAGTTTTCGCGCTGTTTCTCTAAACTAAACTTACACAAGCTAATTAAAGGAGCTGCACCTGGAAATATAGATCGGTTCATTGGAGGTGAAGGTGAAGGTGAGCTTTACCGCATATCAGAGTTGGGGAGATAATTCTTTACTTTATATCTGGAATAAAATAAAGTAAATAAATATTCATCCTATCATATGAACTAACTGCAGGAATGTTTTGCCGATTAAGTTAAATGTAGTAAAGTTTCAAAGTTAAATTTGAGTTCTGAAATGATGTTCAAAAGTTCTCAACATATACGCAAAGGTTCAAAGGCGCTTGATTTGCCACATGTGCGACTCCACAGTGAAATCCTTTTTGCGTATTTACATATGCAGGCACCGCCATTTTTTGGCGCAATTCTCAAAGTCCGAAGTCCAGTCCGCCTGCGTGCTTGGTCTACTGGAGCAGTTCGCGATCCTGGGAAGCCTCAGGCCCCTGCAGGTCCTTCCTCTGTCAACTTTGACTGGATCGGCCTGCGAACCAACATCCCTCTCCTTGCCTGGTCATTTTTGTTCCAGGGGTGTCTCCTGCAGCCGACCTTGAAGGCGCTGGAGGCAATACCTCGGTTCACCCTTCTACCGGCTCACTCCTTTCATCTGACGTCCCCAGCGGCTCCCTCCCAGTTCCACAGTCTGCCAAGCCTTCAGGTCTTCCGGGTGGGAATCGCGGCTGTGACACCTCAGGAAGGCCTGTATATGGAATGGAAAACTTTATTGTCACATGTGACAAGGCACAGTGACATTTTTTGCATGCATGCCCAATGTATACATAAAGCGGCCACCTACCGCGCTGACAAAGTTATGTGTGCCCTCCCCGAATGGCCCCCCCCTGGCCGGGTCCTCCATTGTCCTTCCACGCTCTCATCGATCGTCAACCGCGGGTCAACCAGCGAGGCATCACCATCGCGAGGCTTCACCATCGCCGAGGCCTCACCGCCGCAAGATCTCACCACCGCCGCCGAGGTCCCACCGCCGAGGCCTCACCGCTGCCACCACTTCACCGCCCCGAGGCCTCACCGCTGCCAACACGCCACTTCACGCTTCATGCTGAGAACATTTTGGGTGCATTGTAGGACAGGTTCATCATATTCCGAAAGTCTTTGCAGATAAAATAAACATTTCAATCCTTTGAAAGGGCTCAAAATCTTACAATAAACAAGGAAGTCAAAACTATTGTGAGAAAAAGTTATTAATTTTTATTCCCAGTTAATAATTGTGTAAATAGCTTGACAATTTTTTTCCCTCCCTTCCTTCTGCAGCAACCACCTAAAAAACTCAAATGCACCAACATTCAGGAATAGAATGCAGCTCAGTTACTTTTTTTTCTTCACTTTGCTTCATTTGCACTCAAAATCAACAGCTGCTTTGAAATCATGTGATATCCCAGATTTGTACCACAGTTCAGTTGAAGGTCTTGGCTGTGTTTAGGCATGTCAGCTGAGTTAACTTCTTACACTCTTAAGGCTGATTGCCCAAGGGCTTCTGCCTTTCTGAGAATGCTTTGTTTTCTGCAGTCTGCCCAATCAGAAAACACTGCATCCAAAGAATTGCAATAGCAATAGATGACCTGAATTATATGAGAAACAGGTATGAAGAATCATGTCCAGACAAAGGCGTTCTTTAGTCCCTTACAACAAATATTCCATACTTTCACCACTTTGTTTGGGGATGTTAAGAAGTTTCCAACCAAAATGCTCAGTCATAAGCAGTTAGTTAAAATTAATTTGCCAGTAGCCCAATTGTATCAGTAAATATCTGATTGATTATTTCATTTGACATCAATTTGGAGAAAAAAGGAAGTCTTGTTCGCAGCTCCTGGGAAGTATTTTATTGCATCTTGTTGTTTGCACTGTTGACCAGCTGCATGTTTTGTCATGCAGACTGATGCTTATGCCACTGAAGATATAATTTTTGGAATGTTTCTGCTTTCTTCTTGGTGCGGTTTAAACATTGGATAATGGCTCAGGGACGGAATGTGGACTGACGCACATTCTGTTTAACAATGCACGATGAAATGAGATCAAATCATGTTCTGTGAACATGATGTGTAGGAAGGAAATGCAGATGCTGGTTTACACCGATAATAGACACAAAATGCTGGAGTAACTCAGCGGGACAGCAGCATCTCTTCCTTCTATTCTATTCTATTCCTTCTATCCAAAGATGCTGCCTGTCCCGCTGAGTTACTCCAGCATTTTGTGTCTATCTTCTGTGCTTGTGAACATCCTATGAAATTATTTTTTTTGAAGAAATAAGTGGTATAATTCTATCTCATTGAAAACAGATCATCTAGATTATGGTGTGCCCAACATTTGCCTAGTGTCCCGAATATTCAGAAATCTCACTTCAACAGATTGTAAAACACTTTGGAAATACCTGAGGTAATAAGGTGATGTTAAATGTAGAAACAAGGACTGCAGATGCTGGTTTACCCAAAAGGACCCAAAGCGCTAGAATAACTTGAGTAGGGTGGCGCAGCGACAGAGTTGCTGCCTCACAGCACCAGAGATCCGGGTTCGATCCTGACTATGGGTGCTGTCTGTACGGAGTTTGTGCGTTCTCCCTCTGACAGTGTGGGTTACCTCCGGGTGCCCCGGTTTCCTCCCACACTCCAAAGACGTGCAGGTTTGCAGGTTAATTAGTTTGGTATAACTGTTAACTGAGAGGCAGAACAAAGTATGGCAGGTATTAGGTGGACACAGGCAGGGGGAGGGGGGTGGGGGGGTTAAAGAGTCATAGTCATAAAGTGATAGAGCGTGGAAACAGGCCCTTCAGCCCAATTCGCCCACACCGCCAACAATGTCCCAGCTACACTAGTCCTGCTTGCCTGCGCTTGGTCCATATCCCTCCAAACCAGTCTTATCCATGCACCTGTCTAACTGTTTCTTAAACGATGGGTTAGTCCCAGCCTCAACTACCTCCTCTGGCAGCTTGTTCCATACACTCTCGTATTCCTATTAAATCTTTTCCCCTTCACCTTGAACCTATGTCCTCTGGTTCTCGATTCCCCTATTCTGGGTAAAAGACTCTGTGCATCTACACAATCTATTCCTCTCATGATTGTATGCCTCGATAAGATCTCCCCTCAACCTCCTGCACTCCAGCCTACTCAATCTCTCTCTGTAGCTCACATCCTCTAGCCCTGGCAACATCATTGTAAATCTTTTCTGAACCCTTTCAAGCTTGTCAATATCTTTCCCATAACATAGGTGTCCAGAACTGAACACCATATTCTAAATGTGGTCTCACCAAAATCTTATACAACTGCAACATGACCTCCCAACTTCTATTCTGAATACTCTGACTGATGAAGACCAAAATGCCAAAAGCCGTTTTGACCACCTTATCTACCTGCGACTCGACATTCAATGAACCATGCACCTATACTCCTAGATCCCTGTGCTCTACAACACTACACAGAAGCCTACCATTTACTGTGTGAGTCCTGCTCTTGTTCAACGTCACAAAATGCAACACCTCACACTTTTCTGTATTGAATTCCATCAACCATTCCTCTGCCTACCTGGCCAATCGATCCAGATCCTGCTGCAATCGTTCACAGCCATCTTCGCTATCTGCAAAACCACTAACGTTTGTATCATCATGTTGACAGGCAGATGATTGGAACAAATGCTGGAAATTAGAGCAAAAGGTGTGTCAGACAGATTGAAGAGTTGCGTTTCCTGTTTCTTTTAAGACCCTATTTAGAACATTGAACAGTAGAGCACAGGAACAGGCCCTTCGGCCCATAATGTCCATGCCGAAGATGATGTCATGTTAAACTAATCTCTGCTGCACATGATCTGTATCTCTGCATTCCCTGCTGATCCATGTACCTACCCCAAAGCCTTTTAAATACCACTATTATGTCTATCTCTACCATCACCCCAGTCAGCAGGTTCCATACACCCACCACTCCTTGCAGAAAACCTGCCCTGTACATCATTAAACTTTAACCTTTCACCTTAACGCTGTTCCTGCTAGTCCTGGACATTTCCACCCATATTCGATGTCACAAGGTGCAACACTTCAGACTAACACAGAGCCCTAAGAAGAGAATGCAAAAAATCAGAACGGAAGTACAAATCTGATAAGCTTCAAATTTCCTTTGACCTCCTGAAAAATAATCTTCACAAATACCAGGAAGCAGTAAAATCTGCAAGAACTAAATATTTTTCCACCCTTATCTCCAAAAACGTGCAAAATTCCAAGGACCTTTTTAGCACCATCACCTCCATCATCTGTCCTGCCCCCAGCACCAGCCTAACTGGGCCCCCTGCTAAGTGCGAGGAATTTACCACATATTTCACCAGCAAGGTAAAGAACATAAGAACGAATATTCTCATAAGACGACTGTCTCATTGGTCTGCTCTTCAAAATAGACTGTTTCTAACCTGTTACTCTACCCTCCCTTGTAAAACTGATCACCACCATGAAACCTACTACCTGCCCCCTCGACACTGTCCACTCTGCCCTCCTAAAGGACGTCATTACAACAGCTGGTCCCAGCATCCTCGCCATCTTCAACACCTCTCTGGCCACTGGCACTGTACCTACCTGCTTCAAGCATGCGGTGGTCCAACCACTCCTGAAAAAAACTAACCTTGACCCCACCTTGCCAAGCAACTGCAGACCCATTTCTAAACTGCCTTTCCTCTCAAAAGCCCTTGAAAAGGTAATTTTGTCAACTTATACCTTACCTTCACCAAAACACTATATTGGAAACTTTCCAATCAGGTTTCACGGCTCACCATAGCACAGTGTCTGCCTTGTTGAAGGTACACAATGACCTACTGCTCACCGTTGACTCCAGCGACTGTGCAATTCTGCTCCTTCTTGACCTCAGCGCAGCATTTGATACTGTCGACCACACCATCCTAATTGACCGTCTCCGGTATGGGGTTGGTATTGATGGCACTGCCCTGAGCTGGTTCATCTCCTAACTCAAAGGTAGGAGTTTCTCAACTAACATAGGCAACTCTTTCTCCTCCCCAGCTAATCTCTGCTGTGGGGTTCCACAAGGTTCCATCCTTGGCCCCATTCTCTTCTCCCTGTATATGCTCCCCTTAGGCCAAGTCATTGAAAGGCACGGCATTTCCTTCCATTGCTACTCAGACGATACACAACTCTACCTCCCCCTGAAGCCCAGAAACCAATCAAATCTGTTTAACCTTACCCACTGCCTCGAGGATATAAAGTGTTGGATGGCCCAGAACTTCCTCCAACTAAACAAGAGTAAGTCAGAGGTCATCCTTCTCGGCCCCTCGGACTCAATCAAAATGATAGCAGGCAGCCTTGGAAGCCTTACCCCACTACTCAAACCTCACGTCAAAAACCTTGGCGTGATATTTGACTCGGCACTGAAATTTGACAAACAAGTCAATGCCGTGGTAAAAGCTAGCTTCTTTCAGCTTTGGACGATAGCTAAAATAAAACAATTCCTCCAGTTTGATGACCTCGAAAAGATCATCCACACGTTCATCTCCTCCCGCCTAGATTACTGCAACTCCCTTTACACTGGCATCAGCCAATCTTCCCTGTCCCGCCTGCAACTGGTCCAAAACGCCGCAGCGAGACTCCTGACGGGCACCCGAAAAAGGGACCACATCACCCCGATCCTGGCCTCTCTCCACTGGCTCCCTGTGCGGTTCCGTATAAACTTCAAGATCCTCCTCCATGTCTACAAAGCCCTCAATGGGCTTGCCCCCACCTACATAAAAAGTCTTCTCACCCACCACTCCACCTCCAGGCCCCTCAGATCGGCCGACGAGGTTGCTGAATATCCCACGGTCTAGGCATAAGCTCAGGGGCGACCGCGCCTTTGCGGTTGCAGCCCCTAGACTGTGGAACAGCATCCCGTTTCCCATCAGAACTGCCCCCTCTAAGTCAAGACTAAAGACTTATCTATATTCCCAAGCCTTTCCTGACGTCCTCTGAGTGAGGGCTACATGTATATATGTATGTAGTTTGTTTTGTTTGTGCTATTCTTATAACAAATGTAAAGCACTTTGGCCAACGAGAGTTGTTTTTTAAATGTGCTATATAAATAAATGTGACTTTACTTGACTTGACTACAGATGCTAAATTCTCTAACATTTCCAATTTAAGTCCCTCAGCAGTGAAACAACTGCAGAAAGTGTGTAACCATTTGATGTCAGCAGGACTGTTTGTACCATGGTTTAGGAATTCAGTGGTGTTCTGCCCATATTTTATGTGCTGAACAGACGGCTCATGCTCTAAAATGGAGTGTATGAAGCAAAGATGTCGGAAGTGCTGGAAATGCTCAGCGGGACTCTCTGAGGCTCTTTAAAGCACTGGTCAGGCCACATTTGGAGCATTGTGAGCAAATTTGGGCCCCATATCTGAGGAAGGATGTGCTGGCTCTGGATAGGTTTACCATATGATAAGCATTTGACAGCACTGGGCTGCTACTCACTGGAGTTTAGAAGGTTAAGGGAGTACCTCATTGAAAATTACAGAATAATGACAGGCATAGATAGAGTAGATGTGGAAAGCATGTTTCCACTGGTGGGAGAGTCAAGGACCAGAGGTCATAGCCTCAGAATTAAAGGGCGCTCTTTTAGAAAGGAGGTGAGGAGGAACATCTTTAGTCAGAGGGTAGTTAATCTGTGGAACTCATTGCCACAGAGGGCTGTGGAGGCCAAGTCAGTGGGTATTTTTAAGGCAGAGATAGACAAATTCTTGATTAGAACAGGTGTCAAGGTTTATGGGGAGAAGGCAGGAAAAGGAGGCAGAGATCAGCCATGATTGAATGGGCCGAATGGCCTAATTCTACTCCTATAACCTGTGAATGTGTGAACATGTGTAGGAAAGAACTGCAGATGATGGTTTAAATCGAAGGTAGACACAAAATGCTGGAGTTACTCAGCAGGGCAGGCAGCATCTCTGGAGGGAAGGAATGGGTGACGTTTCGGGTCGAGACTCTTCTTCGTTTTAACCAGCATCTGCAGATCTTTCCTTCACATTGTGTACATCAGTCTGAAGAAGGTTCTCGACCCGAAATGTCACCCATTCCTTCTCTCCAGAGATGTTGCCTGTCCCGCTGAGTTATTCCAGAACTTGTGAATATGTCAGGCAGCATCTCTGGAGAACATGGATAGGTGATGATTTGGTTTGAGACCCTTCTTCAGACTCCCTTACAGTCTGAAATGCTGAAGGCTGGAACCACATTCTAGTGCTGTACCTCACACCATATCCTAAGGCATACCACTAGTCATGGGGTTCCAGACCGAAACGCAACCTTCCATCCGCTGCTTCCTACCATCAAGCCAATTCTGTCTCCAAGTAGCTTGCTCTGCCTAGATTCCTAGATCCCATAACCTTTCAGGTTAACCTACCATGCAGAGCCTTATCAAAGGCCTTCTATCGCACTGCCTTCACCGACTTTCTTGGTTACATATTTAAACAAATTCTATCAAATTCACAGGAAATAATCTCCCATGCACAAAGTCATGTATTTCTCGTCAACCCCTGTATTTCCAAATGCATCTATATATTATCCCTCAGAATTCCCTCCTGTAACTTACCCACCACAGGTTCTATAGTTCCCAGTTTTTTTCTATACAGCCTTTCTTAAATAAAAAACACAACTGTAGCCACCCTCAAATCATCTGGGAGCTTATCCATGGCTAACAAGGATGCATATATTGCAGCCAGGGGCTTCTGCAATTTCTTCTCCAGTTGTCCTCAGTGTTCTTGGATATACCTGATCAGGCCTCTGAGACAGATCTACCTTCATATGTTTTAAGACACTTCTTCTGACTATCCTTAGAACATCCCCATTAATTTTCCTGTGTTCCCTAGACTTCATGTCTTTCTCCACGGTAGAATCACAGGGGAAATATTCATTGAGGAGAATATTCTACTGATGTTGTATTCTTGCGCCCGTCTCATTACAGGTTGCCTATAGTTTCAAAGAGCTACCTTCAGAGATAAAGGACAAAGGGTTGCAGCAGTCAGTATCTAGTGATAGACTGTAGCGTAGACATTAAATTCAATTAATGCTGCAAAATCTCAATTAAAATATTGGCAGAAATGGTATAACTGACATAAAATTGCCCCCCAGGATACATTTATAGTTCCATGTAAACTTTTTCCTCAATCAGTTACTATCCTATGTGTAGAGTATACTCCTAGCCATCCAACATCCATGGAGAATTTGCAGGTTGCATGAATATGCCAGTTGTATGAGAATTTCATGCAGATTTCTGTTCGCAGGAAATTTGAATTTGGAGCACCAGGTTCCCATAGGATTTAATAGTAAGATTAAACGAGAACTTACCAGTTTGAAGTTTGATCTTTATTTTATGAGGAGTTACGTTGGTGATTACGTGAAGAAGACCCGTCAGGGCGCATGCGCGTCAATCTTCAAAGCAGCGGTATGAAATCACAGACAACACAATAATTGAAGTAACATATTAAGATGATCAACATGAGAACTACCATTATGAAATTTTTTCTATGAGAGAGGGTTGGGCGTGGCGGGCACGTAATCACCAACGTAACTCCTCATAAAATAAAGATCAAACTTCAAACTGGTAAGTTCTCGTTTAATCTTACTATTTTACTTCGGAGTCACGTGAGTGACTACGTGAAGATTTTAAAGCTCTGTTATTTTTATGCCGCAGATCAAAATCCCGGCTTCTGACTGCATCGATTGACTGAGTATCATCAATAATGCTGTAAACATGACATTGCATATCATGCAAAAACAAAACAGTTTTATTTTTGGTCATAAAACAACCAATAAACCCTCTTAATGTAGGGCAACAAACGAAACAGAATGAAACAGTATTGAAAACAGACTTTAAACAATAGCAACAGCACTCAATATTGAGTTAGCAAACAGCCCTCCATCGGCAAACGCCCGATGGTAGTATTGCTGAAACACAAGTTTATTTTTCCAACCTGCGGCTTTTAATATATGGTCGATGGGAACGTCCATCGCCCTGGCCGCGGATGTTGCTACTGCGCTAGTGGAATGAGATGTAAACACATAAATGTTAATTCCTGCCTGAACCACCTCTTGCTTTAACCACCTTGAGATAGTCTGAACTGCCACTCTTTTATGTTGGCTTTTTGTAACTGACAAATAATCCTGTTTCTCCTTGTCTTAAAGCCCTTGTGGCTTCAATGTAATGTAACAAATGTGTCCTTACACATAAACATGGAGCTGTAGGATATGCTGAGAACACAATCTTAAAACCTGTCACACCTGGCCTGCTTTGTTTGAGCAGGTCAGAAATATAAAACAGAACATTCTCTGTATTCACTTCCATTCTCTCAAACTGAAGTTTTTTGGAAAGTCTGTACTCTCTGTACTGACACCAATGCGATTAGCATAGCCAATTTCATGGTTAATTTTAACAAAGTTATAGCCGTGACAGGGACCCAATGACGAAGTATGTTACGAACAACGCTTACCTCGCAGATTACCATATACCTAGGCTTAGGCGGTTTGGAATTCGATTCCTTTCATCAACCTAGATATGAGAGGGTGAGAACCTATACTTTGTGTCCGTGTACCTATTACAAGATATGCGGACAAAGCACTTCTAGCTGTATTGATAGCAGTATAGCTAAGACCTTCATCATAATAAAGTGTAGATAAACTCTAACACATTTTCAATAACTACAGTATCATATTGAATATTCTTTTGAACACAATATTGTTCCTTTTTAAAAATTTTTTTTTTTAAATAAGTCATATACTGTTTTTGAGTACTTTTTCTCCAGACTGCAGCGAGTATATACACCGTTGGCCTAGAAAGTCCTCGACCAATGTAAGGCATTCTTGAAACCTGCAAACTAACAGATCCATACCGTCACATAACGGATGAACTTAATGCGTTACTGGATGCTCCAGCAAATTCCTACTGTTTGGAATCAGCAAAAAGAGGTTGGATCGCTATCTGTAACATCAAAGGGAACCATGGTTGAATCAGGCAATTTGGTATCACCAAAACCCCTGAAGCGGCATCCTGCTTGATTTTCTCAAACACCGACCTATGAGGCAGAATGGTGGGAAAATATACACAAACATATCATCCCAATTTAGTGAAAAGCATCAATTGCCACTGCCCCTGGATCTGGTGCCTATGAAACATATTTTGGCCTTCCATATAGAAGTACTATGTTCTTGAACACATCCTGGTTCCACATCCACTCTGTGTTATGATGGAATTTTCGTGAACTGCCATCTGGTACTACATTAAGTTTCCCTGGCAGATAGATAGCTCCAATCCAAATCTCTCTATCCCTACTCCAGGTCCAATTGTATTTGCCAACCTGTCACATGATAACGATTTGATTCCACCCATGTGATTCATATCAGCAACTGCTGCAGTGTTGTCTATTTTGCACTGCACATGCAAACTAGTTTAGTTAGTGCCATAAGCCTCGAGTCCATAAAATACTCTTGGTTAATTCCCCATGTTTGCAGAAGCAATGTTCATCTGTCTCCACCGCTGGATCTTGTATCAGTAGCACCCTACCCAAGTGCTCTGACATCTGTCTGCAAATCATGGAAGCTTGGTCCAATAACACTTTGGAACTACTAGTGGACACATGCTGAATCCACCATTGTACATCAGCAACAGCCTCTATTGATAGAAGCATAGGTCTATTATAATGACCCCAATGTATCCTCAATGCTTGTTCCTTTGACCTTTGTAATTGTAGATAATAAAGTGGCCAATTGAACTGCTGGAAATGCTGCCAGCCATTACCACAGCAGTCTTGTCACCTGGCTAATTGAAGGCTGTGTGTTAGCAATTAACTTGATATAGCTCTTAATTAGCTGTACCCTTTTTTGCCTGGGCAAGGTCACAATGATGTTGATTAAGTCCATTGTGAACCCAACTAGTCAATTTGTGTCACAGGTATAAATTTAGATTCCTCAGAATAGCTTATAAAGCCCAATTAAAATTGGTTTTTACCAACTGCCACTGATGCTTCAGCTGTTTCCTTTGATTGTCCTACAATCAAGATATTATTTAGCTAAGCCATGAGCACATGACCTTGACTTCTCATCATGCCTAGAATAGGTTTTAACAACTTTGTAATCCCTCTAGGAGCTGAAGATAAACCATTAGGCAGTGGATTGTATTGGCATAATTCCCCATCCAGCTGAATTTTAAATCTTCTATCCTGCAAATGAATAGACACTGAATCTGCATCTTTAAGATCTCCTTCACAAACATTTCCATCTTAAAATGTCTATACCGTACAAAAGGGTTAAACCTATTCAGGTCTGTATAATTCTGCATCCCCCCCATCCTTTTTTGGTCTGGGAAAGATATTGGACACAAACTGATGGCTTTGGTAAACTGCCTTAGCAATTACACCTTTATTACATAAGCTTGCAAGTTCCAGCTGAACTTCCAATTGTTCAGTGATACTGAAGTCAAACTCCTTTTTTGGAACATGTTGCATGGGTAAATCAGAATTTGCATTTAAGGTTTATTCGATGCCCTTGAATAACCTTCAGTATAAACATATCTGAGGTAAACATTTAATTGTATCACATTAGATCTGTCTACATGAGAACCAGACCCTCTTACCTCCTTACCACCTGGCATTCTTCCCCGGCCTTGAGCTGGATATCTCACCTCCGTGGCGGTGCTACAGCCGAACGCCAACTGCGCTGCATCGTAGCTGGACTCGTCCCTTGCCCGGACCAGTCTGCTCCCTTATAGGGATACTTCCGCTTTGGTGAATATGTGGCTGCCGTCTTAGCCTCCTCCTCCAGCTCCTTCACCTGCTGTGCGAAATCCTCGCCAAACAGCTGTGCCAGTTGCACTGTGCCAGGCTGGCATTTATGCTGGTGGCAAGTTCCTCACCCAGAGGCTCACCAGCATCCGACGACATGGCAAACCGTGCTGCACACGGTGTCAGCTCTGACAGCTGCCTGCCCTCCCTTTGGAAGTCGTCGGACTCAGGGTCAGAGCGTATCTGCCCTTCTGCACTCACCTCTTGCAAAGAGGGTGCTTTCAAGCAGGCCTCTACTAGGCACTGCCAGCGGAGCCGTCCCCACGGCCTCCCGCCTGCACAACTCCTCCTGGAGTATGGCTTTATGAAGCAGGCCTCTCCAAGGCACTGCCAGCAGAGCCTTCCCTAAGGCTTCCCGCCTGCACAACTCCTCCTGGAGTTGTGGCTTTATGAGGCAGACCTCTCCTAGGCACTGCCAGTGGAGCCTTCTCTGTGGCTTCCCACCTGCACTACTCCTCCTGGAGCGTCTCTGTGGAGCAGCCCCTGTATGAGCTGCTCCTTTTGGATAACCGCTGGGGAACGGTATCCTGTCCCCGACGGGACTCTCGTGGCCCGACTCTACGGAGTCTATAGCCGTTAACTTATGCCGACCGCCCGACTGGCGGTGGCTGTGTACCCGGCTGGGCACTTTCTGAAGTCTGTCGCCGCACCGCTACCGGCTTGCGACTCCCCCGAGGTGACAGGCTGCCTTTCAGAGATTGCGCTCCCGCAGCTCTCTCTCTCCTTGTCGGCAGCAGCCTGCACCTTTCCCTTGTTCCTGCATATGGGGGAAAACACAGACAGAAACAATTTCTATACTTTCTTATAACTCCTCCAAAGTCTCCCCGACTTTGGTGGAGTTGTATTTACTCACGTTGTAGCAGGACGTCCGTGCTCCTGCTGCCGTTCGCACCAATGCGTCCGACGTAATGACGCACATGCGCCCTGACGGGTCTTCTTCACGTAGTCACTCACGTGACTCCGAAGTAAAATTCATGCTCCAAATTCAAATTTACGATTTTGAAAATGTTTTATGAAATTGTTTAATATTCTCAGAATTAATTTTGACAGTTTATGTGACGTCTGGATACATAATTATAGGATAACTAATACTGTTGTTTGTTCAATATTTATGCATCCAGAATTCTCATGCAACAGGCAAAATGTCTTGGAATATTAAGCAATTTCATAAGACGTTTTTCAAAATTGTACTTTTGTACTTGTTTTTCCATAGTACTCTTATTCATCCGCTGTCCCCATCACAGAGTATTTTCATTTACTTTTCCTTCGCTTTATAACTATCAAAATGTATGATGAAGAGATTGTTTTAGAATTTATTTTAATATAATTCAGCAAATTTGTTCTAGTTATGCTGTGTGCATTGCCCACTCTATCATCAACATCACCCGACTCTCATGAGATGGCGATTCCCATAATCCATTATTCAACCACTGACTATCCATGGGACTCCATGGTAGTGACCGTGGATTTGTAAATCAAAACTATCTTTATTGATAGCATTCTCAAACAAAGCTTTAGAAAAGTGAAAAGGGGAGGAGGAGAGAATGGAAGGGGATGGAAGGGATAAAGTGGGCAAAGGGGGAAAGGAAGAGAGGGCAAGAGGTAGGGCAAGATGAAATCCCCAAAACGTGGATTTGGTACCATCTACTAAGGTGCACTCAATTTCTGTTGTCACCCCTAACAGGAAAGCAGTGTAGCTGCACTTTTAGTTTAGTTTAGCTTTGGGATACTGTGTCCGCGCCGACCAGCG
Source organism: Malacoraja senta (assembly GCA_038087875.1). Classification (NCBI taxonomy): domain Eukaryota; kingdom Metazoa; phylum Chordata; class Chondrichthyes; order Rajiformes; family Rajidae; genus Malacoraja; species Malacoraja senta. The sequence goes on along the minus strand of CM075977.1, from coordinate 67,213,072 downwards.
ATCCCCGCACATTAACACTATCCTACACAAACTAGGGACAATTTATATATACACCAAGCCAATTAACCTACAAACCTGTACGTCTTTGGAGTGCGGGAGGAAATTGAAGATCTCGGAGAAAACCCATGGGGAGAACATACAAACTCCATACATACAGCACCTGTAGTCGGGATCAAACCCTTACTTCGGAAATTCCCAAACCACTCTCACAAATGCATTTGTCAAAAACAAATCTTTGGAAAGAATAAACTTATGAACAAAAGTTAAAAAACTGTTAATTATAATTTGCACTCAGATAATACTAGTTCTGGTTATATTTTAACCTGCAGGTTTTTCCATAAGATAAATAGCCCAAACATTAAAGGTAAATTAATTCAAAGATTGCACATCCGCAATCCTTTCCATTCGTCACTTTAATTTCATGTTTCATGTATCTTGTGTTTTATGACCGCTGGCAGATCAATTTTCCTCCTGGGAAAAATAGAGTTATATCGTATCGTATCATATCGTATTGTAATAATGTGCAGTGTCATCGATGCAGTCTAGGATTCAATATTTGCAGGATGTCATCTTGCCCTACCTCTCTCCCTCTCTTTCTTGCCCCCTTTCATAGAGTCATAGCGTGATACCGTGTGGAAACAGGCCCTTCGGCCCAACTTGCCCACATCGGCCAACATGTCCCAGCTACACTAATCCCACCTGCCCATGTTTGGTCCATATCCCTCCAAACCTGTCCTATCGATGTACCTGTCTAACTGTTTCTTAAATGTTGGGAAAGTCTGTGCCTCAACTACCTCCTCTGGCAGCTCGTTCCATACACCCACCACCCTATATGTGAAAACGTTACCCCTCAGATTCCTATTAAATTCCTATTAAATCTTTTCCCCTTCACCTTAAACCAATGCCCTCCCACCTTCTGGGCAAGAGACTCTGCGCATCTACCCGATCTAGTTCTCTCATAATTTTATACACCTCAATAAATCACCCATCATCCTCCTGCGCTCCAAGGAATAGAGTTCCAGCCTACTCAACCTCTCCCTATTGCTCAGACACTCTAGCCCTCCATCCCTTTCCTCTCTTTATCCCTTCCCTCCCTTTCCTTTCTCCCATCCTCCACATTCCAATTCCTCTCTTTCCCATCCCCTCCTACAGCAACTAGACCCAGCAGTTTGTCACCTCTCTGTGGCTCCCATAACTCCTTGTTGGGAGAGCAAGATGAATTGGCTCTTTATTGCAGTCAATGATGGAGCTGACGTAGCTGACTGCTCACTGCTAAACTCTGTCCTCTGGGTATTTTCTGGCCTGTGGATTGGAACTTTGTGGGTTGGGATTTTGTCTCAGGAAATGTATAATACATCTCGTATCATAGCAAACAGCCCGTTTCTTTGGTTCACTTCAAAACTGTGGACACCTGTAAAAAGTACCTCCTGGTCCCCTTATAGGAAGAGGGTTTTTTATCTATCTGTTCCACCAAAGTTTTCTGTACTACCTCTGAAGATTGCTGAGCCTACTTTGTCCTATGTTGTGTCATTTCTACAATGATTTCCACCATCTCCAATCAGAACACCTTCTCTGCAAGAGGTACATGCTGGCTTGAAGGCATGCAAGCTGGTTTGAATTGGTACCAACCATTTCCAAAACTGGATCGCTGCTGACGCTTTAGGGCAAGGGAAAACACAGGAATGCTGGCTGGATCCTAAAATGATGACAATTAGCAAGTGCTTCAAGCTTATTTTGATGACTCTGCTGGACCCAATAGGATCCAATTAATTGCACGCATCGATCCCTGCTACCGTTTTCTGACACGATTCAACTTAGCCCCCTTCACTTATTTTTGACAAAACAGAGATGAGATGAAGTCATCTCATGTGCTCTTTTCTTTCTGAAGCTAAAAAGAAAGTTGTGTAGCTTATTACTTTGATGCCACTGAATCCAATCACGTTAATGTCATATGATTTCAACCATCTTTGGTGTGGGTCACAAGTAGGTCAAACAACTGGAACTGTGTTGGTTTCGGCATAGTCAGAGACTAACTGAAAGCTTCAATTGTCGGGTCCAACAGATATCAAAGAGATTCTCATACTCCTCGAGTGATTCGCCTCGGGGATTATAAAAGTTTTGATAATAGATGGATGTTCCTCTTTCGTTTATGATGTTTCAAAAGGAGGAATTAGACATGTCTTTCTTGACACAAAACAACTTGAACCCTCTCAAATCTACTAAAAAATAAACCAGATCATTTAAAATGAATACAGGATCAAAGTATGATTTATTAATGATGGCAAACACCGGAGCTGGAATCACTTCTTTAACAATGAAACACAGTACGTGTGTGTATCAATAGGATAGTCAGTGGTTGAATAATGGATTATGGGAAACGCCATCTCAAGAGAGTCAGGTGATATTGATAACAGAGTGGGCATTGCACAAAGCATAACTAGAACAAATTTGCGGAATTATATTAAAAGAAATGTTGAAACAATCTCGTCATTCACCAGGGTTTTCTGACTACAAACATTTTGCTAACTGCAGCAGGGGACATCTAAAACTGAAGTGGCAATCCACAAATTAGTGTCTAAATGTTATTTATCACACTTCTCTCACTGGGATCTTTCCACAATGCAGGCCAAATTGCAAGTTTCAGTGTTGATGATTGTCCTGCAGTGTTTCCTGCAGAAAGTGATCCCTTTTTCTCCACTGTTTAAGAAAGAACTGCAGATGCTGGAAAAATCGAAGGGTAGACAAAAATGCCGGAGGAACTCAGCGGGTGAGGCAGCATCTATGGAGAGAAGGAATAGGCGACATTTCGGGTCGAGACCCTTCTTCAGTCTGGAGAAGTTTCTCCACTGGTACTTGCCACAAAAGTACTTGACTCTTTCAGTCTAAACTGAAGGATCAATAGGATGACTGCAGCTATGGCTGGGCTTGCTCTCCATTACTACGTACAAGGCAACATCAAGTAGGAGCTCAAGTGACAGCGATGCATCACTCATGGATAAGCTCAATGCTTTCTGTGCTCATTTCAAAAGAGAGAACACCAATGTAGCTGCTCACGGCTATCGATACTGTAATCTCAGTCACTGAGGTCGATGTCAGTAGATCCTTCACAAGGGTGAACCATCGGAAAGAAACCAGCCCTGATGGCGTAACTGGCCATATTTTAAAAACCTGTGTGGACCAACCGCCTAGAGACTTTGTAAACATCTTCAACCTCTCATTACCAAAGTCTGGAGTCCCCACCTGCTTGCCCAAGAAGAGTAAGGTCAGATACCTCAATGACTATCAATCAGTGGCACCAATGTCCGTGTTGATGATGCCCTTTGAATGGTTAGTTATGACACATGTCATCCCCTGCCTCTGTAATGATGCGATCCCCTGCTTCTGTAGCAAAGTTGATGCGATCTCTTTGGCTCTTCTTTCTGCACTGGATCACTTGGACGACAAGTCTGTTGTCAGGTTGTTGTTCATTGATTTCAGCTGGGTGTTCAACACCATCATCCCATAGAATCCCGGGGATTGGCTGAGAAGGTCATCTCTTGGGGAGTTTTTCAGTGTTTTTTCAGGAGCGGCTGATTTAAAAACCGGGGCCTTCAAGGTTGGCAGAGGAGCGGCAGGTGAAGGAGTGAGTGCCGGGATTGGCTGACAACTTTAATTAGCAAATCGGTAAGTTAGAGAATCAGTCAATTAAGCAGCTAATATAAGCAAGGTTTGCTCTAGGGGAGCGGCCTTGTCGAGTTAAGTGCCTTGTGAGAAAAGCAGGACCTCCATGGTGGTTATCTCCGGTTTGCATCCAGTTCCTCATGCTAGTGAGGGCAGGAACAGGGAGATAGGGGATCTGAATGTCTGGCTGAGGAGCTGGTGCGGGGGGCAGGGATTTAGATTCTTAGACCACTGAGACCTGATTTGTGGTGAAGGCGAATTGTACAAAAGGGGTAGGTTGCAACTTAACAGGAAGGGGACCAACATTCTGGCAGGCAGGCTTGCCACTGCTACACGGGTGTGTTTAAACTAAATAGTGGGGGGGAGGAGACAAATTGGAAATACAAGGATGGAGTTAAAGGGAAAGAGAGTAAAGGAAAAGTTAAGAAAGATACCAGAATTAACGGGGCAGAAAGCTCACAAAGGGATAGGAGAGTATGGCCAAGTGAAATAGGAATCGATGTGAAAAGTGAGGTGAGTAATGGATTGAAAGTACTATATATGAATAAGTTTTAATCTGCAATTTAAGAGGGAGAAGGTTAAATCAGAAGTGTCAGTGTTGCAGTTGAACAAAGAGGACTATGAAGGCATGAGAGAGGAGCTGGCCAAGGTCAACTGTAAAAGGATCCTAACAGGAATGACGATGGAACAACGAAAGCAGGAATTTCTGGGCATAATCCGGAAGATGCAGGATCATTTCATTCCAAAGAGGAAGAAAGTTTCTAAGGGGAGTAAGAGGCATCCGTGGCTGACAAGGGAAGTTAGGGATGTAATAAAACTAAAAGAAAAGATGTATAATATAGCAAAGAGTAGAGGGAAGCCAGTGGATTGGGAAACTTTCAAAGGACATCAGAAGGTAACAAAAAGGGCAATACGGGGTGAAAAGATGAAGTACGAAGGTAAGCTGGCCACGAATATAAAGAAAGATAGTAAAAGTTTCTTTAGGTATGTTAAGAGAAAAAGATTAGTAAAGACAAATGTGGGTCCCTTGAAGGCAGAAACAGGTGAAAATATTATGGGAAATAAGGAAATGGCACAAGAGTGGAACAGGTACTTTGTTTCTGTCTTCACTTAGGAAGACACAAACAATCTTCCAGGTGTTCTGGAGGACAGAGAATCCAGGGAGACAGAGGAATTGAAAGAATATTTCAATAGGCGAGAAATAGTATTGGGTAGACTGATGGGACTAAAGGCTGATAAATCCCCAGAGCCTGATGGTCTGCATCCCAGGGTACTCAAGGAGGTGGTTCTAGAAATCGTGGACGTATTGGTGATCATTTTCCAATGTTCCATAGATTCAGGATCAGTTCCTGTGGATTGGAGGGTAGCTAATGTTATCCCACTTTTCAAGAAAGGAGCGAGAGAGAAAACGTTGACCAGTTAGCCTGACATCGATGGTGGGGAAGATGCTGGAGTCAATTATTCAAGAAGTAATAACAGCACATTTAGATAGCAGTAAAAGGATTGGTCCAAGTCAGCATGGATTTATAAAGGGGAAATCCTACTTGACTAATCTTCTGGAATTTTTTGAGGATGTGACAAGTAAAATGGATGGAGAGCCAGTGGATGTAGTGTATCTGGCCTTTCAGAAAGCCTTTGATAAAGTCCCACAGAGGAGATTAGTGGACAAAATTAGAGCAATTGGTATTGGGGGTGGGGTGTTGACATGGATAGAGAATTGGTTGGCAGACAGGAAACAAAGAGTAGGAATAAACAGGTCCCTGTCAGAATGGCAGGCAGTGGCAAGTGGAGTGCTGCAAGGCTCGGTGCTGGGGCCGCAACTATTTACATTATATATTAATGATTTAGATGATGGGATTAAAAATAACACTAGCAAATTTGCATGAGACACAAAGCTGGGTGGCAGTGTGAACTGTGAAGAGGATGCTGGGAGGTTGCAGGGTGACTTGGACAGGTTGAGTGAATGGGCAGATGCATGGCAGATGCAGTATAATATAGATAAATGTGAGGTTATCCACTTTGGCGCCAAGAAGAAGGAGGCAGATTATTATCTCAATGGTGTCAATTAGGAAAAAGGGAAGTGCAACGAGACCTGGGTATCCTTGCACACCAGTCACAACGTAAACATGCAGGTAAAGCAGGCAGTGAAGAAAGCTAATGGCATGTTGGTCTTCATAACGAGAGGATTTGAGTATAGGAGTAAAGAGGTCCTTCTGCAGTTGTACAGGGCCCTGGTGAGACCATATCTAGAGTATTTTGTGCAGTTTCGGTCTCCTAATTTGAGGAAGGACATCCTTGCTATTGAGACAGTGCAGCGTAGGTTCACAAGTTTAATCCCCAGGATGGCGGGACTGTCATATGAGGAAAGATTGGAAAGTCTGGGCTTGTATTCACTGGAATTTAGAAGGATAAGACGGGATCTTATAGAAACCTATACAATTATAAAAGGACTGGACGAACTAGAAGCAGGAAAAATGACGGTGCAATGTTGGATGACGGTGCAGGCTTGAAGGGTCAAATGGCCTCCTCCTCCACCTATTTTCTATGTTTCTATGTATCTAATCATAGTGTCATAGATCCATAGGGTCATAGGGTCATAGAGTCATTGAGTCATAGCGGCATAGAGACAGGTAACAGGCCCTTTAGGCCACCTTGCCCACAGAGACCAACATGCCCCATCTGCACTAGTCCCACCTGCTTGTGCTTGGTCCATATTCTTCTAAACGTATCCTATGTACAAGTCCAAATGTTTTTAAATGTTGTAATAGTATGTGCCTTAACTACCTCCTCTGGCAGCTTGTTCCATTTACCTACCACCCATTGTTTAAAAAAGTTGCCCCTCAGGATACTATTAAATCTTTCTCCTCATCCCCTCCAAACCTATCATGAAACAGTGAACTGAGTCTCTGCTGATTCCTTTAATTGGATGCTCAACACTTCCTCCTTGTAGCCATCAACACAGGAGCATCTCAATGCGCTCAGTCCCCTGCTCTATTCACTTTATATCCATGACTGTGTAGCCAGACACAACCCCTGTGCCATCTTAAAATTCGCTGAGGAGTTCACCATCATTGGACGAATAATCGGTATTGATGAATTAGAGTAAAGGAGGGAAATTGATTGATTGAGCTAGAACAACAAACTTACCTGAACAACAATCTCAACGTTAGCAAGATCAAGGAACTAATTGTTGACTTTTGGAAGGGAAAGCGGGGAATCCAAGAAGCTGTCTTCAATGACGGGTTGGCAGTGGAAAGAGCAAACAACTGCAAGTTCCTGGGTGTGCATATCTCCGTGGATCTGTCCTGGGCCCAGCACATTGATGCAATCATAAAGAAATTCATTAATGCTTATACGTCCTTGGAAGATTGTGGAGCTTCAGTACATCGCTGAATACTCTATTGAACCACTACAGGTAATACAGTATAGAACATACTTACTGGTTGCATCACAGGTTGGTTCATCAACTCAGATGCCCTGGAACTGCAGAGGCTGCAGAAAGTAGTAGACATTTCCTAGATCATCACAGGTACTGTCCTCCCCACCATCGAAAGAATCTACAGGAGGCACTGCCACAAAAGGACAACCAACATCTTCAGAGACCCACATCACCCTGACCACACACTCATTTTGCTTCTGCCATCATGTTAAAGGCCTCAAGAACATGTTTTTTCCAACGACCATCAAGCTTTACCACACAATGCTAACCATTAGCTCAGCAATTGCAAGCTTCTCTGGAGTGTATCTTTGATTCCACTACGAAATTCAGTCTTGCACTAATATTATTCTTCCCGTTGGATTGCAACCTTGTCGTGGTCGGGGGGGCTTGTGTGTCTCAGTGACCTCTAGAGCTATGCCAACAGGAGATTTGTCTCCTGTTAGGGTCTCCCATGCTGGACAGGTCGAAGTGTAGAGGCCAGACGAAAAGCGATCCACTGGTCCTCCAGGTTGGAGGTTGAGCACAGGGCAGACAACACTGTCTCGTAAAACAAATATGTTACGGAAACAGCAACTGAAGGAATCAACACCACTGGGAGTGATGGAACAGGAGTGGAGGACCTTTGTTGCTGCCCTACATGCCAGGAGGCATAATAGGCAGTAAGTAAGTAAGTAACTAATATTATTACCTAGTATTACTATTATGAATTTATAGTTCCTGCTGGACTCTATGCAGTTTGCATATCGGACCAATAGATCTGTGGATGATGCAGTCAACCTGGGCCTGCACTTCATCCTACAGCACCTAGACCGCCAGGGGACCTATGCGAAGATTTTGTTTGTTGATTTTAGCTCTCCATTCAACACCATTGTGCCAGAGCTACTACACTCCAAACTTTCCAAGTTGACTATGCCTGAACCCCTCTGTCGGTGGATCACCAGCTTCCTGACAGACAAGAAACACCATGTGAGGCTGGGAAAACACAACTCAGACACACAAACGCTCAGTATAGGAGCCCCGCAAGGCTGCGTACTCTCCCCTCTCCTCTACTCTCTTTACACCAACGACTGTACCTCCACAGACACCTCTATCAAGCTTCTCAAGTTTGCGGATGACACAACCCTGATTGGACTGATCCAGGATGGGGAGGAATCTGCCTACAGACAGGAAGTCTCACAGCTGGTGTCCTGGTGCCATCGCAACAACCTAGAGCTCGATGCGCTTAAGACAGTGGAATTGATTGTAGACTTTAGGAGAGCTCCCCCTCCCCTCACCCCACTCACCATCAACAACACCACAGTCACATCTGTGGAGTTTTTTTAAGTTCCTGGGAACCATCATCTCCAAGGACCTTAAGTGGGGGGCTACCATCGACTCCACAGTCAAAAAGGCACAACAGAGGATGTACTTCCTACGGCAGCTGAGGAAGCACAATCTGCCAGTCTGAAGAAGGGTTTCGGCCCGAAACGTTGCCTATCTCCTTCGCTCCATGGATGCCGCTGCACACGCTGGGTTTCTCCAGCATTTGTGTACCTGCCACAGGCAATGATGGTCCAATTCTACACGGCCATCGTAGAGTCTGTTCTTACCTTCTCCATCATGGTCTGGTTTGGCTCAGCCACCAAGCACGACACCTGGAGGCTGCAGCGAATCGTCTGATCAGCTGAGAAGGTTATTGGCTGCAACCTTCCCTCCATTGATGAACTGTACACTGCAAGGGCCAGGAAGCGAGCGGGCAAGATCATCTCTGACCCCTCTCACCCTGGCCACAAACTCTTTGAATCACTTCCCTCTGGAAGGCGACTCCGGACTGTCAAAGCTGCCACAGCCAGACATAAAAACAGTTTTTTATGCACGAGTAGTTGCTCTACTCAACAGCCAAAAATCTGTAGCCTCCCTTTGATCTGGTATTTTGTTGGTTCACATGCTTGATCAATGGTGTTTTATCATTAATCTTTTAGTATTATTAATGTTTAGTGTTTTCTGAGTCATTCGTAACTGTCACTGTATGTCATGTTGTTACTTGTGGGCGGAGCACCAAGGCAAATTCCTTGTATGTGAATATTTGGCTAATAAACTTACTTACTTACTTACTTTACTTACTTACTTACCTACTTACTTATTGTATTATTGATTATTAAATATTTATTTGTGTGTTATTGTATTAATGAGCCTGTTAAATTGAAACAAGTATGGATGTCATTGTTCCATTGCTGGCACATATGACAATGAAACACTCTTAACTTTCGACTCTTGTTGTAAGTGCTGAAACTTGCTTGCCAGCTGACAGATGTTCAGAAACATTTGGTTGACATTTATAGCCCAACCTCCAGTAGGTTTTAATATTGCTGTCATACGGTCATGCTGAAATTAAGATTGAAATAATCTTGATGGATTAAGTGTTACAGAGTAAAAATGTATATATTGATCCACAAAACAGCTTTAAGATAGACACAAAATGCCAGAGTAACAGTGGGACAGGCAGCATCTCTGGTGAGGAATGGGTGACGTTTCAGGTCGAGACCGTTCTTCAGACCCTACTTGTATTTCTCAAGTTGAGGATAATGGTGGAGAATTTTATTTTTTAACTATCTGGATGGTGTAAATCCTGATTCCCTTAGTTATACTAACTGAACCTTCATTCTTGTCTAAGTCAGTTCCCATTATCATAAAAGATTCTGATGTTATTCATTGCTCTTTCCTATTGAATAGCTGTACATAAAGGTGTAGTGTGAAATTCTGGGGAAATCCATGTGCAGTCATAAACTGGCTTTGGTAATGATTTAGAAACAAGGAAACAAGGCTGCTGGTTTGTACAAGAGGACACAAAGTGTTGTAGGTGACGTTTCGAGTCTGAAGAATGGTCCTGACCCGAAATGTCACCCTGTCCATGTTCTCCAGAGTTACTTTGTGTCCTCTTTGTTAATGATTTGACATACATTTGCAGGTTGTGATGCTCCCATGTATCTCTTGAAAATGATAGTAGTCGTGAATTAGAAAGTGCTGTTGAAGTAGACTTGATGAGTTGCAACATTTTGTAATTGATTTTCACCACAACCATGCTACACAATAATGAAATACTCAGGTTGGTGATCAGCTATCATTCAAACTGTCTGCTTCTTTCAGGATGATACAACGTTTCTTGTGTGTTATTGGAGTTCCATTGATCTAAAAAACTGATGAGAATTCCATCATACATCTTGCCTTAGCCAAATGACCCAATGATCTGGGGACGGCAGAATAGCACAGCTGTGGTGTTGCTGCGTTACAGCACTAGAGACCTGTGTTCGATCCTGACTACGGGTGCTGTCTGTATGGAGTTTGAAAGTTCTCCCCGTAATCTGCGTGGGTTTTCTCAGGGTGCTCTGGTTTCCTCCCACACTCCAAAGACATGCAGGTTTGTAGGTTAATTGGATACAGTAAATTGTAAATGGTCCCCAGTGCATAGGATAGTGCTATGTATGGGGTGATTGATGGTCAGCGCTGACTCGGTGGGCTGAAGGGCCTGTTCCCACACTGTGTCTCTAATGTCCAAAGTCTAAAGACCTAAAGGTTCTTTGGTGTAGCTGTTTACTAAGTCAAATGACAAGCATAGAGTTGTTTGCTGGGTCAAATTACACCAAAACAACCTGTATTTAGGGCAGTCAGTTGTCAACTAATAGCAATAACAGGTACAACAATGAGTTAGTAGTAGTTCTTACGTACCACAAAAATAATTTATATTACAAATGGCAATGTAATGCTGCTCGCTAATATTGTACCAGTCCCCTGATCCCACAAAACTGTATGCAGTCAGCTCAGAATGTTGTGTGTTAACTTTGCCCTTGCTGCTGACTTGCACAAAAGCCCAACCGGTTCCATGTACACATTGATGATGTTTTATTTCATCTGCAATTAATGCTTGCAAAGAAAGATGCAGCCAACAATCTGAATGGTAAGTGTTAATCAAATCAACTCAGCACTTTATACTGTGGAAACACGAGCAATTGATCAGCTCTATGCGTTGTTCAACAGAAGTCGCAACAGCATGCCTGAAACTTTATATTTTTTGGGGAAGAGAAATGCTTGTTAGTTAACTATGGATTTTGACTTTGAAACATATCCAGCTCTCTTTTCATCTCCAACCTGATGTTCTCTGCTTTTCTTTTTTAATAGTAAGATTAAATGAGAAATTACCAGTTTGCAGTTTGATCTTTATTTTATGAGGAGTTACGTTGGTGATTACGTGAAGAAGTCCCGCCTGTGCGCATGCGCGTCAATCTTCAAAGCAGCGGTATGAAATCGCAGATAACTGAATATTTGAAGATCAGCAACATGAGAACTACCATATGACCTTTATGAGAGAGAGGGTTGGGCGTGGTGGGCACGTAATCACCAACGTAACTCCTCATAAAATAAAGATCAAACTTCAAACTGGTAAGTTCTCGTTTAATCTTACTATTTTACTTCGGAGTCACGTGAGTGATTCCGTGAAGAGTTCAAAGCTCTGTGATTTCATGCCGTAGATTTAAATCCCAGCGTCTCACTGCATCGATTGACTCAGGATGAGTGAATAATCAACAATGGATTAACCATGACATTGATTTAAACGTATTAATGGTTTACGTGAATAAATAAATCAATAGCAACCCGTCTATCTCATGGGAGGCTAAGATTTGAATGCAAAACAGAATGGGCAACTAGCCCTGGGTCGGCAATCAGCCTATGGAAAAAAAAAATTCGAAACAAATTTACTTGACCATCCTGCGGCCGCGAGGAGATGGTCGATGGGAATATCCATTGCCCTGGCCGCTGATGTTGATGCCGCTCTGGCGGAATGAGATGTAAATTGGTAGTGTTAATACCCGCATAAACCAGAACCTTCTTCAGCCACCTTGAAATAGTCTGAACCGACCGTTTCTTGTGTGGTTGTTTGTGGCTAATAAATAATGCTGACTCCACACCTCTTAGGGTTCTGGTGGCCTTGTTAAAATATAGCAAACGTGCCCGTACTCATAGACGCGAGTCCTTGGGGTACGCCGAAATATGACTAAGGATGGAGCTGGAGCCCCCCTGGTGAAGTATTGTTAACACACTGTACATATCCAATACTGTCTATACTTGTACTGAGAACTTGTGTTAAAGATATCTCTTACAAACTCGAAATCCGGGGTTGAAAACCTGACAGAGTGGGTCCCGTTTGCTGCAACCAATATGATGGGCAAGTACGTTGGGCACAGTTAATGGCCCTATAACTGAATTATTGTCAAAACCCATTTAAGCATGAAATAGAAGACGTCAGTAATCTGTACTGTATTAAATGTAACGTTAACATTAAACAAACCGCTTCCAAACTACTCAATAGGAAATGTACTGCTTGTTCGGTGCTATCCCTGGACTCTGCAATGAGCACATCCATGGATTGATGTGACAATCCGACCCGTAAGGCAGTCCATTCAGAATGTGTAAGCCAATAATTGTTTTATTATGCAGAGGCTGGCTTCCTGAACCACAGTTTGAACCAGCAAAGTTTTCGTTTTTAGAATAACCTTATATGGTTGTATTATTATGCCTGACGGAAGCAGGAAGCATGGCTGCATAGCCAGTCCGAATGTATGAAAACTAAAGCGAGACCTTGCTGACTTTATTTCAAGACCCGACTGATGAGGCAAAATGGAGAAAGGCATAAAAGAACATCCCTCCTTCTTGTGGCGAAAATGTATCTCTCACCACTGTTATACCACATACTTTCAGTGAAAAAGCATGAACCATATTTTCATAAATACTTTGTGATTTAACACTTATTCTGTGTTGTCCTGAATCTGAACTTGATGATAAACCAGTGGCAAGGGATTAGGTAAATAATACAGGATACTACTTGATTGCCATGTGACTAACATCTGCCACCACCGTAGTGTATCAACTTGAAGCTGGGCTTGTAGATTATGTATTCGCTCACTAGCCCTTTACCCATGGGATGCGTCTAGCGTCTATAGCTAGTTGATACCAACAACTGAAAAATTGGCAACTCATGCAAATCTCCACCTCCAACTAGAGATGACATTCGCAATTTTCCCTCTTAGAGCACTTAGCTGGAGCAATGCTGAATACTGTTTGTTCATCATTGTGACTTAGGTAGCTTCAGCTGATCATGGCATAAGCCAGTTAACGATCACGCACATGTCATTTGAGATTGCTACTTTGCACGATGTCAGTTCCCCGACTTGCACAGCTGACTCACAGCTACTATATTGCCAATACTCTACATTAATAGAATTCAGCTTTATAACAGGTTTCTATTAACTCCAATCTCGTGCCCCAAGGCGGAGTCATAACTAATCAATAGTTAAAAGTAAATTCCAATGACCAACAAGTCTATTTGGTAACAACTTAAGTTAGCTGGATGGATGAGCCCAATTTCTCAAATATAGTTTGAGACTGAACCGGTGATTTTAACAAAATACAGCGTTAGAAATATCATACAGACCAGATATAACAAGTGTTTTCGAACTCTGAGTCCAAACACCGATTTTATAATTAGTTGAATACCCTGGGAATATAATTTATCCCATTTTGGAATGTTTTACTGTTATTAGTACAGTTAAACGACATTCTCCATTTTTCATAATGAACAGGCCACTCCTGCCATCATTCCATGGGTGCTTTGCACGATTTTCGAGCCTGTCTTGAAAACGACAATTCTGGCCCTAATTCCAAACTTGCTTGGAATGCTAGTATTGTGCCCTCTAAGCAGATGACAATGCTTTCATCCTTTGTATGCTGTACAAACAAGTGTAAATATTACCTACTTGTGAGTGGTCCACTTACCCATGTTTTGGAAGTGCCGGACCCACCTTGTTGAGTAGGACTGGTAGGGTACGTGGAACCTGTGCCCAGCTGTCATGCTGCCACCAGCTTCAGTGAACTGCCCACTGCCGATGAAGGCATAGGGTGCGTTGTCGCCAAAATGCCATTCATCCTTGGAGCTGCAGAGCGCCAGCTGCGCATCTGAGTCGACGGCCGGCTTGTTCCTGGTCCAAACCCGGAATCTGCACCTCTCTTGTAGGGATACCTCCTTTTTTCAGATTTGCCGACCACCGGTGGCTTAACCTTGCTGAGTCTCGGACAGCTGCCCTCCATCGATTGTTCTAGCGAACGCAGTGATTCCTGAGCCCAGCAGCTTCAGGATTCTTGCAGCTCACCTGACCCCATATCACCTGGTTCACTGCCGGCACCTTAAGCAACACGCAGTTCCCCGGGGTCTCGTGCTTCTTTGCGGTCTCATCCATCGTGAGCTCCTGTAGCTGATGGGATACTAAGTAATTTATCGTGGAGGCCAACTCATCTCCCAGTGGCTCTCCTGACTCTGATGGGACAGCGAATCGTACTGCCAGGAATGGGACATCTGGCAGCTGCCGTCTTTGCCTGGATTGAACTCACCGTCAGAGCGGGGTCAGAACTCAGCTGACTCATTGCACGCGCCTCATCAATGAGGGTGCTATCGAGCAGCCCTCTACTAGGTGCTGCTGGAGCGGCCTCTTCTCCAGCCTGCCGCCGACACTACTCCTGCTCCTGGAGTGTGCCCTGGGGGAATAACCTATGCAAAAGGTGCTCCGTTTTGGATAACCGTTGAAAAACGGTATCCAGCCCCGGAGAGGAATTCTCCGCTCCTGACTCTGCCGAGTCAGTTGGCCTAACAGACTTGCTTGTGGCCTTACGTCCGACTGGCGCTGGCTCTGTGCTTTGCAGCACCAAGTCTGCAGTCGCCCCGCTCCCGGCCGGCGACTGTGCAGGGGTATGAGGCAGCCGTTCACAGCCCGCACTCCTGTAGCTGTCTACCAATTTTCATGCGGCTTGCCTCTTTCCCTTGGTCGTCTTGTCCATGGCGTTGTCCTGGAAGAAATACACAGCATGGCACCACAGCAAAACAACCCGAACTTCAGCTACGTTTGTGGCACTTACCTGGAGATTTAAATCCTCACAGCCTCCGTGCGCCAATGCGGCTAGCGCGCTCACACACTAAGCAGCCCTGCCCCAGGTGCAGCTGGCGCGGCCTGTACCATAGGCCTGCGCTCATACACTAAGCAGCCCTGTCCTAGGGGCTGCTGGCGCGGCCTGTACCATAGGCCCGCGCTGGTGCCTGTGAAGGGTTAAAAAATAACAACAGAATGCATACAAATTCATACTTATTTCCGGAAGGGAAACCCTCTCAGCCTGACTCCTCCGAGTTCAATAGGGCTGTTTGATTTAATCTGTGCTCTCACCCCGTGCCTGAGGCCCACAGAACGACGATTCTGTGTGCCACTGACCGCACTGTCAGCGACTCTGGCAGTAACCCCGCATCCCTGCGTGTTCTACCCGACCCCAGGAACCACAGCAGGTTTGAAACTACTGACCGCTTTGTCAGTGGCTGTAAACGCAAACCCGACAACCCGACTATCCGCTTCCGCGGTCGGAACTGGGGTCTCCCCACAGCCCATAATCGGTCCACTCGCCAGACTTCGCCAAATCCTACAGGATACGTCTGTGAAGAGAGGTTCCTGCACGAACATTAAACCTGGTAAGTAATAAAAAAATTACCTGTAGGTTTCAACTTACCGTCGGCAGGAGCGATGCCCTGCCAGTCCGGTAGTCCAATCACTCACGTGACTCCGAAGTAAAATCGCCTATTATTCAGCGAATCGGATGTGTGAACATGTTTTCTCCAAGTACGTAAATGTCAGTGATCTATCCCCTCCTTAGAGTAAAAGTTTGTCATTGCTTTACATTAATGTCCAACAGTCTTTGTAAACTGTAAGTTACTGACACCCTTTTCCATTTTGAGTTCCGAGGGAACGATTCAAGAATGCAGCTGAAATCACCATTTTGCACCTCAGACATTAGTAAATGCCTTTTCACTTTGATCAAATTCTATAATTTCTGAAAGTCTATTACTACCTACTTACACTTGTCTGAATAAAATGAGGGCTATTTCCAAGGTGATTAAGTATTGATCCCTGTCACAACGTCACACAGTTCATAAGATCATCAGTGATAGGAGTAGAATTAGGCCATTCGGCCCATCAAGTCAACTCTGCCATTCAATCATGATCTGATCTATCTCTCCCTCCTAACCCCATTTTCCTGGCTTCTCCCCATAACCTCTGACACCTGCACTAATCAACACATTGGATCACTTCCTCAATCATGCAAATTAAAAAAAGATTGAGAATTCAAAATATGTTTTACTTAAGCAATTTTTTTTTTGCCTTAATGAATGTTTGACATTAATAGATAGGTAGGCTAATTCACAGAAGTTATCAATTTAAATGATGAATGGCGCAAAGAAAGCTAAGCATTTAACCAACGAGCACATTTTCTGATCAACACGAGTATTGTCCTTGGTCATATTACTAATTTCAGTGTCATGTGGGCATTAGATTAATACACTAAGTCACAATTGAAGAGGAAAAGATGAACCAAGTAGCAAGCAGAAATGAAAACAAGCAATGGCCAAGATAAAAAAAAGTAGTAAAAATGGTCTGCCCGCAAAAAAAATCCATGATCAATCAATCAAACTGATTAAATGATTGTTGAAAATGATTTTGCTTACCATATTTTCTTTGCATGTCACTGGAGAAGGAAGTATGTGGTTTGAATTACGGAATGTGGTTCCAGTTAAGTATGTGGTTCTGTGTCAAGGAAAAGAAACCAATGATAAGAAGACACGGTAACAGGTTATTAGGCCCATCATATAGTCAATGCAGAACTTCCCAGCATAATCACATCTTCCAGCGCCAGACCCTTGTTTTTGCGGCAAATAGCTCTTCGAGTAAACATCCAAGAACGTTTCAAATGTGGTTAGGCTTTCTGCTGCTGTCATCCTGAGGGTAGACTAATCCACACCTTCCAAATCTATGTCCCCTTGTATTGACTTCTTTACAGGAAATGTATTCTTCTTCTTAGGCCCTCTTCGGTCATGGCTGACCATGGGTGTCTCCAGGGTGCTATTCCCTATATGGAGGATGCCTGTGCGTGACTTTGTTTAACGTGGGGAGACTGGTGCACAGACAGCCAGCCCACGGTCCATGACAGATCTGTTTCAGGTCCAGTGGCATGGAGTCCAAGACGACCGGAAACCCTTTTCTGCTGCAGCCTTCATCCGCCTACACAGCAGTTGTGACGCTCCACTAAGGTCATCGTCCTCCGCCTGTTCCGTCTGTTCTGCCTGTTCCACCGTTGAGGTCTTGGTTGGATTGCTCTTTGTCAGAGATCTCGCCCTTGAACTTACCGCCATGAGTGGCCCTACCAGGAGCATAGCTCCAGACGGCATCACTCTCAGGATCTCAGGTCCACACAAGCTTCTCCACGGATGATCCACGGAGAAGCACAGAGAATTAGATCCTAGGTGCACAAAAATGCTGGAGAAACTCAGCGGGTGCAGCAGCATCTATGGAGCGAAGGAAATAGGCAACGTTTTGGGCCGAAACCCTTCTTCAGACTGATAGGCGATCTTTTCCTCTTAATGTCTCCGATCCTCTATTAATGTATTACCTCTATACATTGCCCAGGGGCAGCACAGTGGTGCAGCTGGTAGAACTGCTGCCTCACAGCACCAGAGACTCAGGTTCAAACCTGACTTCGGGTGTTGCCTGTGTGGAGTTTGCACCTTCACCCTGTAACCACTTGGACCGGTGTGTAGGAAGTGAATGAGAAAATGAGAATTAGTGTGAATGGGTGATTAATGCTTGGCAGTGGACAGAAGAGCCTATTTCTATGCTGTATCTATCAAATAATCAGAAAAACCTCTTCTCTTTGGCTTCTGCTCCAAAGAACACAACTCCAGATTATCAACTTTTACTCATAACTACACATTTTCAGTCCTTCTGACATCCTCAAATCCTTTTCAACCCTCTCTCAAATGCAATGGCATATTTCCTGTATTGTAATGATCAGAACTGTACACCTTACTGTGCCTGAGCTATGACCTCAAGTCAAGTCGTCAACTTTATTCTCACATGCACAAGTATGGTGGTACAGATACAATGGAAGTCCTGCTTGTAGCAGCATCACAAACGCACGCACAAAAACAACTAATGCATAAATTATACAAAAATTACACAAAACATTTCTAAAAGAAAGAAGCAAAAATAAGATTTCAGTGTAAAATAAATTGAATAAAAACCAAGTCCATGATAGTGCAAGAGGTAGATCTTTATGTAGGAAGTAACTGCAGAGACTGGTTTGTACCAAAGCTAGGCACAACATTCTGGAGTAACTCAGCGGGTCAGGCAGCATCTCTGGAGAATAGGAATAGGTAACGTTTTGGGTCAGAACCCTTCTTCAGACTGTTTTTTGAGCAACTGAACATCCTTAGTAAAGATCGGGGGTCCAGGAACCAAACGTTATTAAAGAGTCAAAGGGCGTGTGAGGTGTCTTGGACATAGGTGGGAAGGGATTGGACAATGGGGGGGATAGGATGGAATCAGGGTATGTGGAAAGGACCTTTAGTGTTCCTTTGTTGAGCTAGGATTAGCGAGCATCCTATTTGCATTTAACCCATTTATTAACTGGTGCTGTTACCTTTAACATTATTTGGATGATTGTTCCTCTCAGTAATGTAGTAATGTATTTGCTCTTGCTTTGTTGCACCTCCCCAAATCCCTTACATTCCACTGCACTGTATTCCATTTTCAACTTCTCTGCCCGCTGACCATTTATATTTATCTCAGTCTAAGCTTTTCATTTCCATTGCCAATCATTTTCTATATCGTTCAATTTTCTTAAATATCTTCCCTATGTTTACATCTCATTCATAAATATGTGTTGAGAAAGCAAGGGACCAAGTACTGAACTCTGTGGAATGCACTGTTATCAGCCTTCTCAGCAGTAAATCACTAATCAACAATCAACCTTCGCCTCCTGTCACTGTCAATTTGGAATCCAACTTTACGAATGAATACGTTTATTGGCCAAGTATTCACATACAAGGAATTTGCCTTTGTACTCCGCCTGCAAGTGACAACGTGACAGTGATGGGCTTGTCGCACTTAGGCGACTTTTTAGGCGACTGCAGGAGACTATGCAGTCGCCACATGTTCGCAGGTGATTGCTGGGGAGTCGCCTTCATGGTCGTGAGGAGTTCCCGCATTCTGCGAACTAGTCGTAGCCTCATTATGGTCGCCATGGCAACTAGAATTAAGCTGCCATGGAGAGTAGCGAGAATTCTCGTGCCGTAGGTGGGTTGCCAGGAGGGTGAAGGTTCTCATAGGTTGTAGCCAGTGTGACCGGTGAATTTTGTTGGCTCATTGGGAAAAAAAACGTAAGCAGTAGTTTTCAGAACCAAGGATAACCGACCGATAATGTTAATGTCTGCCGAGCTTCACAGCCGTGTATCTCTGGATTCTTAAAAGTTGTCTCCACTCATTCTCCCTCCTTCTCCGCCCTTCTCCCCCCTCTTTTAAAGGACACACTGTGCTTTAGCCGTATTAATTACAGTGCCAACCTTCCTGTTAATTGCGGTATCACCTTGACTTTGCACCGTGTGAATTCTTTAGATAGCTGTCCCCCCGCTTCCCCTGTCCCCCGCCTGCATAACGGGCTGGTGAAGGAAGCAATGTGTGTGTGTGTGTGTTCCACTCTGACAGTCGCCGTTCCAGCTGCCGTTTTTTCATGCAACTGCCGGCAACTTGACAGTCTCCGGCAGTTGCCTGAAAAATCGCCTTGTGTGGGACAGGCCCATGAGGAATGACACATAAAACATTAAACATCAATAATAAAACATTATCGATTAAACATGTGAATTAAATAAAATACCAGAGCAACATTTTTGGTTATTGAGTAGAGCTTCTACTCGTGAATAAAAGCTGTTTTTTTGTCTGGCTGTGACATCTTTGACAGTCCGGAGTCACCTTCCAGAGGGAAGTGATTCAAAGAGTTTGTGGCCAGGGTGAGAAGGGTCAGAGATGATCCTACCCGCTCGCTTCCTGGCCCTTGCAGTGTACAGTTCATCAATGGAGAGAAGGTTGCAGCCAATAACCTTCTCAGCTGATCGGACGATTTGCTGCAGCCTCTAGATGTCGGACTCCCCCTTGGATCCCATGCATTTTAACTATGTCCCCAATGGCCAGACAGACCTCTGCCAAAAGCCTTGCTGAAATCTATGAAGACTACTTCAAATGCATTGTCTAGTTTTTTTTGAGAAGCTAAAAAAGAGTCAATCAAATCACCTCAAACATGACCTTCCCTCAACAAATCCACCTTTTACTGATTAATTTGTGCCTTTCTAAATGAAGATTTATGACATCTATCAGAAATGACTCCAATAATTTCCCTAACGTGGGAATTAAACCAATTGGTCTGCAAAAGCTTGATTTATTCCTTCCTCCATTTTTAAACAATTATATAATGTAAGAAAGTCCTCCAGTCTTCTGGCATCACTCCTGTAGCCACGGAGGATTGTAAAGTAGTGGCCAATGCCTTTGAAAATCCTCTGATGTGTCTTTTAACAACCTGGGATATATTTCATGCAAGTCTGGCGATTTAACCACATGCAAAGGCACTAAACCCTTTAATACTTCCTCCCTTAACATATTTATTTCATCCAGTACTTCATTCTTCCTCATTAACCAAAACATCAGCAGGATTCCCTGCTCTAGTAAGGGCAGCCACAAAGTATCAAGTACTAAGCCTTCTACCTCCTACAAGGATTCCCATTTGGTCCTTAAGTTTGCTTAGTTAAGGGCCTGTCCCACTTTCCCGTGGATATATCGTAGCGGCTCGTTATGCCAGCCGTAGGTACACGGGGCATCAGGTAAGTCGGGACGTTTTTTCCCGCCTGATCAAAAATGTCCAAGAGTAAAAAAATAGCCCCGAGTACCTACGGCTGGCATAACGAGCCGCTACGATATATCCACGGCCTCCTACGGACTCGTTACGAACATTCTGTGAGTTTGAATCAAGGGGAAAACTGGAGAATTTGTGAATAACTCGGGAAAGTGGGACAGGCTCTTAATCCTCTCGCACTCAATACCTTAAAAACATTCTTGATTTTTTATTGAATTTACCTCACAGTATTTTTCAAGCACCCTTCCACTTGTGTTTTCCTAATTCCTTTTTTAATTTGACACCTACGCTTTCTGTACACTTCCAGGCTTATTTCTTTATTAAGCTCTTAGCTCTTGCAACTAGCTTACTTTATTTTGCCTTAGAGCTCTAGATATGGCAATCCCACCATTTTTCCTTTAGGTAATATTTTAACCCCAAACCATTGAATCTCCTTCTTGGATCCCAACCATTGTCCTGAGAAGGACTTACTTTAGGCAGTTTCCAGTACACTTTTCCTAAATCTATTTTACACAAACTTGCCTTGTTTTCTCTAGAGCGTCAGAAGTCTAAGGGGAGACCTGATAGACATCGCCGTCGCACTGGGCCCGCCGAACATCACAGCCGCACCCGGCCCTCCTAACATCGCCGTCACACTGGGCCCGCTTAATATCGCCGTCGCACCGGGCCTATTGAACATCGCCGCCGGACCGGACCTACTCAACATGACCGCACAACCGGGGCTCCCCGAACATGGCCGCCGCACCGCACCCGACTCATTTCGTCGCCTCACCGGGTTGGTCGAACCGAGTCGCCCCACCGACCATCCGCCCACCGGGACCTCCCACGCATCGCCCACGGACCCTGACTCTACTACCTACGGACTCCTACCATCGGGTCCGCCGACCCTCGCCACTGCACCTCCCTCCAGCAGCCCGCAGCCGTCGCCTCACCTGCAAACTGGTCTCTGCAGTGGGCCTGAAGCCTCCACGCTGCTAACTCCCACTCTCCTGGGTTTGACTCCACTGGGTCCTAGTGCTAGTCTGCCTATCCCTGGTAACCTCAGTGGCAGTTCCACTGAGTCTTCCCCATCCCTCTCTAACTATGGGACCCCTGCTCTTCCCCACCCACACTACTGCCCTCTCACCCCCCCACCCCCTGACCACCCAACACCCCCCCAGCACCCACCAACCACACATCACCTCGTCCCCAGTCCACCCAACTGCCTTTCTCCGGCCCCAACCCTCATCCCTGACGGGTGTTCACCATCCCCCCCGACCTCCCCCTCTCCGACATCGAACGGTCTGTCCTCAGCAGAGGTCTTACCTTTGTCCCCCTCTGTCCCCACCTCAATGAGTTCCGCGCCCACCATGACTTGGAACTCTTCTACCGCCGCCTCCGCCTCACAGCGTTCTTCCATGGGAAGGAGTCCTCGCCCCCCATTGATGACCCCTTTTCCCATCTCCAACGCACCCCCTCCTCGTGGAACCCCCCTCGTGGCCTTCCGGCTTTAGAAGTCTTTATCAAAAACTGCCGCCGTGACATCAACCGCCTCAACTTCTCGACTCCCCTGTCTCACTCCAATCTCTCCCCCCCTGAACGCACTGCCATCGACTCACTCCGCAACAACCCAGATTGGGTTATCAAACCTGCCGACAAGGGAGGTGCCGTGGTAGTCTGGCGCGTCGATCTCTACAAAGCTGAGGCCACTCGCCAACTCTCGGACACCTCCTCCTACTTACCCCTGGACCATGACCCCACTGACGAGCACCAGGCCACCATCTCCAGCACCATCACCGACTTCATCAACTCCCATGCCTTGCCCGACCGAGCCTCCAACCTCACCGTTCCCCAGCCCCGCACAGCCCGATTTTACCTTCTCCCTAAAATCCACAAACCTGACTGTCCCGGTAGACCCATTGTCTCTGCCTGTTCTTGCCCCACCGAACTCATCTCCACCTACCTCGACTCCATCCAACCCCCTTGGTTAAATCCCTCCCTACCTATGTTCAAGACACCTCAGACACTCTCCGTCGTCTCCGCGCATTCCATTCTCTAGGCCCTCACCCCCTCATCTTCACCATGGACGTCCAGTCACTCTATACCTCCATCCCCCACCAGGATGGTCTCAAAGCCCTCCGGTTCTTCCTCGACCAGAGAAGCAACCTATACCCGGCCACTGACACCCTCCTCCGCCTAGCGGAGCTGGTCCTTACCCTCAATAACTTCTCGTTTGACCTCCCATTTCCTCCAAATACAAGTCGAAGCTATGGGCACACGCATGGGCCCCAGCTACGCCTGCCCCTTTGCCCCTTTGTCGGGTATGGGCCCCATCCCCGACCTCTACCTCCGCTACATCGACGACTGCTTTGGTGCCACTTCCTGCACCCACACACAACTGACTGACTTCATCCACTTCACCACCAACTTCCATCCGGCACTCAAATACACCTGGACCATTTCCGACACTACCCTACCATTCCTTGACCTCACTATCTCCATCGCAGGTGATAGACTTCTGACCAACATCCACTATAAACCTACTGACTCCCATGGCTATCTGGACTACACTTCTTCCCACCCTGCTTCCTGTAAGGACTCCATCCCGTACTCCCAATTCCTCCATGTATACCACATCTGCTCCCAGGATGAGGCATTCCACACCATAGCATCTGAAATGTCATTCTTCAGGGAACGGGGTTCCCCTCCTCCACCATAGACGAGGCTCGCACCAGGGTCTCTTCCATACCCCGCAACACTGCTCTCTCTCCCCATCACCCCACTCGCAACAAGGGCAGAGTCCCCCTAGTCCTCACCTTTCACCCCACCAGCCGTCACATACAACAGGTAATCCTCCATCAGTTTCGCCACCTCCAACGTGATCCCACCACTCGCCACATCTTCCCATCTCCCCCCTTGTCTGCCTTCCACAAAGACAACTCCCTTGTCAATTCTTCCCTTCCCTCCCGTACCACCCCCTCCCCGGGCACTTTCCCTTGCAACCGCAAGAGATGCAACACTTGTCCCTTCACCTCTCCCCTCGACTCCATTCAAGGACCCAAGCAGTCATTCCAGGTGCGACAGAGGTTCACCTGCATCTCCTCCAACCTCATCTATTGCATCCGCTGCTCTAATAATAATAATAATAATAGATTTTATTTATATAGCGCTTTTCAGGACTCAAAGTCGCTTTACAATTGAGAGTCAGGAATAAACAAAACAAAATAGAGCAGTAAGACAGAGGGGGGGGGGGAACATGGGACTAAGGGTATGCAGAGGTGAAGAGATGGGTCTTGAGGCGGGACTGGAAGATGGTGAGGGACTCAGAATTTCGGACCGGTTGTGGGAGGGAATTCCAGAGCCTGGGAGCTGCCCTGGAGAAGGCTCTGCCTCCAAAAGTGCAGAGGTTTGATTTCGGAGTGGAGAGGAGACCAGCTGATGTGGATCTGAGGGACCGTGAGGGTTGGTAGGGGGAGAGGAGGTCAATGAGATAAGGGGGGGCCAGGTTGTTGAGGGCTTTGTAGGTGAGGACCAGGATTTTGTAGGTGATCCGGTGGGAAATGGGAAGCCAGTGAAGTTCTTTGAGAACTGGGGTGATGTGGTGCCAGGATTTGGTGTGGGTAATGAGTCGAGCGGCTGCATTTTGGACCAGTTGGAGTCGTTTGATGCTGCTGGAATTGATTCCGAAAAGAAGAGAGTTACAGTAGTCCAGTCGGGAGGAGATGAAGGCATGGATGAGTCTTTCAGCAGCGGGGGGTGTGAGAGACGATCTGATTTTTGCAATGTTGCGGAGGTGAAAAAATGATGTTTTGACAACATGGCGGATGTGAGGCTCAAGGGAGAGGGTTGAGTCAAGGATCACGCCAAGGTTGCGTGCCTGAGGAGATGGGGAGACAGTGGTGCTCTAGATGTCAGCTGATCTACATCGGTGAGACCAAGCGGAGGCTTGGCGATCGTTTCGCCGAACACCTCCACTCAGTCCGCAATAACCAACCTGACCTCCCGGTGGCTCAGCACTTCAACTCCCTACTCCCATTCCGTATCTGACCTCTCTATCCTGGGTCTCCTCCATGGCCAGAGCGAGCAACACCGGAAATTGGAGGAACAGCACCTCATATTCCGCTTGGGGAGTCTGCATCCTGGGGGCATGGACATTGAATTCTCCCAATTCTGTTAGCCCTTGCTGTCTCCTCCCCTTCCTCAGCCCTCGGGCTGTCTCCTCCCATCCCTCAGCCCTCGGGCTCCTACTCCGCATTTTTCCTTTCTTCTCCCCACCCCCCATCAGTCTGAAGAAGGGTGTCGGCCTGAAACGTTGCCTATTTCCTTCGCTCCATAGATGCTGCTGCACCCGCAGTTTCTCCAGCATTTTTGCATACCATGTGATTGGACACAATGCTCTTGGAGACAGCGGCTGATTGGACGGGA
The DNA here is from genome assembly GCA_038087875.1 of Malacoraja senta. Taxonomy (NCBI): domain Eukaryota; kingdom Metazoa; phylum Chordata; class Chondrichthyes; order Rajiformes; family Rajidae; genus Malacoraja; species Malacoraja senta. Next base: position 67,187,766 of record CM075977.1, on the reverse strand, counting down.
ATTTTAAGGTAAGCTGGCCGGTGATTCGACGCAACCCCCTTAGAGACAGCGGTTGATTGGCCAGTTTTTCCCCTCATTTTAAAATCGTACTGTTCCGATTTTTCACACTTTTTAAACTTAAAAATCGGAACAAATACGACAAAATCTGACTATTTGGCAGGTATGTATAATGTGCATAAATGTGAGGTTATCCACTTTGGTGGCAAGAACAGGAAGGCAGGTTATTATCTGAATGGTGTCAGAGTGCAACAAGATCTGGGTGTGCTTGTACATCAGTCACTGAAAGTAAGCATGCAGGTACAGCAGGCAGTGAAGAAAGCTAATGGCGTGTTGGCCTTCATTGTAAGAGGATTTGAGTTTAGGAGCAAAGAGGTCCTATTGCAGTTGTACAGGTCCCTGGTGAGGCCACACCTGGAGTCAGGGACGGAAAACCCAGGGGGGCCAGAGGGGACACGTACCCCCCATGTTTTGAGAGGTGGGTACATCCCCCCCAAGTTTTTGTGATCCGTATTTTTAAATCTCCGCTTTCCGCGAGACAGTGGGGGTGGGACTGAGGGTAGAGTGCGGTGATAGGAGGAGGGAGATGTGGCACAGACCTGCGCCTCATCCGCAGGCAGGATCGATCCCGGCAGGCTCTCCGGCGCTGTCCCGAGTGCCCTCCCCCAGAGAGGTCGAGAGTCAGACGCAAGCTGTACCCCCAGGCCCACAGCCAGCGCAGAGAAGCAGCGCTAAACCCAGCTCAACTCGGCCTGTCCCGCCAGGTGAACCTGCCTGGGCTTGCGGGAAATATGACCAACGCAGAGAAGCAGCGCCGGTGTCCCGTCAGTCCAGACAGAGCTGTAGTTAACCCAGTGAGACAGGCAGAGTTGAGCTGCATTTAGCACTGGATTGAGCCTCCGAAGCCTCGCGAGCGTGTGTGTGTGTGTGTGCGCATGCGCGCGTGTGTGTGCACATGCGCGCGTGTGTGTGAGTGTGCTCATGCGCGCGTGTGTGTGAGTGTGCGCATGCGCGCATGTATGTGAGTGTGCGCATGCGCGCGTGTGTGTGAGTGTGCGCATGCGCGCACGCCCGCCAGAAAATTGTGTCCCCCATCCCCTCCATGTTTTGATAGCGAGTTCCGCTCTTGACTGGAGTATTGTGTGCAATTTTGGTCTCTTAATTTGAGGAAAGACGTTATTACTATTGAGGGAGTGCAGCGTAGGTTCACCAGGTTAATTCCTGGGATGGTGAGACTTACATATGATGAAAGAATGGGTCGACTGGGCTTGTAATCACTGGAATTTAGAAGGATGAGAGGTGATCATAGAAACATATAAAATTCTCAGAGGATTGGACAGGGTAGATGCAGGAAAAATGTTCCCAATGTTGGGGGAGTCCAGAACCAATGGTCACAGTTTAAGAATAAGGAGTAGTCCATTTAGGACTGAGATGAGGAAAAACCTTTTCACCCAGAGAGTTGTGTATCTGTGGAATTCTCTACCACAGAAGGCAATAGAGGCCAATTCACTGGATGTTTTCGAGAGAGTTAGATTTAGCTCACAGGGCTAAAGGAATCTAGGGATATGGAGATAAAGCCGGAACGGGGTTCTGATTTAGGATGATCAGCCATGATCATATTGAATGGCGGTGCTGGCTCGAAGGACCAAATGGCCTACTCCTGCACAAATTTTCTATGTTTCTACGTTGGGTTTTGCACCACCATCAAATACACACAAGGAGAACTTAGATCTTTTCTCACAACACAGGGTTGTCTGGAAGAGATTGGGCCAGATAAAGATTGGGCCTGCAATTTCAGGCACTTCAATGCGAACAGTTAGTGCTGTGAAATGGGACCAGACATCATTCACATCTCCAAGGTAGACAAAAATGCTGGAGAAACTTAGTGGGTGAGGCAGCATTTATGGAGTGAAGGAATAGGTGACGTTTCAGGTTGAGACCCTTCTTCAGACACATCTCCTATTCACATCTCCATGCCTACTCACATCTCCATGTCATCCAGCCTTAAATGGAAAATCTCAAGAGATCAGTCTTTACAATAAAGACGCACCGCAGGTGCTCCCTGATTCTAATGAAAGACTCAGTTTCTCTTTCTGCTGATGCTGGCTGATCTGCGATTTCTGGTATTTTATGTTTTTATTGCTAAAAAGATGTAAGTAATGCTGCTCATGGTACAGTAGAAACTTGCAAATTTTCCATCAAGTTATCATGATGCTGCACTCTGTAACATTCTTACAAAAAAACTGTTTAGTTTAGTCTCAAGATACTGCATGGAAACAGGCCCTATGGCCCACGAGTGCATGCTGACCAGCGATCCCCGTACGCTAACACTATCCTACAAACTGGGGACAATTTTCAATCTTTACCGAAGCCAATTAATTCTGTGAGTCTTTGGAGTGTGGGAAGCACCCAGCGAAAGCCCACGCACTGATGAGGAGAACATACAAACTCTGTGCAGACAGCACCTGTACTCAGGATCGAACTCGGGTCTCTGGCAGAGTGAGGCAGCAACACTACGGCTGTGGCACCCGCTGCACAGAAAACTCGGCATGTGTTTGAGTTTTATTTAGCCAAACTAAAAGAGCAGGTGGATGTGATGCAGTTGAAACAAAGCAAATATCTATATAATTCGAAGTCTCATCTTGACCACTTCCTGTCTGCGCTGTATATTGATTTTAGAAAAATCGCTACCATGTATCACTGTGATTTTTGGCCATCTTACTCACAGTCCTCCTCCGCTGAGCCAGCCCCGAGGATTTTTACCATTGATGAAAAATATAAAAAAGTTATGAGTGTTTAAAAAACCATGAGATCAGCTGATTGGTCCTCTCACCTGTCAATCACCGCGATGAAGATAACGTCCCTTCCGGGGGGGGGGGGGGGGGTGCAGGACTATAAAACCCCGGATGCCTGGACATGTCAGTCACTCTGCAAGATCGCGATGGAGAGGCCATGACTGTCATTCTAAGCTGTGAATCAACTGAACTGTGAGTCTGCAATATACTTGCAATAAGTGATTTGTTAGCCCTTAATGACAATGCCATGAGTTGTTTGGCCTGCAGCCCTGCCTGTGCTTGAAAGTGCAATGCTTAATTGGAAATGAAATGAAATGAAATGACAATGCCATGAGTTGTTTGGCTTGCTGCCCTGCCTGTGCTTGAAACTGCAATGCTTTATTAGGTCCGACTGTGTTTGGAAGGAATAAATGCTTTATTAGGTCCGACTGTGTTTGGAAGGAATAAATCCTTTATTAGGTCCGACTGTGTTTAGTCCAAAAGTCCCTCCCATTTCGTGCCTTCCGCTTAGTGGACAGGTCGCGCTGATTGTGTAATTTCCGGTGAGTGCAGAGGTCGTGCTTATTGCGGTGCTTCTGGCTGCGGCGCGGCGGGGACTTTAAATCTTTGACCGCCGGCCTGCGGCCTACACCATCTTGAAGCCGCGGTCTCCGGTGGGGAGGCACTCATTCAGGACTTATCTGGACTTACCTTGTCTAAACATCTGGATGCACACAGCAACGGCTGCGGAGGGTTGAGGTCCCGACCATGGGGGAAAATGGAGGAGGACTGGCCAAATTTTGTGCCTTCCACCACAGTGATGAATGCTGTGGTGGATGTTTGTGTTAAATTTTTATTGTGTATTGTGTTCTTTTTTTGTTGTTGTATTTTTTATTTTGTTAGAAGTATTGTACATTACAATAATCTGCAATAACGTAAGTTTATACTTTTCTTGTACCACTTCTTATTTTAAACTTTAATAAGAAAAAAGGATAGAAAGAGTTAGTAAAGATAGTAAGTGAGTGATTGAAAGAGTGGTCCAGGAACACCCATATGGACCTAAACCACAAGAAATAGTTAGAGAAAAACAAAAAAAAAGAAAGAAAAAGAGAAAAACCAAAAGGAGGAAAAAGAAAAAAGAAAGCATAAGATAAGGTAGGACAATATGAAAGGGATGTACCTACTTCATATCTTTACTCACCCCTCGCCAGGTCCTGAAACCATTTATTATCAACATTTTGTTGCACCCTATGTTTGTAATAAGTCGATAAATGGAGACCAAGTCTTTTGGAATTGGTCTGGTTTACCCGCTAAGAGGAATCTCATATCTTCTAGGTGTAACAATTACGACATATTAGAAGTCCACATTTTTGTCGTTGGCGTAGGAGCATTTTTCCAAAATTTCAGTATAAGTTTTTTTGCCGTTATTAAGCCATAATTAAGGAAACTCCTTTGAAACTAAGTCAGCTCCAAACTTGCTTCTATTGTTCCAAAAATAATCAGTTCTGCATTCGGTTTCAGCTTTATTTTAAATAATTTAGTGAAAATTTCAAAAATTTCATTCCAAAATTTTTGGATTTTTATACAAAAAACAAAAGAATGTGCTATAGTTGCTTCTTGGGTTAGGCATTTATCACAGATAGAAGAGGTATTTGGTTAAAATGTACTTAATTTAACTTTCGAATAGTATAATCTATGTAAAATTTTAAATTAAATTGGAGTATGTCTTATGTTAATCGAGCATTTATGCACATATAACAGGTGTTTATCCCAACTCTCTTTCGAGATTTTTATAGCTAGTTCCTGTTCCCATTCACTTCTAATCCCATCAGATGATGGAATTTCTATGTTTAAAATTGAATTATACAGGTATGATATTAAATTAGCTGATTCTGCTTTTATATTCATTATCTCATCTAATAGGTCAGGAGACATATTTTGATATTCTCGTGTATATTTTTTCAAATAGTCACGTATTTGAAAGTATTTAAAATATTGATTACTACTCAAGTTGTATTTAAGTTGTAGTTGGTGAAATGTTAAAAAACTTCCATTATCATACATATCTCCAAACGTTTTAATTCCTACTCTATCCCAATTTATAAAAGATTTATCTATCATAGAAGGTTTAAACGAAGGGTTATTCATTATAGGTGAGAGAAGTGATAGATTTCTTAATTTTAAAGTTAATTTTATTTGTTTCCAAATTCTAATTGTACTATGAATAATTGGATTTTTACTGCATATTGTATTCTTCATTTTTGTTGTTGAGAGAAGGATCGCTCTTATGTTAAAAGGGGAACAATCCTCTCTCTCCATTGCTATCCAATCCACCTGCTGGGCCGAATTGTCCAACAGGTGAATCATATTTTTGACATTTGTGGCCCAGTAATAATATAAAAAATTAGGGAGTGATAATCCGCCAGATTCTTTAGGTTTACACAAATGTTTCCTTTGGATTCTGTGGGATTTATAGTCCCATATAAAGTTTGTAATATCAGCATCCAATTAAAAAAAATATATCGGTATTGACTGGAATAGATATAAAATTTGTGGTAAAAAGATGAGTATTGTGTTCTTTCTCATTGTACCGCTGCTGGCAAATTCATTTCACTTGCACTTTATGTGCAATGTGATGAATAAAACCGTATTGTATTGTGTATTGTATTGTCTTGTATTGCGTAATTTCCGGTAAGTGCAGAGGTCACGCTGATTGCGGAAGTGCCGCTGACTGCGGAAGCCCCATGGTGGAGAGTATCAACCGTGTGAGTAGATTCAAGAAAGTTTACTGTCATATATATGGTGTGTGAGTGTGTGTGAGTGTGAGTGTGTATGTGAGTGCGTATGTGTGTGTGAGTGTGTATGTGTGTGTGTGTGTGTGAGTCTGTGTGTGTGTGAGTGTATGTGTGTGAGTGTGAGTGTGTGTGTGAGTGTATGTGTGTGAGTGTGTGTGTGTGAGTGTATGTGTGTGCATGTGAGTCTGTGTGTGTGTGAGTCTGTGTGTGAGTGTGAGTATATGTGCGTGTGAGTATGTGTGTGTGTGTGAGTGTATGTGTGTGAGTGTATGTGCGAGTGTATGTGTGTGTGAGTGTGTGTGTGTGTCTGTGTGTGTGTGAGTGTGTGTGTGAGTGAGTCTGTGTAAGTGTGTGTGAGTGTGTGTGAGTGTATGTGAAAGTGTGTGAGTGTATGTGTGAGTGTGTGAGTGTGAGTATGTGTGTGAGTGAGTGAGCGAGTGAGTGTGCGTGTGTATATATGTGTGCGTGTGAGTGTATGTGTATGTGTGAGTGAGTGTGTGAGTGAGTGAGTGTATGCGTGTGAGTGTGTGTGTGTGTGTATGTATGTATGTGTGTGTGTGTGTGTGTGTGTGTGCGTGTGTGTGTGTGTGTGTGTGTGTGTGTGTGTGTGTGTGTGTGTGTGTGTGTGTGTGTGTGTGCGCGTGTGTGTGCGCGTGTGTGTGTGTGTGTGTGTGTGTGTGTGTGTGTGTGTGTGTGTGTGTGTGTGCGTGCGTGCGTGCGTGCGTGCGTGCGTGCGTGCGTGCGTGCGTGCGTGCGTGCGTGCGTGCGTGCGTGCGTGTGTGTGTGTGTGAAGTCAAGTCAAGTCACATTTATTTATATAGCACATTTAAAAAACAACTCTCGTTGGCCAAAGTGCTTTACATTTGTTATAAGAATAGCATAAACAAAACAAACTACATACATATATACATGTAGCCCTCACTCAGAGGACGTCAGGAAAGGCTTGGGAGTATAGATAAGTCTTTAGTCTTGACTTAAAAGAGTCGATGGAGGGGGCAGTTCTGATGGGAAGGGGGATGCTGTTCCACAGTCTAGGGGCTGCAACTGCAAAGGCGCGGTCGCCCCTGAGCTTATGCCTAGACCGTGGGATATTCAGCAACCCCAAGTCGGCCGACCTGAGGGGCCTGGAGGTGGAGTGGTGGGTGAGAAGATTTTTTATGTAGGTGGGGGCAAGCCCATTGAGGGCTTTGTACACATGGAGGAGGATCTTGAAGTTTATACGGAACCGCACAGGGAGCCAGTGGAGAGAGGCCAGGATCGGGGTGATGTGGTCCCTTTTTCGGGTGCCCGTCAGGAGTCTCGTTGTGGCGTTTTGGACCAGTTGCAGGCGGGACAGGGAAGATTGGCTGATGCCAGTGTAAGTTGCAGTAATCTAGGCGGGAGGAGATGAATGTGTGGATGATCTTTTCGAGGTCATCAAACTGGAGGAATTGTTTTATTTTAGCTATCGTCCAAAGCTGAAAGAAGCTAGCTTTTACCACGGCATTGACTTGTTTGTCAAATTTCAGTGCTGAGTCAAATATCACGCCAAGGTTTTTGACGTGAGGTTTGAGTAGTGGGGTAAGGCTTCCAACGCTGCCTGCTATCTTTTTGATTGAGTCCGAGGGGCCGAGAAGGATGACCTCAGACTTACTCTCGTTTAGTTGGAGGAAGTTCTGGGCCATCCAACACTTTATATCCTCGAGGCAGTGGGTAAGGTTAAGCAGATTTGATTGTTTTTTGGGCTTCTGGGGGATATAGAGTTGTGTATCGTCTGCGTAGCCATGGAAGGAAATGCCGTGCCTTTCAATGACTTGGCCTAAGGGGAGCATATACATGGAGAAGAGAATGGGGCAAAGGATGGAACCTTGTGGAACCCCACAGTACAGATTAGCTGGGGAGGAGAAAGAGTTGCCTATGTTAGTCGAGAAACTCCTACCTTTGAGTTAGGAGATGAACCAGCTCAGGGCAGTGCCATCAATACCAACCCCATACAGGAGACGGTCAATTAGGATGGTATGGTCGACAGTATCAAATGCTGCGCTGAGGTCAAGAAGGAGCAGAATTGCACCGTCGCCAGAGTCAACGGTGAGCAGTAGGTCATTGTGTACCTTCAACAAGGCAGACTCTGTGCTATGGTGAGCCCTGAAACCTGATTGGAAAGTTTCCAAGGTAGTGTTTTGGTGAAGGTAAGGTATGTTGACTTAAAATTACCTTTTCAAGGGCTTTTGAGAGGAAAGGCAGTTTAGAAATAGGTCTGTAGTTGGTTGGCAAGGTGGGGTCGAGGTTAGGTTTTTTCAGGAGTGGTTGGACCACCGCATGCTTGAAGCAGGTAGGTACAGTGCCAGTGGCCAGAGAACTGATGAAGATGGCGAGGATGCTGGGACCAGCTGTTGTAATGACGTCCTTTAGGAGGGCAGAGGGGACAGTGTCGAGGGGGCAGGTAGTAGGTTTCATGGTGGTGATCAGTTTTACAAGGGAGGGTAGAGTAACGGGTTGGAAACAGTCTATTTTGAAGAGCAGACCAATGAGACAGCCAGGTCACGGGTGGGAGGGGAAATATTCGTTCTTATGTTCTTTACCTTGCTGGTGAAAAATGTGGTAAATTCCTCGCACTTAGCAGGGGACCCAGTTAGGCTGGTGCTGGTGGCAGGACAGATGATGGAGGTGATGGTGCTAAAAAGGACCTTGGAAATCTGCGCGTTTTTGGAGATAAGGGTGGAAAAGTATTTAGTTCTTGCAGATTTTACTGCTTCCTGGTATTTGTGAAGATTATTTTTCAGGAGTTCAAAGGAAATTTGAAGCTTATCAGATTTGTACTTCCGTTCTGGTTTTCTGCATTCTCTTCTTAGGGCTCTGGTGGTATCATTGAGCCACGGCTCGCCTTTAGGCTTAGGCTTTTTCATTTTAAGAGGAGCAACAGAATCCAGGACGGAAGAGCAGGTATTATTGAATAGAGAAATTAGGTCATCGGTACTGAGATGGGGGATGGACGCCTCAATAGTGCAGATGTCGGGGCGGCTATGAGAACCTCAGAGAACTTACTGGCTGTCGTGGAGTTAACGTAGCGGGAGTAGTGAGCAGGGAGATGGGATTTTGAGGGAGAGAAAGGCAGAGATATATCGAATATAATAGCACTATGATCAGACAGTCAGGCATCAATAATATCTGTGTTACAAGTTGGGAGACCAGACGAAAGCACTAGGTGTATGGCCAAGCTTGTGCGTGGGTCCATGGGTGAGTAGAGACAGATTGAAGGACTCAACCAGGCTCATAAATTCATTCACAAGAGGCTTCGTGGGACAGCAAACATGAATGTTAAAGTCACCAAGAATCAGGACCTGGTCAAATTTGGGCAACAAGCTAGCAATAAGATCACCAAATTGTGAGATAAAGTCCTTATGCATCTTTGGTGGGCGATACACAAGAACAATTAAAAGCGGACAGATTAGACCAACTATGATTAGTTGATGTTCAAAACTAGAGACGTGATCAGCATTCAGAAGGCGGCAGTTGAAATTCTTCTTAAAAACAGTGGCTAGGCCCCCACCGCGACCTGAGAGCCTGGGCGAGCTGAAAAAGTTACATGTATCAGGGCAGAGTTCCACGAGTGGAGCAAGCTCACCAGGATTAAGCCAGGTTTCACTTCTCAGTAGGAAGTCCAATCCACGTGCGGTGAAGAAGTCATTGAGGACGAAGGTTTTATTCAGCACTGATCTCGCATTGATCAGGGCGTGTGTGTATATTGGAATTGGTGGAGAGGTGGAATATTGCGTTGGGGGACCAGCCCTCCCGTGTGAACTGGGACCCAACGGGTCCCACTTAGTCTAATTACTATTTAAAAATCAGAGAGTCTGATTACATAATAAGTTTCCTGTGTTGATAACATGGGACTGAAGAAGTCTGAAGAAGGGTCCCAACCTGAAACGTCACCTATTCCTTTTCTCATGAGATGCTGCCTGACCCGTTGAGTTACTCTTTGTGTCTATCTGGGGCAGATCAAAGATGACGTTGTGGAGAAAAATGACTCCTAGATCTATCTTGCAAGAGTCGGCGAGAGATTTGGGAAGATTCAATAAACCACTTAATCTCAGTGCAAGATACCCAAAAGGATAGTGAGGAGGATTGTACGTTTGAATATCTTCCTGATGCAAGTCCTACAATGGCTAAAGAATTGACACTGAACACGATTGAAGAGAATCAGGTGATACTTTCAGTGAATCCAAAAATTGTTGCGACATCCACTTCATCCAATGAGTCTCAACATCAACCCAGCAAGATAAGACCAGCTATGAAGCTTCAAGGGCCTGTTCCACTTAGGTGACTTTTTAGGGGAGTGCAGGAGACTCTGCGCTCGCCACATGATCGCCACATGGTCGCCACATGTTCGCTGGTGGTCTCTGGTGAGTCTCCATCATGGTCGCGAGGAGTTCCCACATTCTGGGAACTAATCACACCCTTAGTATGGTTGCTGCAAATTTTTCAACATGTTGAAAAATTCTCTGCGACCAAAAATTTGTCGCCATAAAGAAAATCGATAATCCTGTAGTCGTAGGTGCAGTTATAGTGGGGTCGCCATGTAGTCTCATGAGGTAGTCGAGGTAGTCATAGGTAGTTTTAGTTAATCACCTTTGCTAACCGGGCATTTTCATTAGTTCATTGGGGAAAAAAAACGTAAGCACGAGTTTTCAGAACCAAGGAAAACCGAGCGGTAATGTTAAATGCCCGCCAAACTTCACAGTTGTGTATCTCTGGCTTATTAAAAGTTGTCTGGCTTCTTAAAAGTGTCTCCACTCCTTCTCCTCCCTTTTTCCCCCTTCTTCCCCCCTCTTTTAAAGGACTTACCGTACACTGTGCTAGCCATCTTAATCTTCCTGTTCATCGCAGTGTGTGTCAGTATGACCTTGGCTTTGCACCGTGTGAATTTCAGACAGAGCTCCCCCCGCTTGCCCTGGCCCCCGCCTATGCATTGTGTGTGTGTGTGTGTGTGTGTGTGTTCCACTCTGACAGTCGCCGTTCCAGTTCCCAGTTTTTCAGGCGACAGCCGGCGAATTGACAGTCGCCGGCAGTCCGCTGAAAAATCGCCTAAGTGGGACAGGCCCTTTAAGAGAAGTTAAAACCATCTTAATCAGTCAAAGTTGTAAATTGGTAAAAGCGATTTCATCCTTTGTTTAAAAGGTGGATAGGAATGTAGTGTGCATGAACAAGAGAGAAACACTACATGTTGTATCTGATCATGTGTGTATCAGTGAGCACAGGTGTGCAGCCAAAAAGGGTTCTTAAATAAACTAGGCACACCTTTTAGAGCTTTCCGTATTTTCTGTGTATTAACCTGCACATCTGCATGTTATTTCACTGGAGATTAGGAACCCACTGGGACTTATACATTATAGTTAGTTCCCTCTTTCTTACTAAACACAACCAATTATAAGATAGACACAAAAAGCTGGAGTAACTCAGCGGGGTAGGCAGCATCTCTGGAGAGAAGGAATGGGTGACGTTTCGGGTCGAGACCCTTCTTCAGTCCTGGGTCTCGACCAAAAACGTCACCCATTCCTTCTCCCCAGAGATGCTGCCTGTCCCACTGATTTACTCCAGCTTTTGTGTGTCTATCTTTGGTTGAAACCAACATCTGCAGTTCTTTCCTACACAGCCAATTATAACCGTGGTTGCCCAAATTAAATTGTCTGTTCAAGTCTAAGCCTTTTCCAATGCAAGGAATTTATTTAAATGCAGCAAATGGGAAATTGACAGGTGCTTCCAGGGCTAGTTGAAAATTGAACCAGGAAATTGTGGGGTGATAAATTATGCCATCAGTAAAGAGTTTCCACACCACTGAAAATGGTGCCCTTACTTGCAATAGAGCAACGTCAGGGGAGGTCTGCTAAAAACTTCAAAACATGGATTATAACAGAAAGGAATTAAACATTGCTTGCAGATCTACCAAAGTAACTTAAAACAACTGTTCGATAATAAAACGGTTAAAACAAACCCAGCAAACTCAATTATTTAATATAAACTAATCATTAGACTAAATAGAAAAAAGGAGCCAGTCGAACATTGCTCATTTCATAATTCATCCTGTAATTGTTCATGTTGTTGAAGTGATTGCAGTTCTTTCCCAAGTAAAGAACTTCCCTTGTACTAATGGTTTAATTGAACATTTTCATGGTTTTCACAAATATTTTACAGATGGATTCAAAAGGTCTTTTACAAATTTGTCAAATATGGATCTCATAACATTTTACATTTGGAACGTATTAGCCTTTTCTAAAGTGCCTTTCACTCTGCAAAGCACATTACATTCTTTCTGTGAATAGATCAAAAGATGTTAGATTTTCATCTGCTGATTGGTTGAATGTTACAAATGGGCTTTATGATATGATGCCAGGATTTGAAGCTTCCAGGCTTAGAAGTAGAACATTGAAATTTAAGTCATGGTATCATTTAAATGGCCTTGAATTGAGGGATGGTTTAAGGGTAGGTGGCAGGTTAAAGGGGGTGGATGATGGAGAAACAACTCGTTCCTGAATAATCCTCACTCCACTTTTCCTGAAGAAATATTAAAGGGGATTTTCCTCGAGGATCCCATTTGTTTATCAATAGCATAAAAGGAAAATGATGTTGTAAGCCATATAATCAAATCTTTGTTGAGGAGAGGACAAAGTGGACTAGTGGGAGAGTCTAGGACCAGAGCCCATAGCCTCAGATTAAAATGACATATCTTTAGAAAGGAGATGAGGAGGAATTTATTTTGTCAGAGTGTTGAAACCAGTGGAATTCATTGCCGCACAAGACTGTGGAGACCAAGTCAATGGATATTTTTAAGGTGGATATTGACATTCTTGGATAGTATTGTGTCAGATGTTATGGGGAGAAGGCAGGAGAATGGGGTTAAGATGGGAAGATAGATCACCCACGATTGAATGGTGGAGTAGACTTGATGGGCCGAATGTCCTAATTCTGCTCCTGAAATTTATGAATTTATGAAATCTCTATCCCTATTACTGTAAATAAAAATGTTTCCTCCACTACTGATGTCTCCACAATCTGATTCCTCAAGTGATTAAATTTAAATAATAGAGATAAAATCTTTTCTCCAACTCATTCTTCCCTTTCAGGGGATTGGATGGACTATTAAACTTTTAATGAAGCATTTAAATAAATTGAACATGGCTCTGTTCCCTTGATTAGTGCATTTACATGGTTACTATACCTGATTTCTTGCCAAGATGTCGAGACTGCAAATGCTGGTTAACTGATACACAAAAGGACACACGTTGCTGGAGTAAGTCAGCAGGTCAGGCAGCATCTCTGGAGAACATGGATAGGTGCCATTTCGGGTCGAGACCTATCTTCAAACTGGCCTACATCCCAACTTTAATCCTTGTCGGCTTTCCAATCCTAATATTTCTTTTCTCCATTCATCTTCAAAATTCAGCTTCCATTGTTGCCGCTTTGATTTATTATCTATCAATGGAAAGTGGTAATTTATTTTGTAAAATACAACCATAATTTCGATGTTAAATTAGAATTATTACTTGACATCTCGACTGAGTTTTCGAAAATAAGGCCATTCGTGTATTTGCACGTTTAAAACAATTTTTTTTAGAGATACAGCGCGGAAACAGGCCCTTCACCCCACCGGGTCCGCGCCGACCAATGATTCCTGCACATTAACACTATCCTACACCCACTAAGGACAATTTTTACATTTACCAAGCCGAGTGTGTTAGCAAACCGAAGATCTCGGAGAAAACCCATGCAGGTCACGGGGAGAATGTACTAACTCCATACAGACAGCACCCGTAGTCGGGATTGAACTGGGTCTCCGGCGCTGCATTCGCTGTAAGGCAGCAGCTCTACCACTGCGCCACCGTCACCGCGCCACATGTTCCAGGAAAAACATGCAGATCACAATAGAACATGTTAGAAGATAAGAAGTCAAAGCCTCTCTTCTATTCAATGAGGTACAGTACTGTCTGTTTTTATTTAGAACTCCAGCATCTGCAATTTTTGGTTTCATCTTTATTTGGCAGACCTTGAACCTTGTCCACTTTTCTGTTTGACCCTCAATACGTGCACTGTCTGCCAAAGCCTGCTGGGTGTCCTGATTGCTAACATTTTTACCACCCTTCCCATTCAGATACTGAGGAAGACACAAACAATCTTCCTGGTGTACTGGTGGCCAGAGGATCTGGGGTGATGGAGGAACTGAAGGAAATCCACATTAGGCAGGAAATGGTGTTGGGTAGACTGATGGGACTGAAGGCTGATAAATCCCCAGAGCCTGATGGTCTGCATCCCAGGATACTTAAGGCTCTAGAAATCGTGGATGCATTGGTGTTCATTTTCCAATGTTCTATAGATTCAGGATCAGTTCCTGTGGATTGGAGGGTAGCTAATGTTATCCCATTTGTTAAGAAAGGCGGGAGAGAGAAAACAGGGAATTATAGACCAGTTAGCCTGACATCGGTGGTGGGGAAGATGCTGGAGTCAATCATAAAATATGAAATAGTGGCACATTTGGATAGCAGTAACAGGATTGGTCCGGGTCAGCATGGATTTACGAAGGGTAAACCATGTTTGACTAATCATCTGGAATTTTTTGAGGAGGCAACTAGGAAAATGGACAAGGGAGAGCCAGTGGATGTAGTGTACCTGGACTTGCAGAAAGCATTTGATAAGGTCCCACATAGGAGATTAGTGGGCAAAATTAGGGCACATGGTATTGGGGGTAGAGTGCTGACAATTGGTTGGCAGACAGGAAACAAAGAGTAGAGATTAACGGGTCCCTTTTAGAATGGCAGGCAGTGATTAGTGGGGTACCGCAGGCTCGGTGCTGGGACCGCAGCTATTTTACAATATACATCAATGATTTAGATGAAGAGATTCAAAGTAACATTAGCAAATTTGCAGATGACACAAATCAGGGTGGCAGTGTGAACTGTGAGGAGGATGCTATGAGAATGCAAGGTGACCTGGACAGGTTGGGTGAGTGGGCAGATGCATCGCAGATGCAGTTTAATGTGGATAAATGTGAGGTTATCCACTTTATTTGGGGTCCTTGTTCATCAGTCAATGAAAATAAGCATGCACGTACAGCAGGCGGTGAAGAAAGCGAATGGCATGTTGGCCTTCATAACAAGAAGAGTTGAGTAGAGGAGCATAGAGGTCCTTCTGCAGTTATACAGGGCCCTAGTGAGACCACACCTGGAGTATTGTGTGCCGATTTGGTCCCCTAATTTGAGGAAGGACATTCTTGCTATTGAGGGAGTGCAGCGTAGGTTCACAAGGTTAATCCCCGGGATGCCGGGACTGTCATATGCTGAGAGAATGGAGCGGCTGGGCTTGTATACTCTGGAATTTAGGATGAGAGGGGATCTTATTGAAACACATACGATTATTAAGGGTTTGGACACGCTAGAGGCAGGAAACAGGGGCCACAGTTTAAGAATAAGAGGTAAGGCATTTAGAAAGGAGATGAGAAAACACTTTTTCACACAGAGAGTTGTGAGTCTGTGGAATTCTCTGCCTCAGATGGCAGTGGAGGTCCGTTCTCTGGATACTTTCAATAGAGAGCTTGATAGGGCTCTTGAAGATAGCAGAGTCAGGGTATATGGGGAGAAAGCAGGAACAGGGTACTGATTGTGGATGATCAGCCATGATCACATTGAATGGCCTACTCCTGCACCTATTCTCTATTGTCTATTGAACTTTCTATCCTGGGCCTCCTCCATTGCTAGAGTGAGGCTACATGTAAACTCGAGGAACAGCACCTCTTGTTCCGCTTGGGTAGCTTACAATCCAGTTGTATGAACATTGACTACTCGGTTTTAAGTAACACCCACGCTAAATCATCATTTGCTTCTCTCCACGCCGTTACAGGGAAAATGTATAAACTCCACACAGACAGCATCAGAAGTCAGAATCAAACTCATGTCTCTGGCGCTGAAAGGCAGTACCGTACCGCTGATCCACTGTTCCGCCCCACATCCTTCGAACACTGAGCAACATCTGTGGAAAGAGAAACTGGTAATATTTCAAGATTGGGACCCTTCATCAGACCTGGGGAAAGGAGAAAGTGTTGGTTTAGGTAGCAGAGAAGGTAGGGTTTGAGGCTGGGTGGAACAGAGAAAGCATCTCTGGTAGGGTGAGACCAGATGACCATGAAGTAGCAATTCAGGAGCAGTTAAGGTGAGATCATACATTTTTGTCTGTGCGGCATGCCCAGACTGCCCAGATTATACATAAAACAAAATAAAAAATGGATACCACAGTTGGAAATGTCAGAGTGGGATAGTCATTTAAGGGGGAGGGAGGGGGGGAATCTATGCTTAACTTCTATAATGTAGATGAGACATATTGTGAACACCAAATGATGTACAATGAATCGATTGGAAGAAGAGCAAGTCAATCAATGCTTCACCTCTGCTGGGTGAGAGCTCAAAATAATGTATTACATTTTCCAAATGTGATTTTCCATTCGTAAAACCATGCCAAGAAGAATTGATAGGGTAGATACGGGTAGGATTAGTACATGTTATAAATTTTCAAGTTCCAATTCCTGATGATGGATTCCAAAATTTTACCAACCACAGACACAAACTAACTTATCTCCAATTGCATATTCATTCCCTCCCTTCCTTCCTAAGTGGTATTGTTTCATTTATTGCCTTTTGATTCAAGGGCCTCTCAGAACCGAGGGAATTTTGGAAAGCCATCATTTATGTACCTGTTATCACTTCAGCCACCTTGTTTAAATCCTGAGATACAGGCTTCTACATCCAGGAAATTAGTTGTTTTGTTTCCTCTAACATCCCTACTACCACTTGCTGAGTGATACACGGTCTTCAAAATTCTCCTTGTCTTTAGACTCTGGATTTTTCCATTATTGTTTCACTTATTAAGCTATAAATTATTTTATTTCTTTCTAATTGTGTTGTTGTTGTGCTGTTCATCATCCTAATGTTGTTGCTAGAAGTTGCATAAAAAGCCAAATGTTCATATATGAAGTTGGCACAACAGTGCAGTCTACTTTTTTTCCTGAACAATATTGTATTGTGTACTATTGAGTTTGTGTCCCGCTGAGATGTTTATAATTTTAGATATTTAAAGAAAATAAACAGGAATATTATATTGTAGAAACTGCAGATGCTGGTTTGTTTGCAGTCCGAAGAAGGGCCTTGACGTGTAACATAACCCATTCCTTCTATCCAGAGATGCCGCCTGTCCCGCTGAGTTACTCCAGCATTTTGTGTCTATTTTAGTAATATTATTGTATCAGACTGTGTTGGAATCAGCACAATGTTCTCTATTGATTTGATGTAAAATCATATATTCTGCACTCTGCTACCGATATTCTGCACTTTGTAATTTCCCATTTGCTCTACCTATTGTACTTGAGTTTGACTTGATTGTATTTATGTAGAGTACTAGACTAAGTGGGACCCGTTGGGTCCCAGTCACACGGGAGGCCTGGTCCCCCAATGCAACCCATTCCCCAATGCAATATTCCACCAAATTTAGCAATGTATGCTAAGGCACCAATGAATGTGCATAAAATTAGTCACTTCCAGGTTAAGCTATGCAACAGGATTATTTTTGGAGTTACATGAAGGGTTTCTATACCTCTGCTATGAAGGCAGATACAAAATACACAGTCAATCCCTCCATCATCTTGTTTTTCCCACTGACAGTATAATCTGACCTTGGAATGACTCCTACTGGCAGATCTACAGCAAACTTCTGGCAATTACCCTCATAAATGCAAACAAGTTTTGGACCTCATTGACCAGACATCCACATATGGAAGTCCCAGCCTCAATGACAGACTCAAGCTGGTGTAACTATTAACAAGCATAGTTAGTTTCAGGCGCATTCTAAAAGCTTGACAGATGACAAAGCCGGGGACCCGATTATATTGTGTGAGACTCTATCACCACACCCAATAAATAGGCTTGAATGCTCTGAGCAAGCAAGTTCAATGATACGGATGCCAACCCAGTAAATCTGATGCAATGGAGAATCCAAGCCCAAATACAGTTTCTGGGCATGGGGTCCCTCAGCAAAACCTCAACCAATGTCTCTGTGGGACTGTATTTATTTTGCCACTCTCTTCCTTTTCACAATGTTGCATAAGCTTTCACAGCCTTGAGAAAGTATTTATTGCTTGTGGAACTTTGAACATCATCCTGACCGCGGTCTACATCCCACCCCAGGCAGACGTCCGTCTGGCACTGGAGGAGCTGCACGCCGTGGTCAACAAACACCAGACGTCTTACCCCGAGGCATTTACCACCATTGCTGGGGACTTCAATAAGACAAACCTAACTAAATCACTCCCTAACTTCCACCAACATGTCTCCTGCTGCACCAGAAGACCAAACACCCTCGACCACTGCTACACCACCATCATGAATACCTATCGCTCTATCTCTCGCCCTCACTTCGGTAAATCCGACCATATCATGGTGCTGCTTCTTCCTGCCTACAGGCAGCAATTAAAGAGCCCACCGCCAGAGGTGAGGACAGTACAGAGCTGGTCAGGGGGTGGGGGGGGGGAGGGGGCAGAGGAACAACTACAGGACTGTTTGGAGTCTGTAGACCGGGCAATGTTCAAGGACTCGGCAACGGACTTGAACGAATACGCCACAGTCGTTACAGACTTCATTAAGAAATGTGTGGAGGACTGCATCCCCACCAAAATCTTCCGAGTGTTTCCCAATCAGAAACCTTGGATGAACTTTGAGATTCACACTCTTCTGAAGAGGAGACACCGGGCATTCATGTCTGATGATACAGTGGCCTACAAGAAGTCCAGATATGACCTTGGTAAGGCCATCAAAAAGGCCAAAAGGGACTTCTGCAAGCTGGAGGATGAGACAGATGTTCAGCAGCTGTGGCGGGGCCTGAATGCAATCACCTCTTACAAGGCGAAACCAGGAGGCAGCTCGAATGTCGGCGAAACATCACTCCCTGATGAGCTCAATGCGTTTTACGCACGCTTTGAACATCATCCTGACCGCGGCCCCCATTCGCTGTGATGGTATTTCAGTCTCAGTCATAGAGGCCGAAGTCAGGAAATCCTTCAGAGGGGTGAACCCTCGAAAAGTGCCTGGACCTGATGGTATACCTGGTCGTGTTCTAAAAACCTGTGCGGGCCAACTGGCTGGAGTTTTTACGGACATTTTCAACCTCTCACTTCTGAGGTCTGAGGTTCCCACCTGCTTCAAAAGGTCATCAATTATACCAGTGCCCAAGAAGAGTAAGGTGACGTGCCTCAATGACTATCGACCAGTGGCACTAACGCCTGTGGTGATGAAGTGCTTTGAGAGGTTGATCATGGCGCAAATCAACTCCTACCTCGACAAAAATTTGGACCCACTGCAGTTCGCTTACCGCCACAACAGATCAACGGTGAATGCGATCTCGCTGGCCCTCCACTCCGCTCTGGACCACGGACAACAAAAATGCATATGTCAGGCTGTTATTCATTGATTACAGCTCGGCATTTAATACAATCATCCCCTCCAAGCTGGTTACCAAACTCGCAGAACTGGGTCTCTGCGCATCCCTCTGCAATTGGATCCTCGACTTCCTCATTCACAGACCACAGTCTGTTCGTATTGGTGGAAATGTGTCAGACTCGATAACAATCAGCACGGGAGCACCTCAAGGCTGATTGCTCAGCTCTACTCACTCTATACTCATGACTGCGTAGCCGGTCATAGTGCGAACTCCATCATCAAGTTCGTTGACGACACCACTGTTGTGGGACGTATCACTGATGGGGATGAGTCAGAGTAAAGAAGAGAGATTGAGCCATATAGTGCCAGCACAATAACCTGGCCCTCAACACCAGCAAAACCAAGGAACTGATTGTGGACTTTGGAAGGAGTAGGATGGGGACCCACAGTCCTGTTTATATCAATGGGTCGATGGTTGAAAGGGTCAAGAGCTTCAAATTCTTCGGCGTGCACATCTCTGAAGATCTTTCCTTGTCCGGGAACACTGATGCAATTATTAAGAAAGCACATCAGCACCTCTACTTCCTGAGAAGATTACGGAGAGTCGGTTTGTCAAGGAGGACTCTCTCTAACTTCTACAGGTGCACAGTAGAGAGCATGCTGACCGGTTGCATCATGGCTTGGTTCGGCAACTTGAGCGCCCTGGAGAGGAAAATACTTCAAAAAGTAGTAAACACTGCCCAGTCCATCATCAGCTCTGACCTCCCTTCCATCGAGGGGATCTATCGCAGTCGCTGCTTCAAAAAGGCTGGCAATATCATCAAGGACCCACACCATCCTGGCCAAACACTCATCTCCCTGCTACCTTCAGGTAGAAGGTACAGGAGCCTGAAGACTGCCATGACCAGGTTCAGGAATAGCTAATTCCCCACAGCCATCAGGCTATTAAACTTGGCTCGGACAAAACTCTGAACATTAATAGCCCATTATCTGTTATTTGCACTTTATCAGTTTATTTATTCATGTGTGTATTTACGTATATAATAGTAAGATTAAACGAGAACTTACCATTTTGAAGTTTGATCTTTATTTTGTGAGGAGTTACGATGAGCAATTACGTGAAGAAGGCCATCAGCCCGCATGCGCGTCAATCTTCAAAGCAGCAGTGTGAAATCACAGATAACAGTAGTTGACCTGAATATATTAAGATTGGAGAGAACTTGAAACTACCAGATGACCTTCATAATATGAGGGTTGGGAGCGGTGGGCACGTAATCGCTCATCGTAACTCCTCACAAAATAAAGATCAAACTTCAAACTGGTAAGTTCTCATTTAATCTTACTATTTTACTTTGGAGTCACGTGAGTGACTACGTGAAGATTTTAAAGCTCTGTGATTTCATGCCGGATACGAGTCCAGGCGTCACACACTGCATCAATTGACCATGGATGAGTGAAAAAGATTAATGCATTCAGACATGACATAGTTTGTTAAAAATGCTGATGCTTTAATCATCAAAGGAAATTAATAGTGACCCCATCCTGGGGGGAAACTATGAAACAGAACATAAATGGAATTGGCAAATACCCCCGGTCTGGCAATGGGTTATTGTAAAAAGTTGGAAAGTTTGTTCGTTTGACCATCCTACAGCCGCTAGGATGTGGTCCAGTGGAACGTACATAACCCTGCTGCTGATGTTGTAGCAGCCCTAGTGGAGTGAGCATTGAAAATATTAGTGTCTACTCCTGCATAAGCCAAAACCCGTTTGACCACCAGGAGATGGTCTGGATTGATACCTTTTATGAGGTTATAGTAACTAACAATCATTGCTAGTGCAGAGCCTCTAAGGCTCTAGGTGACCTTGACGTATTGTTGTAAATGTGTGACCACACACAACCAAAGGTCCATGGGGTATGCCATGAAAAGTTGTTTGGGACCCATCTGAAAATGAACTGCGAGACGTTAGTTATCCGTGACGTTTTATATGTAACATTGGCATTTAAACAAAACACTTCCCATCTCCTGATGAGGAAAATGTACTGCATTATCGGTGCTATCCCTGCACTCTGCAATGAGCACGTACATAGATCGGTCTGGCAACCCGAGCCGCCGGAACGGTCTTCTCAGAATCTGCAAGTCTATAAATTGATTTTATCATGCAGAGGATGGTTTCCCGAATCACGAGGTGAACCAGCAAATTTTTGTGTTTAGGATAACCATATAAGGTCCTATTATCATTCCAAATATTAGCGGGAACCATGGCTGCATAGGCCAGTCAGGCAGTACGAAATGCCTGAAGCGAGATCTTGCTGGATTTTAGTGCAAGACCCGATTTATGAGGCAAAATGGAGGAAAGACATAAAGACCATTCCTCCTCAGTGTAGCGAGAATGCATCTATCGCTACTGTGCCACATATTTTACCAACTGGTGATTGAGCGTAGGTGCAAACATATTGATATTCGGTGTTTCATCGAACCACAATGTCGTTAAATACTTTGTGATACAACATCCATTCTGTGTTGTCATAGATTTTATGTGATGATACACCAGCACCAAGTGAGGGTAGGTAAATTATCACAGGATATTTAATGACTGCACCCATGTGATTAACATATGCCACCACCATAGTGTATCAACTTGGAGTTGAGCATACAGATTATGCATATTCGCACAATAAACTTTAACCCATGGAATACACCTAGTGTCTATAGGTAGTTGATACCATATAACTGAAGAATTGGCAACTCATGCAAATCCCATCCGCCTCCGTAACTAGAGATGGTATTCGTGATTTTTCATCTTTCAGTACTAGCATCAGTTTGTAATATAACTGAAGAGTACTGGGCAAAGGTTAGAGGAGCCATGTTGAACACTGTTTGTCCACATTGTGACTTTGATAGCTTCAGCTGGTAATAGCATAGGTCTGTTAATAATGACCTACATGGCACTTAAGAGGTTACTCCTTTGCACGTTGTAAGGTCTGATAATGCAAAGGTCCAAATGCACAGCTGAAACACAGCCACTATATTGCCAATTACACTTGATGAATAAAGGCTGCTTCATAACAACAAGATTGTAACAGGCTTTTATTAATTCCAATCTCTTGCCCCAGGGCGGAGTCACAGACAAATTAATAGAGTTAAAGGTAAATCCCCGTGAATATGCATGCCATAAAGATCCTATGGAAATCAGTTGTTAGACAGTAACGAAGTTTGCTATGCTGAAATATCTATACTGCACATGCGAGTTAAATCAAGGATGAACCCACATCCTGTACCTTACACAATGATCAGGCCATGCCTGCCATAGTTCCGAGTCTGCTTCGAAAAACAACTCTGGCCATAATTCCAAGCCTGCTTGGAACCCTTGTATACTGTGCAGTATAAACTATTCACATGTTCACATTGTCATTTGTACAAAATACAAGTGTAAATATTACCAACTTGTAAATGATCCACATACCCCATGTTTCGGAAAGAACCAGACCCACCTACATTCATGGTTACCGGTGGTCTTATGGTAAGCCCAAAGGATCCTGATGCGGGTTCTATTTCCATCCTTGATTGGAGAGTAGGACTGGTAGGGTGCGTGGATCCACATTTTTCCTGAGGCCAGCTTGGGCCTTGGCCTGAAAGACCTTTGCCCAGCTTACAGGCTGCCACCAGCTTCAGTGAACCGCTTACTGCCGATGTAGGCGTGGGGTGTGTTGTCGCCGAAACGATGTAGCTGTACTCGTCCTTGATTAGTTGGACAGCTTTTGCTCCCTCATGCAGGTCTTACCTGGAGAGAAGATTCTGCGACTGGTTTCATTTCCGGGGTTTCAATGCCCCTCCAATGTCACCCCTGATAGCGCTGTTCACTGCCGGCACTTTCAGGGACAATTTACAGGTGCATGGTATCTCACAGCCGTCACCTGTTCCTGTTATGACGTGACGTGAGGTTTTGCTGCCAACTGCTGGAACTCTTCCTGCAGCATTCCTGCGTTTGCGAGGATGTTGCAAACCTGGATGCCATGACAGACATTTCTTGTACCTCACACATGTACTCCAGTATGTTCCACGGACATACTTCCGAGTTTGGAGTCAGTTACACACTGACCCCTCGCACTCTTCTCCATAGCTAGGGCGATAGTAAGCAGCCCTGAAACAGGTGCTGCCGCAGGCCCCGAGGAGACCTGCGCTGATATGGCCCCTCCACAGACCATATCCTTCGTGCCTCGTGGTATGCTCTACGGCTATACCTCCGAACTCCGAGTCAGACAAAACTGACCCCGAATGCTCCCCTCCTCAGAGAGGGAGTCTCTGTGCAGCCCTGTAACAGGTGCCACTGCCGTGGGCCCCGAGGAGACCCGCGGTGATATAACTCCCTCTTTTGGAGCATACCATTGTGGAGCACCTCTCCATCAGGTGCTCCATGTGAGTTAGACGTTAGAAGACACTACCCATTGAAGGAGGGGATCCTCTCCATCAGGAATCCTCCTGGCCCGACTCGTTTGAGTCAACGGGCCGTACAGACTTTCTTCGTGGCATACCCTCCAAGCGGGGTTGCCTAAGGTGCTACCGGCACCAGTCTGAAGCCGCTGGCTCCACCGCCAGCGACTCGGAAGGCAAATTTGACCGCCGGCCGCTGTCCCGCACTTCCGCGGTCTCTGTATGCCGGTTGCCCGCGGTCAGAGGCCGGGATTCCCCGAGGTCGTGACCGGGATTCCCCGCGGTTCGTGAGAGGGATTCCCCGCGGTCCATAAAGGTTTCCCCGTGGCCCGTCCCGACCGCCTCGAAATACAGCAGGAAACCCTGTAAAAAGAGATTCCTGCAAGAGAAAACATAACCTGGAAAGTTAAAAACTTACCTGCAGGTTTGAACTTACCGCTGGCAGGCGCAGCGCGCCTGCCAGTCAGCGTTGCGCAATGCGGTAGACGTAATGACGCGCATGCGGGCTGACGGCCTTCTTCACGTAGTAACTCACGTGACTCCGAAGTAAAATGGTATATGGACACACTGATCTGTTTTGTAGTCAATGCCTACTATGTTCTGTTGTGCTGAAGCAAAGCAAGAATTTCATTGTCCTGTCAGGGACACATGACAATAAATTCTCTTGACTTGACTTGAAAACTGTGCAGATAATTCGAAAGCACTTGTAGTCTGAAAAACATAGCTACATTTTCAGGCCAATACTTGCCACTAGTAATGGAAAAATAAGATAAAACATTTTTAAATTGTGGAAAGGGCAGGGGAAATGAAATAACAAATAAGGGCAGAAAGTCGAGGAACAGGCGGCAAAGTGGTGCAACTAGTGGTAGAGTTGTCAACTCACAGCGCCAAAGACCAGGATTCGATCCTGACCTTGGGTAGTCTATGCGGAGTTTACACATTCTCCTTGTGACTGCATGGGTTTCCTCCAGATGCTCTGGTGTCCTTCCATATCCAAAAGACCTGCGGGTTTGTAGATTAATTGGCCTTTGTAAATTGCCTCCAGTGTGTAGGGAGTGAATGAGAAAGTAGGGATAACATAGAATCGATGGTCAACATGGACTTGATGCGCCAAAGGGCATCTTTCCATGCTGTATCTGTTAGAAACATAGAAACATAAAAATAGTTGCAGGTGTAGGCCATTCGGCTCTTCGAGCAAGGACCGCCATTCAATATGATCATAGCTGATCATCTAAAATCACTACCCCATTCTTGCTTTTTCCCCATATCCCTGTTTTGGAACATATGACAAATAAACACTCTTGACTCTCTTGACTTGACTCTGGTGAGGGTAATGGCATCAAAATTGCCATGTAAATGTGCAATCAGTGCTCCTGAAATCCAGCACTTCAAATGTTTTTAAGCTCAATGTGCTTCCTAAAACAGACAAGCAATAAGTAAACTGTATAACATATTTCACCAGATATTTGTCAGATCAGCAGCATTTTCACAGGCATGTTTGAGGCAAATGTCTTAGGATAAACTATGATAAAATTTCAGCACCCCACAAATTCACATGAATACTCAGTGTCTTTGAATTTCCTTGGAGGCACTTCAAATGAATTGGCAATCCCCACTGGTGGAATTTCTTTGAAAACTCAACAGAAATGTTTATATGCACAAACTAACAAAGGTGGTTTAATATAAATGTTCAAATTTCATTCTTTCCTTTTCAATGTTGACCCTATGGCCCGTCTGTCATGAAGCCATCAGCCATAATGGTGTAGAAACCTACAAGCTTTGATCCCGAAGACACAAGGAACTGCAGATGCCAGTTTACAAAAAACCCGACCCAGAGTGCTGGATTAACTCAGCGGGTCAGGCAGTATCTCTGGAGAACATAGATAGGTTTTAGGTCATGAGCATTCTTCAGTACTAAGAAGGGTCCTGTCCTGAATCGTCACCTATCTATGTTCTTCAGAGATGCTGCCTGAACCGCTGAATTATCTCAGCCTTAATCCTGCTTGAATATCTCACTCATCACTTGTGTGCACAGGCAGTGATTATGAGTTGCTCATTTGTCCACATGTATATTTTTTAGCAAATGGCACTGGTTCGCCATGACTGGTTGGAGACTTGACCGACAATTTTTTTTCCTCCGTCCAGTGATGCAAAGATTAATGATATAATTCAAACACTGTCACTGGTTTAATCGCTTCCAGCTCCCTGCCATCCCAAGCCTCAGTTTTCCAGACCCCCACTCCCTCATCTTCACCATGGATGTTCAGTCACTCAACACCTCAATCCCCCACCAGGAGGGTCTTAAAGCCCTCCATTTCTTCCTCTACTGCAGAACCAACAAATCCCCGTCGACTAATACTCTCCTCCGCCTAGTGGAGCTGGTTCTTGCCCTCAAAAACGTTTCCATTGTCTCCTCCCATCTTCTCCAAATCCAAGGCTTAGCTATGGGCACACGCATGGGCCCCAGCTATGCCTGCCTCTTTGTAGGGTACATTGAACAATCCTTGTTTAAGCCCTATACCCGAACTCTACCTCCGCTACATTGGTGCTACCTCCTGCACCCATGCAGAACTCACTGACTTCATCCATTTCACCACTAACTTCCATCCTGCACTCAAATTCACCTGGACCATTTCCAACATCTCCCTACTGTTTTTAGACCGCACTATCTCCATCGCAGGTAACAGACTACTGACTGACATCTACTATAAACCCACTGACTACCATGGCTATCTGGACAACACTTTTTCCCACCCTGCTTCCTGTAAGGACTCCCAATTCCTCCGTCTTCCTACTCCCAATTCCTCTGTCTATGCTGCATAGCCCGAGGGAGAAGTGACGCCCAAGTCGGGGCGGCCCGGCCCGGGGAAGAAGCGACGCCCATGTTGGGGCGGCCCGGCCCGGGGAAGAAGCGACGCCCATGTTGGGGCGGCCCAGCCCGAGGCTGAAGACGGCACGGTACTCACGTGAGGGTGGCTGGGACGGTGTTCTGGCGGTGGTGGCCTGAGTCCGGGGTTCGGCCGCGGGCCAGCGGCTGCGTCTGCAGGACTGGTGGGCGGCAGCTTCGACCACCCCGGGCCGCGGTGTTTGAGCCGCGGGAAACATCGCCCGGGGGGTATCGCCTAAGCGCAGAGGGAGAAGAGGAGGGAAGAGACTGCAGACCTAAGACTTTTGCCTCCATCATAGTGAGGAGATGCTGGGTGGACTCAATGTGGTGGATGTTAATATGTGTTTATTGTTGTTTTATGTATGACTGTTGCAATTTCTTTCAGACTTCGGTCTGAATGACAATAAAGGGCTATCTAATCTAATCTATCTAATCTAATCTGCACCCAGGATGAGATGTTCCAAATCAGGGCATCAGAGATGTCCTCATCCTTTAGGGAACGGGGTTTGCCCTCTTCAACTGTAGATGAGGCTCTCACCAGGGTCTCCCCTATATCCCGTATCTCCGCTCTCACTCCCCATCCCCCCACTTGTAACAAGGACAGAGTCCCCCTTGTCCACACCTTCCACCCAACCAGCCATCACATACAACAGATAATCCTCCGACATTTTCGCCACCTCCAACGGGATCCCACCACTGGCCACAACTACCCATCTCCTCCTCGTTTGGCTTTCCGCAGAGACCGCTCCCTCCGTAACTCCTTGGTAAATTTGTCCGTTCCCACCCAAACCACCCCCTCCCCTGGTACTTTCCCTTGCAACTGCAGGAAATGCTATACTTGTCGCTTTACCTCATCCCTCAACTCCATCCAAGGACCCAAGCAGTCTTTCCAGGTGAGGCAGAGGTTCACCTGCACCTCCTCCAACCTCATCTATTGCATCCACTGCTCTAGGTGTCGACTGCTTTACTTCGGTGAGACCAAGCGCAGGCTTGGAGATTGCTTTGCCCAACACCTCCGCACAGTTCGCATTAAGCAACCTGATCTCCCGTTGGCTCAGCACTTCAACTCCCCCTCCCATTCCGGATCCGACCTTTCTGTCCTGGGCCTCCTCCATGGCCAGAGTGAGTCTCACTGCAAATTGGAGGAGCAGCACCTCATATTCCGCTTGGGTAGTTTACACCCCAGCTGTATAAACATTGACTTCTCCAATTTCAGGTAGACCTTGATTTCTCCCTCCTTCCCCTCCCCTTCCAAGATCTCCCACAGCCTACTGTCTCCGCCTCTTCCTTTCTTCTTCCCGACCCCCCACCCCCACATCAGTCTGAAGAAGGGTCTTGACCCGAAACGTCGCCTATTTCCTTCGCTCCATAGATGCTGCCTCACCCACTGTGTTTCTCCAGCATTTTTGTCTACCTTTAATTCTACTTGCACCTCAGTTGACCTTGGTACTTTTCCAGTCTGCATGGCTGGACATCATCTCACATGATGAAACACGAACTTGCAGATTTTGGAATCTGGAACAAAAACCAAGCTGCGGATGAACTCATTGGGTCACGAGGCAAAGGGTGTTTTGTGTTGAGATCCTGCACCCGGTCCTGATGTGCCGTTCTGACCCGTAAGATCGTCTATACCTTGGCCTCCACAGATGACCCATTGTGTTCCTTCAGCAGCTTGTTTTGTGAATTCATAACACCTGATGTTTTAGCCCACTATATGCACAGTGAAATATAACACCATCACAAACATATTTCCACTATTTTTGTGAATTCTAATTTAGGCAATTATCACCCTCAGCACACAGACAGCCACGAAAGGCTGGAATAACTCCGCAGGCCAGGCAGCATCTCTGAAGAGAAGGAATGGGTGACATTTCGGGTCGAGACCCTTCTCGCCCTCAGTAGATACATTTCACTGGGGAAGATAGTGGACAGGGGCTTATAAATGTATTTAATAATAATAATAATGCATTTTATTTGCTGGCGCCTTTCTGGACACCCAAGGACACCTTACAGGACATAAAATCACAATACATTTATCAATATTAAAATCTAGTTGATTAAAAACAAAAAACTGTTTCCATTTCATTCTAAGGGCGCCTATACAAAAATCTCTAGGACACCCTACAATTTAACAAAGAAACATATAAACATATAATCAGAGTAAAATAAGTTATAAAGACATCACAAATACATAAATTAAAAACAGAAATTTAATCCAAAGAAGACAACAACAAAATTCAGAAAACACAATATGAAGGGAGAGCAGCGGCAGCCAAACCGTGCCAGCGTACACTCTCCCTTCCGACCGCCATGTTGGACATAGACTCACAGACTAACACAGACACATAACACTACACACAAAATCATCCCCCCACAATGGTTACCACTGTGGGGGAAGGCACAATGTCCAGTCCCCAACCCAGTTCTCCCCAGAGTCAGAGTTAACTGGGGGTATATCAATCTTGCCAGGTTATCATCTCAAACTGTTTGTAACTTTAAAGTACATGCCAAGTTTTATTCATTTCCACAATTCAAAAAGGGGATTTTTATTTCTCTCAGCTAAGTTGATACAAATGTTTGGGAATATTTTGCTGATAGTTCAAAGTTTTTTTTTGACAATTTAATTGAGTTTAAACTATACTTAAACAGTTGACTGAAGGAAGTAGACAAACAGCAATGCACGAAGGAGCAAAAGACAAGATACAAGATACATTTATTTGTCAAATGTACCAATTGGTACAGTGAAATGTGTGGTCGCACAGAACACGATAGTTTTTAAACACAGACATCCCCACACAGTGGGATCAGAGTTTCCCACTGTGAGGGAAGGCTCCAAAATTCAGTCATCCTCCTCTGTTGTCCTCCCGTGTCGGTGGGCCTCCCGAACCCCCCGCTGTCGCCGCTGAGGGCGGCCCGATGTTCAGGCCCACTTGCCGGGGTCATGGAAGTCCGACGTCGGGACTGGAGGACATCCTCAGCGGCTTGGACATCCGAGTCGGCCACCGAGTCGTCCACGGCTCCCAAATCCACAGGCTGCGCTGAGCAGAGATTCAACGCTGGCGGCCCTCGGCAAAGGGTCCCAGGACTCCGCGATGTTGAAGTCAGCGCCGCCCGTGCTGGAAGCTCTGCAAACCACAGCTCCGCGATGTTGAAGCAGCAGGCGCAACACTCCGGAGCTTCAAAGGCGATCCAGGTAAGCAATCGCCCGCTCCGCGATGTATCCAGCGCTGCGCCGCCGCTGCTGAAGCTCTGGTCCAGTCCCTGGCAGGAAAGGCCGCTCCAATCCAGGTGGTAGGCCATGAGGAAGGGGGCGAGGACGTGACTCGGAGAATAGTCGCGTCCTCGCCAGGAAGTGACTGGGAAATGGTTTCCCCCTTACCCTACTGCCCTCCCCCACATAGAAAAGCTAAAGAAATCTCCAAAACAAACTTTTAAAACTGACTAAAAATTAAAAAAAGATAGAAAACAGACAGACTGTAGGCAGAGGCTGCCATCAATGCGGCGCCCCTAGTGGCCCTAAGACAGGCAAATACAAACATATTTTTGCTGAATAAGGAGTAATATGGAAGGAAATTGGACTTCTCCAGCTTGGCAATGTAGAGATACACCACTTACATCCTGCAAGCTACACACAGGTACTACAATGGCTTGTTCCCTTGAAGAAGGAACTAGTCGCAGAATCAGCATATTTCCAGCATGCTTACATTAAACAGGTGATGGATAGCACAGTTATTCAAGCATAGAGGATTCCCATAAATCGAGCGGTTCTTTGACCGGCCACATTGCCCTTTGAACTCCTTCAGAGAAACCTTCATTCTATTAATGTGTAATTGGTGCCTAATCACCAGCACTGCATCATACAGATCTCTGACCAATTGCCAAACAAATAGTATATTGCATTTATTTATCTTGAGCCAATCTAAAAGTTAAAGTGAACCCACTTGAAATGGATTCTCAGCACTGAAATCCTGGCGCAGTGAAGGCTTGCACCCACAACGAAAAATATTGGAAGTGATATGCAAGCACGGATTGTATACTATTGAACATTGTTACTCTGCATGGAAAGGCACTTCCTTGCATCATTGCACAACGCACATGATGGACCGGGAAGGAAAATAACAGATTTCTTCATCCTTGTGGTAGGTCAGAATTTTCTTCCTAGAAATCCAATCTTGAAAGATATAAAAACATTGTGAAATGCAATAAACTTTCCAGGCCACAATGAATAAACACTCATATTGATGTTGATTGTGACTGGGCTTAGTGATCTTGTTTAACAGATGTGCATTTACATGAAGATTTGGGTTGTCAAGAAATCTAAAGCAAACTTGTCAAGTCAGGCCATTCAAAAGTGAGGCAAAATATTTCTGCAAATGCAAAAAATCTGAAATGAGAGCAAGGAAATACTGGTGATACTCAGCAAGTCAGACAGCATCTGTGGAGAAAGAAACAAAGTTGACATTTTTGAAGAAAGATCATCAACATAAATGTTAACTGTTTCACTTGTCGCGTGTACAGTCTGAGCTGGTGAGTGAACATTAAAAGCATATTGGGACAAAGTACATTCATTTATGTGAGACATGTATCAAAGACATTATGATAACTATTACACATGGCTGACTCCATTAAGGTCTGGCTCTTCATTTCTACCTCAAACTGAGACAAGACAGATAACATTTGAGGTTCCTTTGGCTTTGCCAGGCAAGTCTTAAATTATTTTTTTCTTTGCAGCATTCAGTACAGACTTGAGCATCTCTCATACAACTTAAAATTATTGTTTTCTCTGTCTGAATGCTCCATAAATTAATACTATGATGAAGTGGAGGACTTGCACATTAATAAAAACATTCTATAAAAACTGGATGACAAACCAAAGCCCATTTTTAATTTATAGTGGAGGCACTATAAACGGCTCTGGCACAAAATGACCTCTATTACATTAATTTAAGCACCATATATATAACTCGTTGCTTTTATTCGTATTTATGAAAACATGTTGCAATGTGGTTACAATGACATTTTATGATTAAGTTGGATGCTTTCAAAGTGGCTAGAAGTGTGAATATTCTCAAATAGTATGCCATTGCTGTTGAGAAGAAACATGGGTGAATATTGGCAAATAATAATAGTAATCAATTTGAAATCGTAAAATTCCCAATCATGTAGAACTAATAAAACATGCTTTTATATATAACAGATGAGATGCTGGATAACCTGAGAAAAGGACTAGATGCGAATATTCGTTGAAGGCTTGTGTTTCATGGCAGTGATTGAATGCTGGCCAACTCTAGTATTGTCTTGATGTTAATTTCAACTGGTTTGGGTGGTCTGAACCAAAGATACTAGAGCATTTGGTCTGAACTAAACCTTTACTCACTGCAGGATCATTTTATCACTTTATCTTGTGTGACGTTTGTTTGATATCTAAGATGAAGCCCATAGTTTCTGCTATGAAACCTGATAAAAATGTGATCAAATAATGAAGGTACACAAAAATGCTGGAGAAACTCAGCGGGTGCAGCAGCATCTATGGAGCGAAGGAAATAGGTAACGTTTCGGGCCGAAACCCTTCTTTAGACTGATAGGGGGTGGGGAGAAGAAAGGAAAAAAGGAAAAGGAGGAGGAGGAGCCCGAGGGCTGGGGGAGGGGAGGAGACAAGCAGATGGCTGATGAAGGGGAGGGGACAGCCAGGGCTAGCAGAATTGGGAGAATTCAACGTTCAGGCCACCAGGATGTAGACTGCCCAAGCGGAATATGAGGTGCATTTCCTCCAATTTACGGTGTTGCTCGCTGTGGCCATGGAGGAGACCCAGGACAGAGAGGTCAGATACGGAATGGGAGGGGGAGTTGAAGTGCTGAGCCACCGGGAGTTCAGGTTGGTTATTGCGGACCGACCGGAGGTGTTCGGCGAAACGATCGCCAAGCCTCCGCTTGGTCTCACCGATGTAGATCAGCTGACATCTAGAGCAGCGAATGCAATAGATGAGGTTGGAGGAGATGCAGGTGAATCTCTGTCGCACCTGGAACGACTGCTTGGGTCCTGGGGATATGGGTCTGCTTATAATGTTCACAATCTTAGGTAATCTTAAAATATGATTTGAGGCTTAATTTTGATTAAGGTTACATTTACTGGCCATTCAAATTGTTTGCAAAGTTAAATGGAAAATGTCTTGTAACACAATTAACATAGATTAAGACTGTCTACTAACAGATTAATTTAACTGAATGGAAGCAAACAAAAGATAATTGAGACAAGAAAGCTTGGGAAAATACAAATCATGTGTTTTCACACCTAGAGCTTCATTTAGATGGAATTGTATTACGTTAATCTATACTTCAAATGAATGAGGTTATTAGAATGAAATTCATATCCTAGTAATTATTGGCTGAAAATATGTTTGCGTAAATGTTGGACATTTTACGAGTAATTGTGTCAGACGATGATTATGTATATATAGAGAAAATGCAGCTCACTAATCATTTAAATGTCTGGTAAATAAAATTGTATTTATCAGTAGTTCAAATTAAGAAATTTAGTAACATAATGCTAGATTAACTTTTTGCCAAATGTATAATATTATATTGAAATAACTAAAGTGTTAAAGCAGGTACACAAAAATGCTGGAGAAACTCAGCGGGTGCAGCAGCATCTATGGAGCGAAGGAAATAGGCAACGTTTCGGGCCGAAACCCTTCTTCAGACTGATAGGGGGTGGGGGTAGGGGGGGGGGAGAAGAAAGGAAAAAGGAGGAGGAGGAGCCCGAGGGCTGAGGGAGAGATAGGAAGGTGAGGAGACAGCAGGGGCTAACAAAATTGGGAGAATTCAATGTTCATGCCCCCAGGATGCAGACTCCCCAAGCGGAATATGAGGTGCTGTTCCTCCAATTTCCGGTGTTGCTCGCTCTGGCCATGGAGGAGACCCAGGACAGAGAGGTCGGATACGGAATGGGAGGGGGAGTAGAAGTGCTGACGGAATGGGATAGAATATATATTGGAATGCAATATACATTAATTTACTGCATTCTAATCAAGTAAAATGGAATGTATTAAATGGGACAAGATGGATGGATTATGAAGAAATAGGTGCTGCAATCAGCAAATTCAGCATGGTGGAGGGGGAGGGGTGGGGCATTGCGAACTCTGATTTAGGGCCTATCCTAAATTGGTTTTAGGAGTGATCTTTTTTTACCAAGAGGAGTTGCAATTCAGAAACTGTAGAACTTCCAAATGTGTACTTATGTGTACTCATCTCCAGAGCCTCCCAGCTATTAGCTAAGAGAAGTGGCAGCATAGTGTTGTTCTGCATAGGCATTCTCCCTGCCTCTGATCTCTCCAAACTCTCTGACCCCCTCATTTCCCATTGCTACTGCCTGGACTTGCTATGGTTCCCATGTTTCTTGTCGTTGTAACAAGGCACTATCCCCAAAGTGAATAAACAAACCATTGAGAATAAATCCACATTTAATGTTGAGTGGACATCTTATTTTTCACTGGAAGCTACACACCATCTTTGAGCCTTGGGTTCTGAAGCCTCGGTTTGTTTCTCCACCAAAACCCTTTTTTCAGGAGTTGGCCTGAGGTTTTCATGTCTATGTGGATGAAACTTTGAACAGCGATAAATGCAATGCTGAATGCAAAACAGCAGAATGGTGCAAAGATTGTAATGCAATTGTACAAAAATAGTACTGACCATATAACTCAATAAGGTAGAATTAAGTGTATGTGGCAGCACTTCAAAAGGAGTGTGAAAAGGTGATTGATTCAGGAGTCTGTTAGCCGTGGCGAAGAAGCTGTTTTTAAGTCTGGAGGTCTGGGCTTTCAAGCTCCTTAGCTTCTTCCAGAAGGTAGAAGAGAGAAAAGGAAATGGCCGGGGTCATAAGGTCATAAGGGAAATGAGTAGGATGAAGTCATTTGGCCCAACAAGTGTACTATGCCATTCATCCATGACTGATCTATTTGTCCCTCCCTAGCCCTATTCTCCTGCCTTCTCCCCATAACCTCTGACACCTGTACTAATCAAGAATCTTTCTATCTCTGCCTTAAAAATATCCACTGACTTGGCCTCTACAGCCTTCTGTGGCAAATAATTCCATGGGTGACTGGCATCTTTGACCATACTTCCAGCCTACCTGAGGCAATGCACTGTGAGGATGGACTGGAATGAAGTGATGAGCCCTGTGATGGGACTGAGCATTGTTTACATTCCCCATGGTTCAGACAGCCATGAGCAGAGCAGTTGTCATACCATGTTGAGATGCATCCTCTTAAAATACTTTCTATGGAGCATCTAGAGAATCCTGATGGACATACCAAAACTGCTCAGATGCCTAAGAAAGTAACTATACTAAAGCGCTTTCTTGATCACTGCATCATTGTGAAAGCACCAGGTTAGGTTGCTGATGATATGGATGGCAAGAAACGTGATGCTTTCCAACAATCTCTACAGCAGCTCTGTTCATGAGGATGAGGTTGCATTCACATTCCCACACCATCCTTCCTTAGATCAACAACCAACTAATTTGCCTTGATTACATTAAGGGTTAGGTTGTTGTTCTTTCACCATGACACATGGCTCTTGGATCGTTTTTCTGTACATCTTCCTGGCTGACAAGAGTGGTATCATCGGCAAACTGTATATATCAATGGTGCTAAACTTAGTAACAGTACAGGAATAATGCAAGGGACTGAGCACACAACCTTGAGGAACACCAATGTTGAGTGTCAGGGTGGGAAAAATGTTATGACCAATTCTAACTGACAGATCTGCTGGTCTGGAAGTCAAGAAGCCAATGGCAGATAGTGGCTGCAAAGTCAAGGTTGAGAACTTTAGAGATGAACTAGTTTAGTTTAGTTTAATTTAGTTTAGAGAGACAACACAGAAACAGGCCCTTCGGCCCCCCATGCTGATCAGCGTTCCAAATACACTAACACTATCATATACACGGAGCACAATTTACAATTCATACCAAAGCCAATGAACCTACACATCTGTACGTCTTTGGAGTGTGGGAGGAAACTGTAGCCCCCACGCAGTCCCAGGGAGAATGTACAAACTCTGTACAGGCAGCACCCATAGTTAGGATTGAACACAGGTTTCTGGAGCTGTAAGGCAGCCACTCTACCACTGCGCCACTGTGCCGCCTCAGATATCTTGCACATCACGGTATTGTGGTGTTGAACACAGAGTGTAGTCAATGGATAGAAATCTTGGCATAGGTGTTCTTATTGTGAAGATAATCCATAGCATAATGGAGGCTTTTTCGAAGCAGGTGGGGACAGAAGACTGCTGAAGTGAGAGGTTGAAGATGTCGGCGAACATTGGGACCAGTTGATTGAGGCACAATTTCAGAATCCGTCCGGGCTGGCTGGCTTCTGATAGTTCACCTTGACTACTGCCACTGAGATGAATGGAACAGAGTTAGCAGATGAAGGGGCGAATGCTCCTTGAGGAACACAGTTTGTCTGTTTAAAAAGGGCATAAAAGACGCTAAGTTCATACAAATAATGCGTCGTTGCCAGAGATTGCCCCCAAATTCGGCTTGTAGTCTGTAATGGTATTCAAGCCCAGGCTGAGCTACTGGCGTCCACTTGTTTAATTGATCCTCCATCTTGTTTTGCAATTCTCTTTCAGTATCCCTGTGGAGATCATATGTGGCCTTCTTTTACAATGATCTCTGGCACCCCAAAGCCCAGAGGGATGAAAGGAACACGAGCAGTTCATCAACTTCATGGAGCTACAGTACCTCTGCCATACAATCTTTCATTCTCTGGATTTAAAATTAACAATTGAAATTAACAATTACAATTTCCACCATCCAGAGCATGTAGAAATGTTTCTTAACTTTACATCTCAGAGGCCTGGCTGTACTTTTTAGTCCATACTCCCCTTCCAAGAACCCCAACCACAGGAAATTGGTTCTTCCTATCTGATCTATGTCTTTCATATCATCTTGAAAACTTCAATCAAATTACCCTTTGATCTTTGAAATTCCAGGCTAATCCCTCTTTGAGCTTTGGACGCTAGGCATCCTGTTCGAAAATCTGCTTGATTTCTACCTAAGCAATATATCTGTTGTGCATTGTGGTGCTTAGAATTATTCCCCATTCTCCTGGTCTAGTTTTGTAATGGCTTTGCAGATCTTTTCATATCTTCTATTCAGTATACCTGCATAGTAGATATAAAGATCATTTGAATTTTATTTATCTTCTGTACATATTAATGACCTAAATAAATTGGCCATCTATTTTTTCCTGCTTTATACCACGCAGAAAGTAACCATTTCTATCCTTTCTAGGTCCAAAATATGTGGCCAATACATTCCTTTGAAATAGTTTTGTCCGTCTTGTACATCTTCATAGTTATATACTTTCATCTACAATATTGGTGTTAGTTTATTATTGTCACATGTACCAAGCTTAATAAAAAGCTTTTGGTTATGCAATCAAATCAGATTATACTATACGTCAATCAATACACAAGTACAATTGGTAGAGCAAAGAGATAAATAGCAGAGTGCAGAATATAATAACACCTATCTTTGTGTCATTGACTATGATGGTATATGGATTTCTATCCCATTTGTCTGTGGCTTAAAAATCTGATAAATAGTGGGTGGTCTCAGCACAAGTCTTTGGGGGATGCTGCTCACACAAATGAAAATCAACAAGGTACCTTTGAAAGGTCATCACCAGTTATAATGTGGAAAACAGATCAGCTTACTGGTGCAAGATGTCTTAAATCATACTTTGTTCATAAGCCTGCAATAAAGGTGTGATGCAATGTTTATGCTCATAATATCACTATGACCACTATATCACTATATACTTAAGCAAACAAAGTGTAGCACGTGATTGCTGGTGAGATGTGGTATTTAAGTGACAAATGATGTTGAATGTGAAACATGGCTGGTGAGCACCTATAAGATAACAGTCAAATAACATAATACAAATGATTTTACATATTTAACATGATTGGCCATTGTTTGGTTTCGGCCCAGGACAAACCTTTTTAAATGAACTCCACGACCAACTCACAAAAGTTCACCAGAATAAATGTTAGGAATTTTCACATGAATATTTAACATGACTGTGGTCACTCTAAAAATGGAAATTGCTGCCTGGCTAAACGTCAAGATGTCAGCTTCTCGCAATATTGAAGAAACGGACTAAACCGTTGTTTTAAAGTTGCTGAAGGCAGAGTTGTAAAATGCCCAGCTTTTTAAATGTGATTCTCACACTGAAGAATATCAAATTATTTGACCACATGAACAGCAGAAAGTCTTAAATCAGTTTTCTGACTTATAATAATAAAATTGGTCATCTGAAATTAGTTTAACAATTAAAGTTCCTCCAACTGCTTTCTCAAAAATGCAAAACAAAATTATTCATTTGAAAATCCGAATTAAGATAGAACATGCTGGACGTACGCAGCAGGTCAGACGTTATCTGTGAAATTATGTTGCTGATAGGAAAATATTATCAAAGTCATACTAGTTTCTTACGGCAGGAATAGTTGGGCTTGGGTAGTGGTCAATGGGGAATTACTCAACTACCTTTTCAACGACAACAACAGCACAGGGAGATGCATGATCAGGATTTATAGAGAATTGGGGATATTTTGATGTCACGTTTAGAGAAGCCAGAAAAGGAATGGGTGGCCAAGACAATATTGAAATTGCTAAGAGTTACCAAGATACACTAAGGCCACAGTGCAGTTGTGCAGTATTAAAGAAGTTAAAGCAGGCAACCTCTGAACGAAGCAGATCCCTAGACTAAAGCAGTTCTCCGGGACAATATGACACAAATGTTCATCATATTCTTGCTCTGTTTCATTTAGAATCCGGAGACGTAAACAGTCATTGATGAAGCAACCAGACATTTTTTTGGTATTCCCATAATTTCGGTGGAGTTTCTCGCAAATAAATTATACTCTATGTCATGGTGGGATTTTGAGTAAGAGAAGAGTTGGGTTTTGGTAAATAAGAGAGTCTCAATGGAGTACAGGTATAAATTGGACCTTTTTTTAGATGATGTTGCTGTACAAAATGTTCAGGTGAGAATTAGAATGTGCTGCATGTAGATCCTGTAATTGGCATAGATAACATTATAGAATGTGTAGAAGGGAGGTATTTCAGATTATTCTCCAGCATTAGACATCCAAAGATAAAATAATAATGTGATGACTAATTTTCCTGCTCAGTGCCACTTTCCTGTGCTAACCCCATACCCCTTAATACCCAATCCCTCGTATCCAAGGAATTTCTTCATCTCTATCATGAATATATTCCACAATGTATGGAAACTTCACTGATGCTCCACAGTCCTCTTTGGCAAAGAAGTCCAAACATTCTCAATTTTCTGGATGAAGACATTTTTTTCAGCTCTGGCCCCACGACTAAGTAGCCCTGCCAGGCTAAACATCATCAATGCATCCACCCTGTCAAACTCCATGTATTTTAATGAATCTCTTCTCAACGTAGAGTTTTGATAAAAGATCTGGATCTTCTGAAAGTCCAAATGAAGCATATCTGGGTTTTTTTCTCTTTCCACAAATCCTGAATGACCTACTGAGTTTTTCCAATGTTTTCTGTTTTGATTTCAGATTTTCAACATTCGCATATTTTTAAAATTTTCATAGTGTAGCACAAGCCTGCTTACTCCCTCCTCACAGACAGCTCTCCTCACCAGTGTACTACCCCAATCCCATGTAGTCTGATTTTATTTAATTTGTTTATGTGCCACTTATCAAAGGTTTTCTGACAATCCAGATATGCCACAATCACTCTACTTCTGTGTCAGGCCAACATCTATATTTCCCTATTTTCTCTTTCTTCTTTTCTAAAAAAGTGTGATTACATTTTTGACCTTCCAATGTGGTAGTAGTTCTAAAATGTTTGGAAATGTCAACCAACTCAACCACAACCTCAATAGTCAATTCTTTGAAAATCTCCTTTTGTTTAATCCTGGCATTGATCAAAAGCCTTCTAGTCCTCCCATCCACCAACCTACCATTCCTTGACCTCACTGCAGCAGTGCTTTTGACTGATGATCTCTCCCTTTAATCCTCTCATTCACAGACCTGTGTTGGAACTTCTGCTTGCCACTGTCTATCCCCATCAATCTTATTAGCTAAGAATGCCCTTAAATGCCCTTTCTCCTTGCTCACCCCCTAGCCTTGCTCTATGTTGACCACCCAGATATCTCTTCACTGTCCCTTCATTCACCAATTTCTTGTTCTCCAACATCCACCCCCTAACCACAGTGGTTTGCAACCACCAAACCCTTCTGAATGCCTTCCTTCATCCACAGATCCTCAATGTACCAACATCTCTGTACATATCTCCCAATTACTGATCATCAAATGGGTGACATTTTACAATTCCTCCTGATCACTGGGGTTTCTCCTTTCTTTCTGTTTGTGACCTTCACCCATATTCCAATTGTCATTTTCTCTCCAGATATCCTGATTGAACCTTTCTTTTCTACAGCTTTCTTTCTGTCCTGGATAACATCCCCGAGGACTTGCTGCTGCAGAAACTATCACAATAATCCTTTCACCCCACTAGCCAAGCAGTGCACATAGCAGACTGCTTGGAAAATAGCTGCCTTCTCATATGTTACTGAGGCCCTACCACGAGGACTTCCACTTCTCGGATTGTGGTCAGTTGTACCATTCAAGGGCCATGGTGAGATACGTGAGATTTTAATGCTGAGGTCAAGGTTGGATAAACCATGATCTCATAGAATGGGCAGGTTTAAGAGTTAGCCCAGTACTGCCCTTTTCCTTTAATCTCTCATGAACCCATACCTAGTTCACAGTAAGCACCAGATCATCCGTGGTTTCCTTTTTCCTTATTTGGCACAATGCCATCATTGTGCGCTGCATCCTGCTGGATCTGCACTTTTGCTCTGACCTCCCCACCCACAGTGCCGCCCTGCTCCTATCCAGTGGGCCAGCTGAGTGGACCATCTGTGCTCAGTAGCCAACTTGCGTTCATAGTAGAGGATAGACACAATATGCTGGAGTAACTCAGCAGGCCAGGCAGCATGTCAGGAGAGAAGGAATGTGATGTTTCAGGTCGAGACCCTTTTTCAGACTACAGTTACTCCAGCATTTTGTGTCGGTTTAAAACAGCATCTGCACAGCTGAGGCCTGGTCATGGAATGTCCTGGCAATTACCTTGACTCCTCACTGCTCAATGTCCCCACTAGTCAAAAGCATTTAAAAAACTGTATGTTTGACTAATGCAAAAACAATTTTAAATGTAATTAAAACACCTAATTATTAATAACTCAATGAAAGCATTAAAATAAAATAGAACAAATATCAGTCTTAGTTGCACCTCATATTCCGCTTGGGCAGTCTACATCCTGGTGGCCTGAACGTTGAATTCTCCCAACTCTGCTAGCCCTGGCTGTCCCCTCCCCTCATCAGCCATCTGGTTGTCTCCTCCCCTCCCCCAGCCCTCGGGCTCCTCCTCCGCCTTTTCCTTTTTTCCTTTCTTCTCCCCACCCCCTATCAGTCTGAAGAAGGGTTTCGGCCCGAAACGTTACCTATTTCCTTCGCTCCATAGATGCTGCTGCACCCGCTGAGTTTCTCCAGCATTTTTGTGTACCTTCAGTCTTAGTTTGTTGGTTTGACCTGGGATGCGTCTCCAGCCTCTTTCTTCAACGCTTCATTGTTATGCTATTGGGTTCAATGATGAGTCCTGTAACAGAGTGGGAGGTTAAATGTTTAAGAAGGAATTGCAGATGCTGGAAAATCGGAGGTAGACAAAAATGCTGGAGAAACTCAGCGGGTGAGGCAGCATCTATGGAGCGAAGGAAATAGGCGACGTTTCGGGTCGAGACCCTTCTTCAGACTTCTGGAGGTTAAATGTGTTCGTCATGAACTGCAGATGGCTAGCAATGCCCAGTGGAAGCATTGGTTAGGAGTAAGCTTGATCCAGGTCAATATTTGAGAGCTACTAGCTTTCACAGAACTTCCCCATCTAAAGTCAGTACCATAAGAGGTGAATGGGATAAATTGAATCAAAAGGAATAATCTCTAACAAGATCTGAATATATTTGCCTAATTGCTGCTTTCTTTCGATTTTTACTTTTTTGCACCACAGTGTAGCATTGATTTTGTATAATACGTTCTTGCTTTGAATGCTGTTCATTGTTTTTACATACCATTCTTTTGATGGAGAGTGTTGCATAAACAAATGTGCTTGCCCTTTCATCTCTGCATTATTATAATGTGGCATGATTACACTGCCTTGAGTTAACAGCCAGCAGCAACCAGGTTTGTGCCAATACTGGTTTGAACAGATTACAAAGGACAATCTTCCCACACCACACCAAAAATGTAACTTGCTACAGCATGCAAAAAATCTGTTAGGTTGATGATATCTTACAATTATTTTTAACATGATGGCATACAGAACTGATTAATTTATCACAGATTTGTTTATTATTTTTATGCTTTATAGCAAATATTTTCTTTGAATATTATTTATTTTAAGCAGCTTGAAGACATTATGAATAACATCAACACACTTATAACTTATACTCATAACTTCAACATACTATTACCAATATTGTTTATTTCAGTCAGCTGTCAAGAATTTCACATGGATTCACCAGCTCAAGTGTTGCATGCAAGTTAATAATATTTTACAAGAAGTACTTAGAGCCCATTGAAATGAAGACAACGAGAGATTTGTATTACCGAAAATATCCAGATAGTCAATTGAGAAATTTCCCGTTTTTAATCTGATAACTTCCAGATGGGAAAAGAGGAAGTAAAGGAGATGGGGGCAAGTTACCCTGGTTTTGGATGAAGATACTACAGGAGAAGTACTCCAATTAATGAATTGAAACAAATTAATTTTAAGACCACTATAAACCCATTGACTCCCATGGCTATCTGGACTACACTTCATCCCATTCTGTTTCCTGCAAGGACTCCATCCACCTACTCCCAATTCCTCCGTCTACGTCGCATCTGCACCCAGGATGGGGTGTTCCAAACCAGGGCATCAGAGATGTCCTCATTCTTTAGGGAACGGGGGTTCCCCATCTACTATAGATGAGGGTCTCACCA
This sequence comes from Malacoraja senta, assembly GCA_038087875.1. Taxonomy (NCBI): domain Eukaryota; kingdom Metazoa; phylum Chordata; class Chondrichthyes; order Rajiformes; family Rajidae; genus Malacoraja; species Malacoraja senta. The sequence goes on along the minus strand of CM075977.1, from coordinate 67,145,347 downwards.
GGGTCTCTTCCATACCGCTTAACTCTGCTCTCACTCCCATCCCCCCCACTCTTAACAAGGGCAGAGTCCCCCTTGTCCTCACCTTCCACCTGACCAGCCGTCACATACAACAAATAATCCTCTGACATTTTTGCCATTTCCAACGGGATGCCACCACTGGCCACATCTTCCCATCTCCTCCCCTTTTGGCTTACCTCAGAGACCGCTCCCTCCGGAACTCCCTGGTCAATTTGTCCCTTCCCACCGAAACCACGCCCTCTCCTGGTACTTTCCCTTGCAACCACAGGAAATGCTACACTTGTCGCTTTACCTCCCCCCTTGACTCCATCCAAGGACCCAAGCAGTCTTTCCAGGTGTGGCAGAGGTTCACCTGCACCTCTTCCAACCTCATCTATTGCATCCGCTGCTCTAGGTGTCAGTTGCTCTACATGGGTGAGACCAAGCGTAGGCTTGGCGATCGCTTCGCCCAACACCTCCGCTCAGTTCGCAATAACCAACCTGATCTCCGGTGGCTCAGCACTTCAACTCCCCCTCCCATTCCAAATCCGACCTCTCTGTCCTGGGGCCTCCTTGGGTAGTTTACACCCCGGCGATATGAACATTGACTTCTCCAATTTCTGGTAGTCCCTGCTTTCTCCTTTTTTCCCCTCCCCTTCCCAGCCTCCCACAGCCCACTGTCTCCGCTTCTTACTTTCTTCTTCCCGTCCCCCCACCCCCACATCAGTATGAAAAAGGGTTCTCGACCCGAAACGTCACCTAATTCCTTCGCTCCTAGATGCTGCCTCACCCGCTGAGTTTCTCCAGCATTTTTGTCTCCCAGTTGACTTTCTATAGTGAGTTACGATGTCTATCCATTCTGTTGTCCAACTATCAGTAAAAACTGCAGGATTTGCACATAATTACTGAGTTGAGCTCAAAAGATCGTGACTGCCAGTGACATTAGCTGAGTTTGAAAAAAGACAACTGTCAGGTCATTTCTTGTGTTAGAATTTTAAAAATGCTCTGTTGGCTTTCCACTGAAGTCTCTTTTGAAATTCCAGTATTCAAGCTTGCGTAATCTGGAGTGATTTGAGACTACTTCCTCAAAACAAAATGCCAAAATGGCTCCAGTCCAATGGTATGAACATCAAATTCTCGAATTTTAGGTAACTTCTACAAGCATCTTCTGTTCTCTGCCCTCCCCCTCACTCTTTCACCCCCACCCCCAAACTCCCTTACCTTGAACCCTGGCTGACCTTGCAACAGTTTCTTCCCCCAACCTCAAGATTCCTTCCACTAAATATCTTTCAACAAGCTTTACAGTTCACAACTATGTATTTCTTTTGGGCACAAACCTACCACTATCTCAAGCTTTTATCCACTACTCTGCCTGTCAGGGTACCTCCTCGCCCTAGGTTATATATTGCTGGCTGTGCTTTTTCGAGCCTCCTCTTCTCTATCAGTTTTTTGACCGCTCCCCCGCAAGGTGTCAGGGGTTATGCCGAGAAGGCAGGATAATGGGGTTAGGAGGGAGAGATAGATCAGCCATGATTGAATGGCAGAGTAGACTTGATGGACCGAATGGACTAATTCTGCTCCTATCGCTTATGAACTTATGAATCAGTTTGAAGAGGGGCCCCGATCTGAAATATCACCTATCCACTTTCTCTAGAGATGCTGCCTGGCCCACTGAGTTACTCCAGAATTTTGTGTCAATCTTTGGTGTAATGTATACTTCGTGTCTTGAAGCACTTATAAACAGAGTAGCGTCACAAGTATATTGGAACTCCACACATTCCACTTGAATCTTAAAATGCTACTTATAACTGGTATTAACCTTGTAAGTTAAGTTGCTGTATTAAACATTTCATTTTCCGAAAGGTGTATGCGATTGCTCCAGGATGGAAACATTTTCACTTGTAAAACCTCAAAATGGGATTAGGTCATTAAGTAAGCTACTGTAAGATATACCATGGTATAAGATATACTACAGAATGTGTGGTTTATAGTGTTTACCAGGTACAAAATGGACTTCATTTACTCACTTAGTCTACCCCAAAATCCATGACTTCCTCCACCACTTGGGATCGCAATGAACTCCAGGGAAATGTTCCTATAAGCCACCCACTGTCCTGACATGGAAATACATTGCTCTTCTTTCGTTGTTGTTGGATCCATATACTAAAAACCCACAGCAAACAACACTGTGAGAGTACATTCCCTAGAGGAGCTGCCATCATTCAAGAAAGTCGTAAATTTGGGATAGGTGGAAAATGTTGTCTTTGCCAGCACTGTTTACATGCAATAAACCAAACTGAACAGTCACTCAAAGCTAATGTGTTTTTAAATGTCACATTTCAAACTTTCATCACCTTCAGAAAGTAGAGATGTTCACTAATCTTCAGGGGCAGAAATCCTGGGGGGGGGGGGGCAGGGGGGACATGCCCCCCCCCCCTGTTTTGAGAGGTGGGGAACGAACCCCCCATTTTTTGTAATCCGGATTTTAAAACTCGGTGAAATCTCCGCTTTCCGCGAGACAGTGGGGGTGGGACTGCTGATCGACGGCGGTGATTGGACGAGAGAGACGTCGGTCAGCAGGCAATGGGGGCGGGACATGATGATTCAGCGCGATCATTGGAGGAGGGAGGTGCCGGTCAGAGGCGGAAGTAGGGGGGGGTGGGACTGAGGATAGAGCGCGGTGATTGGAGGAGGGAGACATGCCAAAACACTCTCGACAGCCCTGGACACAGACCTGCGCCTCATCCGCAGCCAGGATCGATCCCAGCTCTTCGACGTTGCAATCGCTGCCGAACCGCCACTGGACCATCCCCATCCCCACCCGAGTGCCTCCCCAGGGGTGGCCAGAGACGTCGGGAGTCTGATGGGAGCTGTGCCCCCAGGCCCACAGCCAGCGCAGAGAAGCAGCGCTAAATCCAGCTCAACTCTGCCTGTCCTGCCAGGTTAACCTACAGCCCTGCCTGGACTTACGGGAAATATGGCCCAGGTTTACAGCCAGCGCGGAGAAGCAGCGCTAGCTCCACGGCTCTGGACTGGTGTCCCGTCAGTCTAGGCAGGGCTGTAGGTTAACCCGGCGAGACAGGCAGAGTTGAGCTGCATTTAGCGCTGGATTGAGCCTCTGAAGCCTCGCGTGTGTGTGTGTGTGTGTGTGTGTGAGTGTGCGCATGCACGCGCGGCCACCAAGAAATTGTGTCCTCCCCGTCCCCCGGTCCCCCCCACATTTTGATAGTGATTTCCGTGCCTGCTAATCTTACACTAAAAAGATCTGGGGATACAACAGATTGCAGATGCTGGAACCCTGAGCATAAATTTTCATTGAATTTCATTGTCCCGTCCGGGACATATGACAACAAAACACTCTAGACTCTTGAAAACAAAGTGCTGCTGGATCTCAGTGAATCAGCCAGCATCAGTGGATGAAAATGGACAGATGATGTTTTGAGTCGGGACCATTCTTCATACTTCCCACCCCTAACCGTGTTCTCTTGTGCGAGACACTTATTAATTTATTTTTAAATATTCTGAGCTTAATCAAATCACCCCTTAATCTTCTCAAATCTCATGAAATTCACTGCTTGTCATTTGCCCTTTGGAGTCTGGGGATCATTCTGGTAAATCTTCGTTGCATTCCCTCCAAGGCAGGAAGCTTCCCAAAGTGCAGTGTCCATGATAGCTCATAATTCTCCAGACTCTCAAGCTTGGTCTAGCTATAATGTAAGTATTCATCCCAGTATTTCAGTCTCATTGATTTACAGGTCAGTATTCCATTAGCTTTATTTTGTTCTGTCTTGCCCCTATCTTTTGAGTTTTTAATGAAATGTTTACGAATCCCAAATCTTACTGGAGTTTGTTCAGTTTAGAGATACCGCACGGATACCATCAATCACCCATTCATACTAGTTCTACATTACCCAACTTTCTCAACCACTCCCTACACACTAAGGGCAATTTTACATAGGCCAATTGACAGACAACCCTGCATGTCTTTGAGAGGAAATGAGAGAAAACTCACACAGTCACAGGTAGGACATGCAAACTCCACACAGACAGCACTCAAAGTCAGGATTAAACCTGGGTCTCTTGTGCTTTGAGACAGCAGCTCTACCAGCTGCACCGCAGTGCAGCGTCTAGCATTTTATGACTTAAAAGATACTGTTCATTCATATTTTGCTAATTTGAAATCATTGGCACAGTTTTGCCCATTTACTTATTCTATTAATAGCTACACTGCTTCACTGCTTACAATGCCATCTAGCTTTTGTCAGCTGTAAACTTAGATATGTGGCTTTCATTACCATTATACATGCTCTTTATGAATTGAACACATGAATCTACAAAGAGAATCATCTCAATCGGGAAACCTGCTGATTATCCTACCATTTATGCCTTCCTGCCCAACCAATTTCCCAATCGGATCAAATATTTGATTTCAATTCCATCATTTTCAGATTTAATCAAAAGTATCTCCTGAGGAACTTCATAGAGTGCTTTTGATATGTCCACTTAAATTACATCTATAGAAAAAAGATCCTGACCACATCTTCGATCACTTCTTAAAAAATAAAAATTACAGATGTAATAGATAAGAAAAATAATTTTATAAATAGCTCCATGCTCCTCAAAATGAGAATAGAACTCAGTGACAAGGTGGTGCAGTGGTAGAGTTGCTGCCTGCGCCAGAGACCCAGGCTCGATACTGACTACGGGTACTGTCTGTAATGAGTTTGTACGTTCTCCCGTGACTGTGTGAGTTAATTACCGGGTGTCCTGTACATCCCACACAAAGATGTACAGGTTTGTAGATTAATTGGCATTGATAAAATTGTAAATTGTCCCTAGTGTGTGGGATAGTGCTAGTGTACAGGGATCGCTGTTGGGCACAAACTCGATGGGCCGAAGGGCCTTTTTCCATGCTGTATCTCTAAACTAAACTTAACCATGATCCCTCCCTGAAAATTATCATTGAATCTCCATTTTCCACCTCGTCTTCCCAAGTCTTACGTTCCAAAGTCATAGAATGAATTTTTCCCAATGTGCAACTTCCTTGGAATTCTTCAGTTCTTCATCCAGGTTTCTTACCCTGCCAATAAATGACTCATATTGAAGTCATTAATGAAGTCCCATGCAATTCTGACAATTAATTGTCAGACTATCAATTATACCAATTCTTCCTTCTTGAAATATTTTCTGCTTAACATCTCTTCTGATTTTAGAAACATAGAAACATAGAAACATAGAAAATAGGTGCAGGAGTAGGCCATTCGGCCCATCGAGCCTGCACCGCCATTCAATATGATCATGGCTGATCATCCAAGTCAGTATCCCGTACCTGCCTTCTCTCCATATCCCCTGATCCCTTTAGCCACAAGGGCCACATCTAACGCCCTCTTAAATATAGCCAATGAACTGGCCTCAACTACCTTCTGTGGCAGAGAATTCCAGAGATTCACCACTCTCTGTGTGAAAAATGTTTTTCTCATCTCGGTCCTAAAAGACTTCCCCCTTATCCTTAAACTGTGACCCCTTGTTCTGGACTTCCCCAACATCGGGAACAATCTTCCTGCATCTAGCCTGTCCAACCCCTTAAGAATTTTGTAAGTTTCTATAAGATCACCCCTCAATCTTCTAAATTCTAGCGAGTACAAGCCGAGTCTATCCAGTCTTTCTTCATATGAAAGTCCTGACATCCCAGGAATCAATCTGGTGAACCTTCTCTGTACTCCCTCTATGGCAAGAATGGCTTTCCTCAGATTAGGAGACCAAAACTGTACGCAATACTCCAGGTGTGGCCTCACCAAGACCCTGTACAACTGCAGTAGAACCTCCCTGCTCCTATACTCAAATCCTTTTGCTATGAATGCTAACATACCATTCGCTTTCTTCACTGCCTGCTGCACCTGCATGCCTACTTTCAATGACTGGTGTACCATGACACCCAGGTCTCGTTGCATCTCCCCTTTTCCTAATTGGCCACCATTCAGATAATAGTCTACTTTCCTGTTTTTGCCACCAAAGTGGATAACCTCACATGTATCCACATTATACTGCATCTGCCATGCATTTGCCCACTCACCCAACCTATCCAAGTCACCTTGCAGCCTCCTAGCATCCTCCTCACAGCTAACACTGCCCCCCAGCTTCGTGTCATCCGCAAACTTGGAGATGTTGCATTCAATTCCCTCGTCCAAATCATTAATATAAATTTTCTATCGTTCTTCTGGCGGAATGATATTTAATTGATTTTATTCCTGTCTACCTAGTTGTAACTAATAAGTTAACAGCAATTTTTTTTCCTGCTCCTGCCTGTTCACCTCTGGTGGCATCAACAATTTATCCACTTTCCTCTATATGCTACCCCTTGATAACATTGTTGTAGAACATGGCATCAGTTTCCATGTGACAAATGTAGGTCCTTTGCAATCAGAGACAGGTGAATTTATAATGGGAAAGAAGGAAATGGAAATAGAAAAGAGTATTTGGTTCTGTCTTCACTTAGGAAGACACAAACAATCTCCCAGAAAAACTAGGAGACGAAGGATCTAGTGGGAGGGAGGAACTAAAGGGATTGCACATTAGTCAGGAAATGGTGTTAGGTAAACTGTTGGGGCTGAAGGCAGATAAATCCCCAGGGCCTGATGGTCTGCATCCCAGAGTACTCAAGGAGGTGGATGCATTGGTGATCATTTTCCAATGTTCTCTCGACTCTGGATCAGTTCCTGCGGACTGGAGGGCAGCCAATGTAACTCCACTTTTTTAGAAAGTAGGGAGAGAGAAAATGGGGAATTATAGACCAGTTAGCCTTACATCGGTACTGGAGAAGATGCTGGAGTAGATTATTAAAGATGTTATAACAGCACATTTGGAAAGCAGTGACAGGGTCAGTCAAAGTCAGCATGGATTTATGAAGGGGGAATCTTGCTTGACTAATCTTCTGGAATTTTTTGATGATGTAACAAGTAGAATGGATAAGGGAGAGCCAGCGAATGTGGTGTATTTAGACTTTCAAAAAGCCTTTGACAAGATTCCAAACAAGATTCCAAACAAGAGATCAGTGTGCAAAATTAGAGCACATGGTATTGAGGCTAGGGTATTGACATGGATGGAGAACTGGTTGGCAAACAGGAAGCAAAGAATAGGAATTAATGGGTCCTTTTCAGAATGACAGGCAGTGACTAGTGGGGTGCCGCAAGGCTCGGTGCTGGGACCTCAGTTATTTACAATATATATTAACGATTTAGATGAGGGAATTAAATGTGACCTTAAAGTTTGCAGATGACACAAAGCTGAGTGGCAGTGTGAGCTGCGATGATGCTATGAGGCTGCAGGCTGACTTGGTTAGGTTGGGTGAGTGGGCAGATGCATGGCAGATGCAGTATAATGTGTATAAATGTGATGTTATCCACTTTGGTGGCAAGAACAGGAAGGCAGATTATTATCTGAATGGTGTCAGATTAGGAAAAGGGGAGGTGCAACGAGACCTGGGTGTGCTTGTACATCAGTCACTGAAAGTAAGCATGCTGGTACAGCAGGCAGTGAAGAAAGCTAATGGCATGTTGGCCTTCGATGCGAGAGGTGAGAACGCACCTGGAGTATTATGTGCAATTTTTGTCTCCTAATTTGAGGAAGGACATTATTGCTATTGAGGGAGTGCAGTGTAGGTTCACCAAGTTAATTCCCGAGATGACAGGACTGACATATGATGAAAGAATGGGTCGACTGGGCATGTATTCACAGGAATTTAGAAAGATGAGGGGGAATCTTATGGAAACGTATACAATTCTTATAGGATTGGACAGGCTAGATGCAGGAAAAATGTTCCCGATGTTGGCGGAGTCCAGAACCAGGGGTCATTTAGGACTGAGATGAGGAAAATCTTCTTCACACAGAGAGTTGTGAATCTGCGGAATTCTCTGCCACGGAAGGCAGTGGAGGCCAATTCACTTGATGTTTTCAAGAGAGTGTTAGATTTAGCTCTTAGGGCTAAAGGAATTATTGTCATATGTCCCAAAACAAGGATATGAGGAAAAAGCAGGAACGGGGTACTGATTTTAAATGATCAGCCATGATCAAATTGAATGGCGGTGCTGGCTCAAAGGGCTGAATGGCTTACTCCTTCACCTATTTTTCCATTTTTCTGTTACCATGTTTCATGTCTTCAACTCGCTCCATCTCACCACCATCTCTCTTGACCCATCCAATGTCTCTAAATTATTTGGTTAACTCAGTGGATCAGGCAGCATCTCTGGAGAAAAATAATAGGTGACATTTCGGGTCGAGGAGGACTCACAGGGGTGGTGCAGCGAGAGAAGGTGTTACAGAACACTAATCGGAGAAAGCCATCTATATCTCTCGTTCCCCTTTCTCCTCAATTTGAAGAAATATCTTGTCCCTCAACGTCACCTATTCCTTTTCTCCACAGATGCTGCCTGACCCGCTGAGTGACTCCAGCTTTTTGTGTCTATCTTCGGTTTAAACCAGCATCTGCAGTTCCTTCCTACACTCTCTAAATTATTGGACTGTTTATCTGATGTCTCTTGCATCAGGCGTAGACATATACTCCAACTAAATATTGGATTTAGAATATCAGCTAAGTATCAGACTGTTCACAAGCTTGAATTATATATCTGTGACAATGCTAAGAGTTCCTTTGAAACAGCACCATACACTGCTATCAGCTGCTGGAACAAATTTCACGTCTTTAATATCTCTGGACTTGTTTATTCCCACATATTCTTACCTGGGACCTCATTTTCAATCTTGTATATATTCTGTTGCTCATGTCCTGATTTACAGACTGTCTTGTTTATCCACCATCTCTGAACAACACTGGATCTTGCTTAAGCAAACTTAATTTTTAAATTCTTACCTTTTTGTTTTCAAATCCCTCCATGGACATTCTGCATGTCTCCATAGTGCCCTTCAGCCACAATGTCCTTTACAAATATCTGTATTTCTCCAGTTGGCTCTAATGCAATCCCTGTATTATTGTAAGTCAGTGAAGTACAGAACGAGCAAACTCCCCAATAATTGTCCTTCTGGAAGTCCCTTCGTATCTAAATATCTATTGAGTGTTAACCATCTTTGCAGGGCTTAAATGCTTGCCACCCAGTACACAAATTATTTTTAGTTTGAAGGTGGTGTGATGCTGTAAGAGAATTTTTCACATCTCATTTATTTGTAAAGCTGCATAATAGAACTGAAAATGGTTTTATAGACTATGAGTTTTCTCAATATTGTATCCTTATCCTAAAATGAATTCTATTTAAGAAAGCTTGGATTGTCTCTGGCACTGTTGTTGAACATTAACTTGGTAACAACATGGTGCAACATCAAATAGAGAGAAAAAATGTGAGTTACAAATAGTTTGTGATATTTTTAGGAAATTGGACCAGTGACCTTTTATCTAAGATTCAGATAGATCTTGAGTAACCACCGTAAACAAAAGTTTTTTTAATGTTTACATGTAACGGTGTATTTTGAATAATTAGAATTTGTATTAGGATCACATTTGCTATTTAGTAGTTATAAGAAATGCTTAAAAACTTGGTATTTTAAATCAAGAATTATCTAAAATACTCTACTCTTTAGTTTTCAACATTTGCATTTTGGAAGCAGATACAAAGGACTTTACACAGCAAATCTTAGAAACCTTAGATAAAGCTCAAAGGTCCCATTTTCAAAATGCTGGTGATATTGCAAAGCCATCTGAAGCTCTCGTTGTTTTCTTTTCAATTTGCGTGCACCATGTTTTTCCTAATTGCGCAAAACATATTTCATAATTTTTATTTAAACATACCCAATTTGTGAAATGGATGATGAATAGGAAATAAATATGCTTGTAAACTGTTTATAAGGGTTTATATATTTGATTAGTAAATAAAAACATAAAGTAAATTATCACATCCAGTCCAAGTGCTTTGAAATCCAGGTGACCATTCACCTGATTAATTATTTCCTATGCAGCTAAAGTCATCTGCCATTTTTAGCTGACCTCACCTCAGTGAATATTTAAATTAGTTTATGTTAGAAATAGACTCTTGCCCAAAAGTCTTCCTCATCAAGTGCTCAGAGTCAGAGAGTCATACAGTACAGAAGGAGGACACAACGGACCTCTAATAACAAGGGACTGCATGCAGATGCTGGTTTTCCAAAGAAAAGTACAAAATTGTTGAGTTATGCAACGGGTCAGGATGCATCCCTGGAGATGCTGCTTGCTCGGCTGAGTTACTCCAGCATTTTGTTTTTTTTTCATAACAGAAATCTGTCCTTCACCATTAGAGTAAGCCTGCTGTATGCTTTTCCTGTTTTATCTTTTTCCATAAACTGAGAACTGAATATTTAAGGTTATTTGTCCTATAGAAAGGACAGGCAAATGGGCAGAGGAAGTGGGGTAGCTCTGTTGATGAGAGATGAAATTCAGTCCCTTGCGAGGGGTGACATATGGACTGACGATGTTGAATTGTTGTGGATAGAATTGAGGAATTGTAAAGGTAAGAATAAACTAATGGGAGTTATCTACAGACTCCCAAACAGTAGCCTGGATATAGGGTGCAAGTTGCAGCAGGAGTTAAAATTGGCGTGTAACAAAGATAATGCCACTGTGGTTATGGGCGATTTCAATATGCAGGTAGAATGGGAAAATCAGGTTGGTTCTGGACCCCAATAAAGGAAGTTTGTAAAGTACCTCCGAGATGGATTCTTAGGTGCAGTTATAATGGGGTCGCCATGTAGTTATAGGTAGTCGAGGTAGTCGTAGGTAGTTTTAGTTAATCCTGTAGCACTTTTGCCATATGTTGGGGATTTTCAAGATCCTTCTTCTTGAGATTTCATGTGCAGATTCAGATTCAGCGAGCAACGAGGAAGGCAAATTGGTTTTCAGTTCCAGAGATCTTGGAGATAAGAGTAAGAATATCTTCCGCCCATTGTATGGAGACCTGCAGAGGCTGCATATGAGACATTGATGTGTAGGAAGGAACTGCAGTTTCGGGTTTACATCGAAGATAGACACTAAAGGCTGGAGTAACTCTACGGGACATGCAGCATCCTTGGGGAGAGGCTGATGAAGAATCTCGACCCGAAACGTCACCCATTCCTTCTCTCCAGAGATGCTGCCTGTCCCATTGTGGGACATTGATTATGGGTGTGGTCTCCCTGCCAAAGGAAAGAGGCAGTGCAGTATTGATACACCAGATGGATTCCTGAGTTGATAGCTTTGTCAGGTGAAGTGTAATAAACAGATTGGATTTTATTTTGAAGTCACATGAGTGACTACGTGAAGAGCCCGCCAGCCCGCATGTGCGTCAATACGTCGACGCATGGCGCGGGAATCGGAGCAGTTCGAAACTGCTCCGACAGGTAAGAGAAAAAACATTTTCTTTACAGGAACGGGCCGCTGCTCGGAAAACAGGGGCAGCGGGCCCGGAGAAGCTGGCACAGCTTGTGCAGCTGCCGCCATTGAGGCGGGATAAAAATAGCAACGGCCGGCGTGGCCGGCAGAGCTCAATGCTATGGAGCCTTGGGAGCTCCCATTCTAAAAATAGCAACAGCCGGAGCAGCCGGGGTAGCTGAACGCCGTGGAGACTCCGTGGGAGCTGGCGTTTAAATCTAGCAGCTATCGGCTAAGGACCAGACAGCGACCGCTGTACAGGCTCTGTACAGAGAGAAATGCTCCGTGCACCGGAGGCATTAACAGGCGGCTTCAGCCAAATGCCTGTGGCAACACCTGGCTCAGGGTTGCAGTATTTCTCCCACTCTGTCAAGGGGAGTATCTGAGAGTGGTGACTCCAATTATGATGCCGGCTCGACTGGGTCATATGGGGGACAGAGGCCTGAGGAAGCAACACCTGGTTCAGGGTTGCGCTCTATTTCCTCCCCTGAAATCCTCCGTTGAGGCTCCAGAAGGGAGCAAGGACTCGGAGTCACTAGCAGGCGCAACCTGTCTGGTAAGTACAATAAATAAATGAATAAGCAAACAAACAAATATTTAAAGGGGTTGCTGAGAAACAAGCAGCAGAGGACCGCGGCAGTGCAAAAAGCCGACTGCCATCCGTTTCCACTTCGGAGTCGCTGGCAGCGCCGGTCTGCACAGCTAGTTCCAATTCGGCTCCTAGAGGGAGCAGCTTAGCAACCCCAAGTCAGGGCAAAGCCAAAGCCAAGTCTGTGAGACAAGTCCTGTCGGACGATTCGGGACAAGAAGATTCTGTTCCCACATCTATGGCAGATGTGATTGGCCGTTTGTCTCAATTGGAACATCTGATGGAACAGATGGTGGCACAAAATATGCTCCGTGTTACGAAGGCATGCACAGGCAGTTCGAGCCTTTTGCCTGTGGCAACACCTGGTTCAGGGTTGCAATATTCCTCCCACTCGGATGAGGGGAGTGTCGGAGATCAGTATGGAGCTAACTCTGAATATGAGGATGTGCCTGAGACCCAAGCTGCCTGCTCTTGCCTCTAAGTTTGCTGTTCCCTCGGGGACGGGCAAGCCACTATAAGAGGAGTTGGCCAGCAGCATCAGCTATCTAACCTCACACTAGCTGAAGGAGGATGTTATGCTGGAAACGGCTGGGAGATATCCCAGTCCGGGAAATTGCAAAACCTTGGATGTTCCCATAGTCAATGCTACCATTGGGGAAAACATCGGGAGCAGAACAAGGTCCAGAGAGATGAAATTACAGCGGATCCTGAGGCTATTGTCAGCAGGTATTACGGCCTTTGCTAGGTCAGTGGATGGGGTTCAGCTGTTGGAAGCACAGCTGGATGCGATGGCACTGTTGTGCAATACTCATTTCGAGATTAACTGCTTCCGTAAAGATGGCATTAAGCCAGAATTAAACCTCAAATTTGCAAATTTTTGCAGTAATGCCAGACATGACCTGTCCAGTGAGTCCTGCTGAGGCTCCATAGGAACAGCTGGTCAAAGGAGCAGCCTGTCTAACCAGGCTGGGAATAAACTGGTAGCGTGGCCTGCACAATAAAGCTCCAGCAAGGCCTGTAGGTTGAAGAAGTAGTCTGTCCCATTCGGCTCAGGATTGCTGGCAGGCGTGCCTTGCACAGCAATATCACTTTTGAGCTCTGGAAACGAGATGTTGGCAAGCATGGGGCTGAAGATGTGGTCAGACAGGGTCTGCAAATGGAACTTCGCTGAAGCTCCAACAAGCAGGTCGACCCGGGTTCAGAGACGCTGGCAGGAAAGGTCTCTTTATTAACCTCCGTAAAACTCCGAAATGGAGCAGTCTGTCGGCCCAGGTTTGGATTTACTGGCAGCATGGGCTGTCTAGTATCTTTTCAATGTCTCAGGAGTAGACAGATTGATGCAGAGACATTGGCAGGGTGCCTTGCATACTAACCTATGTAAGTTCCAAGTTGGAACAGCTTGGTTACCCTGGTTCAGGGTAGACCATCCTGGAACTGGCTGGCCATATGGGTCATATTGACCAGGGAAGCACTGCCTCAACATCTGTGATTGAGATTATCAGGCTGCTCAGTAGAGTGAAGTAGTTAAAGTCTCCCTCAACACATGATTACATTTCTGCTCAGTTAGTGGAGTTGCCAGTTCATTGAAAACATCATTTCTATCCTCTCTGGGATAGGTAGCTACTAGCAGGAAGCCGGTCTGGCATATAGTATTTTATCTGACCTGCAGGTTCATGTTGTGAATCAAAAATGTATATATAATAATCTGTAGGCTCTCAATACCAGTATTCCTGATTGAGTGGCTGGTCGAAGAGATTGTGTTGCGCACACTGGCGACTCTGACAGGTGGTTTCAGTCATAGGACTGCGAAGCAATTCCTGGTTCAGGCTTGCATTAGGCTAATTTCCACTCTGAGGAAGAGCGCTGAGGATTCGTGGTAACTCAAATCATCAAGAGTTGAGAGGGAACTCGTATTCCCACATCAAGTGAATACGGTGTTTCAGCTCTAGTCATAAGGTTCTGATTATATGTTATCAGCGAATTGAATGAATAACTAGATAATGCATCCTCCGTGGCAAGAGAAGCTAAAACATTTCCGTCCGTATGGTCAATAGAGGAACGGTGGTTCCAAGTGGAATCAGTGACATCTCACAGAGAATGAGTAGTCTGCCCAAGAACAAAAGGGATATATTTCTGATATTTCTCAAGATTGTAGGAACATGGAGCATGCCAAATCAGGTTAGGATTTGGCTAATCTGATCATGTGTTTGGTTACCCAGTTTGAGATGGATGATTGGATTTCAGCAATTTAGCTGATTCAGAGGATCGATCTTGAAGATGCATACTTTGCCATATCTATACACAAGAGGCACAGATATATTTGGTGTTTGATAACAAAGCCAGTGGTGGAAGCTAATGCTGCCCTACTCGGATCAAAGGGCATTGTGTCATGAAGTTTTAGATGACATGCGAAATTTGCAGCTGATAAGACTTAGGGGTTTATCAGTAGATGCCTCTTACGATATTAAGGATGAGGCAACATGGAACTTAATTGTGCCAACTTTGCCTATTCATTCAGGCCATGGTAAGGCGGCTAAAGAAGCTCCTATTTACTCAAAGTCACGAGTGATGGCTGGTGCAGCCTTTTTCTCGGGCAGCTAGCTCTCCACAATTGTATGGGAAGTTTGTGAACAAGATATGTGAGTTAATTTTAAATGGAAGTAACAGAGATTTGTGTTGCTTTCAGTTTGGGCTTAGAGAAGCGATTATGTGATAGTACAATTGACACTGCTTGTGCTGTTTTGTCATTCTTTATAATTCCATAAGTGGGACAATAAATTATTGGCTATTCACCCGCTGTTCACTAGCGTTATGCAAGGTGTTTTTTATATGACCGCTCTAAAAGCCTACAGTCATCGTAGTGTGCAATGTATATCTGTAAATTATTATGCAGATATTCATCTACTGTATTCCTAATGGGAGCAGTATCTTTAAGTTGATTATGCTTTTAGCAACTGATTTCAGCACAAAGAACACAGTCTTTACTCAATCTCTGGCTCGGTGTCTGGGTCATAACTGACATTAGGGTAGCTTGTTATGGGAATGATTTCATAAAGCAAAACGGGCATGGTTGCGTGCATTTGGAGTTGACAGCATACCCACCAGATCGGAGATTGGGGTGTTATTATGTATACAGGTACACTGAGCTTGCTAGTACCTATGAGATGAAAGATAGTTTCTTCATTGTTATTTAATAGACTTTCAAGAGATTGCTGATGGCTCATTAGCAGCCAATAGAATGGATATTTCCCTTTCATCATACAGCAAGAGGCTTACATAGTGCGTGTTCAGAAATAAAATTTGGTTGAATATGTCTAGATATTTGCAGATAGAATTCTGAACAGTGTTGCATGAGTTATTGTCTAACTCAAAGCCAATTGGGACTATGGTCCGATTAAGAGCAATGGCCATGTATGCAAGTTAGCATCATGGTATTAATAACCCATGTTTTCTAACATTTATGGTTTTATCTGTTTAAGTGTTTCACACACAGATTGGGTTACTGCATGAAACCACATAGCTTTGAAGGCTTCACGTAGTCACTCACGTGACTTTGAAATAAAATAGAAAGATTAAACGAGAACTTACCGTTTGAAGTTTGAGCTTTATTTTATGAGAAGTTGAAGTGAGGGAATACGTGCCCTCCACTCCCAACCCTGATTCTCATAAAAGATCATCCGGTAACTCTAGTCTCATTAGTCTTTCTGTAATTTAAGTTCTGCAATTGGTCGATGGTTTCATACAGTTGCTCTGAAGATTGATGCGCATGCAGGCTGGCGGGCTCTTCACGTATTCCCTCACTTCAACTTCTCATAAAATAAAGATCAAACTTCAAACGGTAAGTTCTCGTTTAATCTTTCTATCTATACTCATCAGAGTATAAAAGAATGAAAGGCAATCTCATTGAAAAATACAACATTCTTTATGGGCTAAACGACTTAGGGGCAGGAATGAAGTTTCCTTTGGCTTGGTTGTCTAAACCAGATGGTCACAGTGTCAAATTAAAGGAGAAATCATTCGTGATTTATCCTTTAATTTCTTCAGAAGAACGAATTTTATTCCCTAATAGGATTGTGAATATTGAGAATTCTCTACCAAAAAGGGCAATGGTGGCTATTCTACTGTGTGCAAGTCAGAGATCAATAACCTTGAAAAATAAGGGAACCATGGATATGGGGTGAGTGCAGAAAATGGTCTCTGGGGTGAAGGATTTTTGATGGCATGAGGGGAAGAGTAGCCTCTTCTTTCATCTACTACTTATGTCCTTCAGAGCAAAGGAAGGATTGCGGATTTATGGTCTCACTAAATTTCATTGCTCATTAGAAGGTACTTCAATAGTTTGTGCCTGTACTATCTCTTTAAATATAAATGTCTTGTCCAGTCACATTCCCTGCCGATTCCACATCTTTTTAAATTATTTTTTCAAATATTTATCTTTTTAAATGGTGCTCAGGCCTTTGTTCTGTAAGCCAGTTGTGGGCCATTTAATCCAAATAATCCTTGGTAGAAAAATATTTCCCCAACTTTTTTTTGTTTATAATCATGTTTGTGCCTCGACTACTAATTCCCAATCAGTACTAACAATCTCTTTATATCTACTCTTTCAGAATCTTTCATGATGTTGAAAACCTTTATTGTATTCCCTTTAATTTCCTCTGTTCCAGTTTAAAAGCTCCAATTTTCATGCTTTTACTTTATAAATATGACTTCTTGTTCTATGCCATCCTCGTGAATCTTTGTGGTATCCTTTCAATGGGACCCAATGTCCTTCCTTTAATAAGATGACCAGATCTCCACACAAAGTTCCAGCTGTAAGCTAACTAGTTTTGCTGCAAATTTCTAGCATTTGAATTTATAACAGCCTGAAAGGAAGAATCTGTTTGCCTTTTCAGTTATTTCTGCTTAAACATCCATCTGTAAAAATGTATGCATCTGTGTCCCTAAATATTGCAATTATGTTTGTTCCAATCATTGATTGGAATATACTTTCACTCATCTTGTTCTCACAATGCACTGCTTCAAATATTTTTGAATTAAACATTACCTGGTAGTGTTTTTGCTTTCGATTCATGGGCAACCTAGGTGCAAATTGTGTTGGGAAATGTACTCGTTCTTTGAAGTGAAGTCATGATTCAAGTTCCAAATTAATTTTAGATTGAGATCATTCATTCATTCTAGATCATTCATAATTAAAGAAATGTTGGATTTAGCAGTAGTAACATGGTACAGTTTCATTTTTGGGGTGAAGTCAGTTTATCTCTAGTTTTGTCTTTTATAGAAGTCTCTAGGTTACTAATTCTGAGAATTATATTAGAGAACGGTACAGCACAGGAACTGTACTTTTGGCCCAGGATATCTGTACTGAACATGATACCTAGTTAAATTAATCTTCTCTGTGTGATTGTTATCCATACCTCCCAATTCCCTGTATACCCATGTGCTTATCTAAAAGCATCTAAAATGCCACTGTCATATCTGCATCCACCTCCATCCCTGGCAGACCATTCGAGGCAGCCACCACTCTCTGTGTAAATAAATAAATAATATGTTTTTCAGGTCAGGTTGGGGGGCGTTCCGCCTGCCGCGGGTACCATGTAATCCTGTGCTACCTGCTCCATTGTCGGATAGTCGGTGACTAAACCATCTCTCCATCTGGTTTGCCAGGTGAGGAGGAGGCTGTGGACCCCCAGCAGGACTAAAAACAAGACCTGTCAAAGGGCGGATGAGCTTCTAGCTAACCAACGGCCATCTGCAGTTCAGTAGAAGTTGCGATCACTGTCGTACATAGCATTGTAAGGAATGATGATAAAGCACAGACACCAAAATCCTGTACTTCCAGCGGCGGAAGTCCATATTAACTGGAGGACAGAGATGTGTGATGCAGCCATCACCGTTCCCGTTGGAAACCAGCACCACTGCGTCACTAAAGGCTCTGTCTCACGGTGTTGCGGTCATTGGCGGTGAAGCGCGGCGTCGCTGGAAGAGGGGACCGCACATCAACCGCGAGAGCGCCGAGCCTATGCCGTGGGAGCGCCGCACGGATGCTGCGCGGGGGCCGAGTGATCTCAGTACGGCCGGTCCCACGAGCTTGCGGTGTTATAGAAAATTGCTTTCTAAAAGACAAGCGGGGCTGTGGCGGCGGTAGTGCTGAATCGCGGCGCTGTGGCGGCGCCGTGCCGCACACGTGCCTCACTGGCGGAGGCTGTGGTGGTGACTGTGCCGCACTCGTGCCTCACTGGCGGCGGCTGTGGCGGTGAGAGTTCCACTCACGGCGCTCGTGCCGCACTGGCGGCGGCTGTGGCGGTGACCGTGCCGCACTCGTGCCTCACTGGCGGCGGCTGTGGCGGTGAAATTATTTTTAAACAGTGCTGACTTTTTGTGAGCACCGTGCGGTGTTGGGACCAATGCCGCACGGCCTCGGCGGTGGGCGTTTGACCGAACCCGCGGTCTCTGGCAGTCCACGAGCGGTAGATACTTCCTGTATCACCGCCAATGACCGCAGACTCGTGAGACAGGCCTTTAATGTTTTCAACGATGATGATGATTAAGAAGCACACAATTTGTCCTGCACATTTCCTTTAAACTTTTGTCCCTCTCAGCTTGAAGCAATGCCCTCAATGAAGCTTTGGAATGAAGGTTTGTGACTCTCAATATTTAATATTCATTTATCAGGTCACCTCTCAACCTCCAATGTTGCAGAGAAAATAATCCAAATTGTCCAACTTCTTCTTATTGGTAAGACCCTCTCATACAGGCTTAAATCAATCAAAATTGCTTTAAAAAACATTAATGATTTAGGATAATTCATATTCATTGGTTACTCTCTTAGTAAATTAAATATTTTTTATAATTTGAAACATAATACCTATCTACCATTGCCCTTGCATAAAAAAAAAGAGCTTTGTCGAATGTATGCATTCATCAGATATAAAACATGCTCATTATTTCATGGGGCTCATGACTCATTTTATAACTAGCTTCCAGTCAAGTTTAAAAAAACTAGCTTAAAGATCATGGAAACACAATTTACACAAAGCAATATGATTTCAATTCCTTCTAGCTGATTTCAGACAATTTGCAAAATTACTCCGAACTGTCTTTTGGATATGTCCTCACAGTTTACCATCACCACTACCCCAACTTAAATTTGTGTTCGTGGCAATCTTTCTGATCATGTCTCTTCTGATATATCGAACCATTTATGCTGCAAACAAGTGTTCCCTTCATATATTCCCAAGACATATTATCCAAATCCCCAGAATTTAATCTATCCTCCAAACAATCTTCTATCCCTATTCATTTCCCTCACCCCACAATCCGCCACACCTCCCCTTCCAATAAGAACTAAGGGAAGGAATGCTCAGATGGACATATTGCTTCAGCCGGTTGATGTCCCACTGAACTTATTTCCTATCTTTTCCCTCTTCTCCATCTCTTTGCATCTACAATTTTGATAGGCTCTGACACTTTATCGACTTGGAGTGTCATGATCCTAATCAATTCCTTTTCACCATAAATGCCCAGTCCTCCTCCATTCCTTATGGCTTTAAGAAACTTCTTCCCTGGTTGAAGATCAAGCTGGTGCCTACTGCAGTCAGTAGGCATTGTT
Organism: Malacoraja senta; assembly: GCA_038087875.1. Lineage (NCBI taxonomy): Eukaryota > Metazoa > Chordata > Chondrichthyes > Rajiformes > Rajidae > Malacoraja > Malacoraja senta. The sequence goes on along the minus strand of CM075977.1, from coordinate 67,125,766 downwards.
GTATGGCACCAAGGTAAGCAATAAGGATAGGCTAACTATAAAATGGTTAATTGTTGAAAGTAATCAATACTTAACTGAACAGCAGCGGCTGGTACAAGAAAGGATTAAAGTCATATTATGTGGTAAACAGTGTTTGTAAGGATAGACTCACATTCATATATAATATAGCTATTCAGTTACAAACCGACACCAACCACAGACATGTGTTAACTTGTTTTATAAATTAACTAATTGCACAGTGAAACATAACTTCCTTCTCACAAACCCCATCAACTGCATCCACCAATCACTTGCCAGGCTTTGTGCGCCCTCACCTCTCTTCCAGCTTTCTCCAACCTACTCGTCGGTATGAAGGAGCGTCCCAACCTGAATCGCCTCTTAGCCATGTTCTCCAGGGATGCCATCTGAACCACTGAGTTACATCGTGTCTTTTCTTGAAAACCAACATCTGCAGTTCCTCATGTCTCCCTTGTCACAAATGTTTTCTGAGCTGCATTTACCATGTGTCCCAATTTGCTGCTCACAATTGTTTCAAAGAGATCACCAGGCACTGTACTTTCTTTAATTTTGTGAACCAGCAAATGGCAGGTCCAGCACTCAGATTTCCCTGCATTGCTGGAAACATAGGAGCGCAGGAAGCCATTAACTACAAGTGTCCTTAGGACTCTCAGTAATAATGCAGATCTTCATCCCTCAATGTTCAAGTGTTGTGGGTCATGAGGAGAATTTATGGGTTGTGCGATGATTAATTTATCCTCGGAGGCTGCACCATTCCACTGACTTGAGGCAATCCTGAGGTAGACTATCAGCCTCATCAGACCACTGCTATGTTACTCTTTCAGTTGGCACATTGCATTTCAGTCTCTGTCTATAAGCCAGCATGAGCAGCACTGACAAATGATCAAACCGGCTGAAATAAGGGCAAGGGATGGAGCAATATGTGTACTTGTCAGTGGTGAAGCAGTGGTCAAGAGCATTAGCATCTTGCGTGGGTTCTATGCCAGTGGTATTTGGGGAGTGTGTTCCTGAGGTCACCTTGACTGATGTCATTGGTGATGAAGAACAAGGCTGCCTCAAGAGACTTGACTACAGTTGCCTATTGATGCAGGCAGGTGGGACTAGTTTAGATGGGGCATGTTGGTTGGTGTGGGCAAGTTGAGCCGAAGGGCCTGTTTCCACGCTGTATGACTATATGGCTGAGTACCTTTCGTCCAGTTCCACCTTGCCGATGGCTTGGGGTGGGATGCAGAAGGCAGACACATTGGTGGAGATAAATTCCCTCGGTAGATAAAAAGGATGGTATTTTATAAACAAGTATTTCAGATCAAGGGAGCGGAATTGAGCTCTGACCGTCTCATCAGTGCACCACAGAGCAGTGGATAAAAAGCAGTGCTGCTGTCTTTCCCCTTGCCTGACAATATCATCCATGCAATAAATGGAGGATCCCTCACGTTTCAGAGAGTGAAAAACAGCCGTCCCTGGTCTCTGATTTGTGTGTGTTGTATTCAAGGGCCGTTAAGCTGTTGCAAGTAAGAATTCCATCATTCCCTTTTTGGTACATAAGACAATTAAACACTTGACTCTTTTGACTCTTGGGTGTTTAATTGTCGTATGCACCAGGAATAGAATAATGAAATTCTTCCATGCTACAGCTTTAGGCCATCATCAAGGCAATAACACAACAAACAAATATACAATAATTTACTATAACTTCATTTACCTAACTGAGAAGCTGCAGTTAACTACGCTTCATGTCGAGAACCAGGTAGGTCCCATTTTGGGGCCTTTTTCCTGTATGTAGAACAAAACGTCGATATTTCAAACATTTTTTTTGTCAATTTGGTATGCGTACAAAGGCTGAAATGAGCATTAGAGCTAAATGCAAGCACAGTTTCACTTTAAAAATAGGTAATGATAAATAAATCTCTTATAAGCTACCTCTTATAAGCATATGTCTGCCTCTTATAAGCATAGATTAGTTTAAATGATTATTAGCCACTGCCAGTTCTTATTAAGTATCACAGTACAGTGGAGCTCTCTCTAAAATGTGATGTACTGAAACTATTTGGTGTACCCTTTCCATTCACATTGCTAACTTTGGCTTGAATCCACCTTGGGTTTTCCAGTTGTATACTTGAGTGGAACGTTTTAGATGGATGTTTGAATGCAGAATGGCATGTGGAAATCATTAGTTGAGCTGATTCACATCAGTGGTTTGTGCATCTTTTATCTTATTTGTGGCCAGCATAATTATAACATGCATATTTCATATAAAAGAAACATAGAAACATAGAAAAATAGGTGCAGTAGGCCATTTGGCCCTTCGAGCCAGCACCACCATTCAATGATTTGGAAGAGGGAATTAGGAGCAACACTAGCAAGTTTGCGGATGACATAAAGCTGGGTGGCAGTGTGAACTGTGAAGAGGATGTTAGGAGGTTGCAGGGTGACCTGGACAGGTTGAGTGAGTGGGCAGTTGAGTGGCAGATGCAGTATAATATAGATAAATGTGAGGTTATCCACTTTGGTGGCAAAAACAAGGGGGCAGAGTATTATCTCAATGGGGTTAGGTTAGGTAAGGGGCAGGTCCATCGAGACTTGGGTGTCCTTGTACACCGGTCACTGAAAGTTGGCGTGCAGGTACAGCAGGCAGTGAAGAAAGCTAATGGAATGTTGGCCTTCATAACAAGAGGAATTCAGTATAGGAGTAGAATGGTTCTTCTGCAGTTGTATAGGGCTCTGGTAAGACCACATCTGGAGTATTGCGTACAGTTTTGGTCTCCTAATTTGAGGACGTTCATCCTTGTGATTGAGGCAGTGCAGCATAGGTTCACAAGATTGATCCCTGGCATGGCAGGACTGTCATATGAGGAAAGATTGAAAAGACTGGGCTTGTATTCACTGGAGTTTAGAAGGATGAGGGGGATCTTATAGAAACATATAAAATTATAAAAGGACTGGACAAGCTAGATGCAGGAAAAATGTTCCCAATGTTGGGCGAGTCCAGAACCAGGGGCCACAGTCTTAGAATAAAGGGGAGGCCATTTAAGACTGAGGTGAGAAAAACATTTTCACCCAGAGAGTTGTGAATTTGTGGAATTCCCTGCCACAGAGGGCAGTGGAGGCCAAATCACTGGATGGATTTAAGAGAGAGTTAGATAGAACACTAGGGGCTAGTGGAATCAAGGGATATGGGGAGAAGGCAGGCACGGGTTATTGTTTGGGGCAGGGGCGGAAAACCCGGGGGGGCCAGAGGGGACACGTCCCCTCCATGTTTTGAGAGGTGGGGAACATCCCCCCCAAGTTTCTGTAATCCGGATTTTAAAATCCGGTGATCGAGGGCGCCGATTGGAGGAGAGAGACGTCGGTCAGCAGGCAATGGGGGCGGGACATGATAAATCAGTGCGATGATTGGAGGAGGGAGGAGTGGAGGGGGGACTGGGCCTGAGGATAGAGTGCGGTGATTGGAGGAGGGAGACGTGGCACAGACCTGCGCTTCATCCGCAGGCAGGATCGATGCCGGCCGGGTCTCCGGCGCTGTCCCGTCCCCTCCCGAGTGCCCCCCCCCCCTGCGGGTGGCCAGAGAGGTCGGCAGCAAAGATCCTCCGCTATAGGATCTTTGGTCGGCAGTCAGACGGGCCAGCGCAGAGAAGCAGCGCTAAACCCAGATAACTCTGCCTATCCCACCAGGTGAGCTTACAACCCTTCCTGGACTTGCGGGAAATATGGCCAGCGCGGAGAAGCAGCGCTGGTATCCCGTCAGTCCAGACAGGGATGTAGTTAACCTGGTGAGACAGGCAGTGTTGAGCTGCATTTAGCGCTGGATTGAGCCTCTGAAGCCTCGGGCGCGTGTGTGTGTGTGTGAGTGTGCGCACGCGCACGTGGCCGCCAAAAAATGGTGTCCCCCGTCCCCTCCAAGTTTTGATAGCGAGTTCCGCTCTTGGTTTGGGGACGATCAGCCATGATCGCAATGAATGGTGGTGCTGGCTCGAAGGGCCGAATGACCTCCTTCTGCACCTATTTTCTATGTTACAAAACTTACCTTCAGTCGCGCTGTAATTCTGCCACTGGCCGTGTGCGCGATTTTGGCACCTTTAAGGGGGGTGGCGGGGTTAAAACGCGGGTTTCTCCTCCCTTGTCCTGAATTATATTTCGTTGGAGTACAAGCGTTGGCTGACAAATCGTTCCTAGCGGCGTTTTGTGAATTTTTTATTTTTATTAAATCGTCAATGTCAGCGCTGGAGTAATTTTAAAAGCAGCTCCTGAAGCGTCAACGCCGATAACGGGGACGGATTTCACACACGGGACAGGTAAACGAAAGTGGTTTCTTTAAATGTATAAAAGTGCTTCTTAAGAAGCCTTTAATTCACATTTTTTCATGTGAAACGGTGATTTTATTTCCCGAACTAACGGCAGTATTTTTCATGCCGATACGGGCTTAAATTCACCGCAAATGAAAGTTCCAAAAGATCGCGTTCCAGAAATCCTCACTCACAAGATGATTTAAATGCCCATTAATTTACAGGTATTAAACATTCAATTCCTTCCATTTGGCCTGTAAATTCATGAAAATGAGATTTAAAAATTATGTTATATTGTGAATTCTTGTGTGAATGTTATTTGGACACTTAGGCTATTTAAAAATGTTAATCAATTCTTAAGAAATTGATAGATGTTTAGATCTAGTAATTGAATTTTGTAATTAGCTACAATTAGGTAACTAACTAATTATATGCTTTACTTTCATGTCTTCTAAGTAAGATTGTTTCATATTTGTTTCAGAATGCTTCAATCTATAATAACTGAATATTTCTTTCAGTTATCTTAATTTTTAAGAAAGTTATGGGCTTTTGACTGTCCTGGATCACAGCTTTTGTGTTGTCAATGGAAAAACAATAGGGAACAAGATGCTAATTTCCGAGTATGAAAATGGCCATAACTTCTTTAATACTGAAGATATGAAAGTGAATTAGGTGTCAAATTAAACTTCTTTTTATGCTTTATCTGATGGGATAAATTGCAGACTTGATTTTTAAAATCTCAAAATTTTGTAACATTGCTATTTTATGTTTCTATGTTTCTATGTTAATATGATCATGGCTGATCATTTAAAATCAGTACCTCTCACCCCCCCCCCCCCCCCCCGCCGTTCCTGCTTTTTTCCCATATCCCTCGACTCCTTTAGCCCTTAGAGATAAATCTAACTCTCTCTTGAAAACATCCAGTGAATTGGCCTTCACTGCCTCCTGTGGCAGAGAATTCCACAGATTCACAATTCTCTGGGTGAAGACGTTTTTCCTCATCTCAGTCCTAAATGGCCTACCCCTTATTCTTAAACTGTGACCCCTGGTTCTGGACTCCCCCAACATCAGGAAATTTTTTCCTGAATCTAGCCTGTCCAAACCCTTAAGAATTTTATATGTTTCTATAAGATATCCTCTCATCCTTCTAAATTCCAGTTAAATATTTTAGTGTTGTCTGAGAGCCTTCTGCTTCTTGCCATTTGCCTGCTGCTTTGCACCCACTTCATATCCATTTATGCTTTCCAATGATGTAGCTTGTAAATGACCTTGGTATCTTGTTAAAACTATCGTTTTGTTATGCCACTGCATCTGCAGGACTGATTCAGGATGTCTATAAAATGGTGCAACATATCTCACTAAGTATTCTGGATCACATTTTATTGCCCTTTCTTACTCTTGATTTTCTTTGAAAGGCCTGATATCCTAGAAACAAATTATGCCCAGTTCTCAATTTTCAAGTGTAGCTATTTAACGTTGAATCAATTAGTTATTTTTCTATTTCTTTTCCCAGCCTCATGCTTCTTTTAAATGTCTAGCTGTCTTCAGGTTCCTTGTAGTTATTCTTCCCATGGGGGTCAGGTAGCCTTACAACTGAACCTGATTCTTTACTCATTTAATGTCCTTGGAGATTTGCGTCTTAACTGGGGTGACATTATAATTTGGAATATCTGGAACCTAGAATGATTCTTACTTCACATTCTATTCTAATGGCCCTCATATCAATTTCAAATCAAAATCCCAATGAGATAATTTAAAATATTGTTGATAAAAAATTTAGTTAGGAATAGTTTTTGCTCCAAAATAAGACACACAGTGTTGGAGGAAGTCAAGGGTCAGGCAGCATCTCTAGAGAACCCTTCTTTGGACTGATAACTTCAGACTGAAGAAGAGTCCGGACCTGAAACGTCAGCTGTCCATGTTCTCTTGAACCGCTGCCTGACCTGCTAGGTTACTCCAGCATTTTGTGCCTTGTTTTGTAAACCAGCATCTGCAGTTCTTTGTATCAACAGTATCTTGCACCACGTGGCTCAATAACATTCCATACAATGGATTTACAAAAGAGGCTGTAGTTGTCACTTTGAATCTCGATGAGGGAAGTTGTACAGTAATAATCTGATTAATTTCTCTGAGACACAAGAGAATAGATTGTGCAATGACATGGCAATGAATCAGTAGCCGCATTTACAGTATATCTGTTATAATTCAGTTTAGTTTAGTTTAGAGACTTGCTGTGCAGTGGTTTCCTCTTGTATTTGACTCAAATTTTCTATGCAAGAGTGTTCAGGAAACAGGCCCTTCGGCCCATTGAGTCAGCACCGATCATCGATCCGCGCACGTTAGCACTACCCTACACACACTAGGGACACTTTTTTTACATTTATACAATTACAATTATACCAGTCCAATTAACCTACAAACCTGTACGTCTTTGGAGTGTGGGATAAAGCGAAGATCTTGGAGAAAACCCATGCCGATCACGGGGAGAACGTACAAACTCCGTATAGACAAGCACCCATAGTCAGGATCAAACCCGGATCTCTGGCACTGTAAAGTAATTATTTGTCTTGTTTATGATATAGGACCTACAATCCACATTAATATTACTTCTGAATCTCCTTTACACCTGGGATACCCGATGCAAAATAAAAATATATTACAATATTTCAAGTTTACTTCTTCCAAAAATGGTGCCAATTTGTGGATTTCCATGGGACTTACTTTACAATGTTATGATATAATTATACATCAGAAACTTGAACCCTGTTTAGTCAAACAATTGCGAAGTGAGTACTAAACCCCTGTCCCACTTGGGCGACCTCCACCGCGACCTCTGGCGACCTTGCCATAGTCGCGGCAAGGTCCCCACGAAGTCATAGGAGGTCTTCGTCACTCTCCTTCACAGTCAAGAGTGGTCTCCGCATAGTCGAGGCTTCAGCTAGGTTGCAGCTTATTTTTCAAGATGTTAAAAATTGGCCGCGACTAAAAATAGGTCGCCGTGGGAAAAATCAATATTTTTTTATTAGTAGGTCTGGTCGAAGCCGGTCGTAGTAGGTCGTGATAAATTGTCCCTAGTGTGTGTAGGCTTGTGTTAGTGTGCGGGGATTGCTGGTCGGTGTGGACTCAGTGGGCTGAAGGGCCTGTTTCTGCGCTGTATCTCTAAACTAAATTAAAGGTTCAGGGGCATCAGGAACATGTGTGATGGAGCTTGAGTTACTCCAGCACTTTGTGTTTTGTAAACAAGGGAGTTTGCTCATCCTTCCTGTGACCATGTGGCTTTCCCCGTGTGCTCTGGTTTCCTCCCTCATGCCAAAGATGCGAGAATTGGTAGGATGATTAGTTACTTGTAAATTGCTCCCAATACAAGTGGGTGTCAGGAGAAGCGGTGAGGAGCTGATAGGCATGTGAGAAAGAATAGGTTACGAGGAAATACTTTGAGGAATGGGACTGAAGGAAATCCTCTCAGAGCCGGCATAGGCTTCATGACCCACAAACCTCCTTCCACCAAAGATAGACACAAAATGCTGGAGTAACTTAGTGGGACAGGCAGTATGGCTGTAGAAGGGTCTCGACCCGAAACATCACCCATTCCTTCTCTCCAGAGATGCTGCTTGTCCCGCTGAGTTACTCCAACATTTTGTGTCCATCTTTGGTGTAAACCAGCATCTGCAGTTCCTTCCTACACAAACCTCCTTCCACGTCAGAAGGAAATACTAAACAATACGAAGGGTGGAGTATTTCTGGTGTGGCGTTGATGCTCACTTGCCATTTAGACCTTTAGGGACCTGCAATATGCATGTGAAACAGATAAAGTGCAATCCAATTACTAGAATGATTGTGCAACATGGTCATTATCCTGCACTGCATATTGTGGGGGTGGGGGGCTTCTCCTTTCACTGTGATATTGGACATACTCAGCAACACTTCAATAAGTAAATTTCCTTCTTTCTAAATCCCTTCCAAGCTTTTTCATAACAGAATATCCGGCCTCTGTATTGGACTTGGCACAAGATTACCACTATCCTTTCTTTCCTTTGTTGACTTTCCTTGCTGTAACTTTAGTAAATGGAGATCATTACAATGAAAGCTGAGCAATTGCTAGGTTTTAACTGACATATATTTTTATTGAATGTATTTATTTATTATATGCAGTCTTAAAATTTGAGTGCTCTTAAACTCACAGCTAAGTTTGATTTTTATATCAAAAAAGGCAAACAAGTTCAATTTTCTGCGCTGTCATCAAATATTGGAAACATAGCCAACTATTTGCATGATATGCTTAGAATAAGGATATATAGTTCCTGTTTAAGTTTGTACAGCTTCGGTACCTGTTTGGAATTGATCACGGGTGTTAGGAATTTTATTCTGGTTTATGATCAGAGCAAAGTTCCTCATTTGTCATTGAGTTATGGTGAGATATCGTAAGATTTACATCTGCAGTTTACACTGTCCTTCGTGAGAATTCTTTGAGAATTTAGACGTTCTGAAAAATAGTACCATTAAGTCTGGAGAAATTCACAATGAAAGCAAATGAGGAAATCCTCGTTACTTGCTAAATTAAAGCTGATTTTACTCAAAAACAATTATAACAACATTTAAATGTCATATTACTTTTTCAAGGTACACGTTTATGAAGTTAAATAATTCTTAGAAAAAAATAATGTTTTCTTGTAATCAGTGTAGTATTTCATTCCCATTAAGGCAGTATGATTTCTAAATAGCTGCTTTGAAAATTATAATCCTACCCAGTTTTTTCATGGGAAAGGCGTGATCATTTAAAATGATTGTGCTTTAATTAATAACTGCTAGATATGACATTGAAAGCTTAAAGGGCCTGTCCCACTTCAGAGACCTCCACCGCGACCTCTGGCGACTTTAAGCGACTAAAAAAAAATCAAGGTCACGGTGACCTACGACCTCCTACGACTTTCCTCGACTATGTGTACGACCTCTTACGACTATGTTGAAGACCTCCCTCGACTATGAAGAAGACCTCCTTTCCACCTCCTTCGACCTCCTTCGACTATGTTGAAGACTGGCTTCGACCATGTACGTTTTACTCGAGGATGGCCTCTGGCAAATCATTCTGAACCATGCAAGCAAGGAAGGAACTAGTTTGGAGGATGTTAGTAAAATACAACTACTGCTGTTTGCAGTAGCCCTTTCGCTTCAGCAGCCTTTTTAAGAAATGCAGAAGGGGAAGAGCAAGGGTGAAGAGGAAGCACAAGAAGATGTCTCAATGGGTGAATGGAGATGATGTGATGGACTGTCCCAGTACACCAGATGACTGGAAGAGAGTGGCGCTGGGCTTTGACAAAAGATGGACCTTTAAGCACACATGTGGGGCAGTGGATGGCAAGCATGCCATTCTTGTCCCTGTCCCTGTACCCCTCATTTTCCTTTTCGTACAGGATGGCATTCTGCTGGAACCATTCCTCAAGGTCCCTCTCCTGCTGCCTGGTGAAGGTGTAGGGCATAACCTTCCTCCAGCCCTCCCTCACCACCAATGGGGCATCTGCCTCAGATGCTGTGTCAGACACAGGAGAAAGGGCTGCTTTGCTGCCTTCAAATGAGGCAGTGAAGGATGGGGTGGTGGTGGGGACATATACTACCACCCTGGTCTCCTCCTCCAGGGGTCTCTCATGCAGGGCTACCTCCTCCTGCACTATCACCTCCTGTGGCATCACCTCCTGCCACTCCTCCTCCTGGGTGGGCAACACCTGCATGGCAGGTTTTTCTCTCCTTCCTTTCTGGATGAAATGAGTTGCAAAATCTTCTATTCACCTCTTTCTTTCTCATCATCCAAAGATCAAACAATCATTCCAGATGAAGCAGTGATTCATCTGAACTTTTTGCAATCTGAGTTCTGCATTTGGTGTTCATAATTTGCCTCCTCCACACTGGCGAAACCAAATACAGATTGGGTTATTGCTTGGTGGAGCACCTGCACTCAGTCTGCAGTGGTGGTGGTGCGTTAAAAACAAAGTGCTCTACGACACCGCAGGCCACATAGCATCTGAGGATAAACAACGTTTTGGGTCGGGACCTTCTTCAGACTCCATGTTGAGCTTCCCGTTGTTTACCCTTTCAATTCTCCACCCCACTCCTATTCTGACCAGTATCTCTGCAAACTCACCCACTGCCGTGGTGACTCAACATAAACTAAGGAACACCGAAGGTAAAACACAAGGTGCTGGATGAATTTAGCAGGGCAGGCAGCACCTGGGGAGGGAATGGGCATGTGATATTTCAAGTTGTGACCTTTCTTCTGGCTTATGCAGTAGACGAGATTCCTTCGTTCCATAGATGCTGCCTCACCTGCTGAGTTTCTCCAGCATTTTTCCTTCTTATGAATAACATTTTATCTTCAGTCTGGGCACTTTGCAGCCTTCTAGAATGAACAATGAATTTTCCAACCAGTTAGAACGTTCTCTTGTTATTTCCCATTGATTCCCATTCTGCCGCTTTCTCACCTAATTTCTATAAAATGCCTCCCTTACAGCCGTAATGCTGTTATCACCTTATTTGTTTTAATCAATCTTCATATGGTCTATTGTCTTACACCTCACTCCTGCCTCCAGCTCTTTAAAACAAAAATTGTAAACCACCTTCTGAGGAAAGGTACCTGGCTCGAAACATTACCTGGTTTCTGCTTGACTAGCAGAGTTCTTCCAGCACTTATCCACACAGCAGGTTTCCAAGTCAGGATTGAAGTTGAAATGCTGCAGTTGTGGGATAGCAGCACTACCCATTCATCCTACTGCCACACTCGGTAGATCACAACCCCAGAATTATTAAAATACTTAAATAGAAATCCTTTATTTGTACTAGGATCCTTATGTGACATTATTTAGTTTTATGGCTTTAATGCAGAACCAAAAAATCATGCAGTGCGGAAAGAAGTAATTCATCTATTCATGTTCATAAGTGATAGGAGCAGAATTAGGCCATTTGGCCCATCAAGTCTATTCCGCCATTCAATCATGGCTGATCTATCGCCCTCTTAACCCCATTCTCCTGCCTTCACCTCATAACCCCTGACACCCATACTAATCAAGAATCTATCTATCTCTGCCTTAAAAATATCCATTGATGGCCTCCACAGCCTTTTGTTAATTCCACAGATTCACCACCCTCTAACTAAATACATTTCTCCTCATCGCCTTCCTAAAGGAACGTCCTTTTATTCTGAGGCTATGACCTCTGGTCCTAGATTCTCCCACTAATGGCAATCTTCTCCACATCATCTCTACCCAGGCCTTTCACTGTTCTTGCTTCTGTTGACTTTTGAAAGCACTACCCAATTAGTCCAATCACTCAGCTCTACCCACGTAGCCCTCTTAATTTTACTCTTCAAAGGTTTGTTCAATTTTCTTTTGGAAATTACCATTGAATATACTTCCACCCCATTTCAGACAATGATTCCTATCTGCTGAATTAAATATATCTTCATGTCTCTCAAGATAGAAACACAATGCTGGAGAAAATTAGCGGGTCAGACAGCATCTCTGGAGAAAAGAAATAGGTGACATTTTGGATTGAGACCCTTCATCAGACCCCTGACACGAAATGTCACGTATTCCTTTTCTCCAGAGATGCTGCCTGTCCCGCTTAGTTACTCCGGCATTTTGTGTCCATCCTTGGCATAATTCAGCATCAGTAGTTCCTTCTTTCACTTCATGTCCCTCTAGTTCTTTTGTCAACCGTCTGAAACTTTAAAATTTTGAGTATCAACATTTCTCATTAGAAATAGGTTTACCCTATTGGTGATGTTCAACAGCAATCCTCAGCATTGGCATCATCATCACCATCATCGTTGAAAACATCAACAGGCACGGTGCCTTACAATGCTATGTACGACAGTGATCACAAATTCTACTGAGTTGTGGATGGCTGTTGGCTTGCTAGGAGCTCATCCGCCCTTTGACAGGTCTTGTTTTTGGTCCTGCTGGAGATCCACAGCCCCCTCCTCACCTGGCAAACCAGGTGGGGGAGACTGTTTAGTCGCCGACCATCTGACCATGGAGCAGGTAGCACGGGATTACATGCTACCCATGGTGGGGGGAACTCCCCCCGACCTGCCCCCAACATTGGCGGGCAGCCAAGAACCTGGAGAAACTGTGCATAGAAGACGCACTGAAATACAAGTGTATCCCAATTATTGTGCCAAAGGGTTAAAAGTGAGCTGCACCAGCAGTTGTTTCGGTTGTACCCCTGTCACTACAAACGTCAGTACTTGGCATCATTGAAAGGTCATTACATTTATTGTCTTCCAAGATTCGGGGTATTTGGGAGTTTAGTGGGTGAGGGGAAATGGGTAGTAGGAGTGGCGCAGCTGATAGAGCTACTGCCTCACAGCTCCAGAGATCCGGGTTCGATCCTGACCTCAGGTGCTGTCTGTGTGGAGTTTGTACGTTCTCCCTGTGAACGCAGTGGTTTCTTCTGGGTGTTCCAGTTTCCTCTCTCATCCCAAAGATATGCTGGCTTGTAGGTTAATTTGCCCTCTGTAAATTGCCCAGAGTGTGTAGGGATTGGATAATAAAATGGTCTAACATAGAACAACAAAGAACATCATAGATAAGGATGTCTGAACTTTGGTGCCTTCCTTCACAGTGGGAAACTTTGATTCCACTGTGTGGGGATGTTTATGTTAAAGGCTATCGTGTTCTGTGTTCTTTTTTTATTGATATGGCTGTATGGTGACCCCCAAATGTCACTGTACCAATTGGTCATGTGACAATAACTGTCTCTTGAATCTTGAACCTTGAACTAGTGTGGACGGGTGATCGCCGTCGACTTGCTTGGGCAAAGGGTCTGTTTCCATGCTGTATCTCAAAACTAAGCTTAAACAAAATGGAGAAATAGTGATAGCAGGACAGAGACTGCTGGTCACAATAGGTCAAAGTCAAAGTCAATTTTATTCATCACATACACCCAAAGGTGAAGTGAAATGAATTTTCCAGCAGCGATACACTTAAAAAGAACACACAATGCACAATAAAATGTAACACAAACATCCACCACAGCATTCTTCACTGATTTGGAAGTTCAGCTAGTCCTCTTCCTTGTTCACCCATGGGCTGGGCCATAAACCCTCCGTAGTCAAAGAACATCTCCGTTGAGATGAGAAGAACCTTTTTCACACAGAGAGTGGTGAATCTCTGGAACTCTCTGCCACAGAATGTAGTTGAGTCCAGTTCATTGGCTATATTTAAGAGGGAGTTAGATGTGGCCCTTGTGGCTAAAGGGATCAGAGGGTATGGAGAGAAGGCAGGTACGGGATACTGAGTTGGATGATCAGCCATGATCATATTGAATGGCGGTGCAGGCTCGAAGGGCCGAATGGCCTACTCCTGCACCTATTTTCTATGTTTCTATGTTTAGTCGCCGCTACGGACAGCCCGATGTACAGGTCCTCTCGTCGGGATGATTGAAACTCCAACGTCGGGACAGTTGAACACACTCCGCGGCTTGGAGGTCCCGAATCAGCACTTTCCTACCGGAGACCGCGGCTGCAGAATGTTGTAGGCCGCATGCTGATGGTGACAGCTCTTCTCTGGCAATGCCCGGCAAGGGATCGCAGGCTCCGGATCGTAAGTCCACGCCCTGCCTGCGGCTAGAAGCTCCGCAGACCACAGCCGCACGATGCCAAAGTCCCCAGTGCAGCGATTGGAGCACTCCTCTCTGGCGACCCCCGACAAGGGTTCGCCCGCTCCGTGATGGAAAGTCTACGTTGCGCCTGCTACCAATGCTCCGGGCCCGACTCCAGGAAAGGCCGCTCCAATCCATGGCATTTAAGGGCCTCGAGGGAGGCGACATGGAAAAAGTCGCCTCTCCGTGGTGGAGGCAGCTGAAAGCGGTTTCCCGTTTTCCCCTCCACACCACCCCCACACAAGACACACCAAGAGACACCAAAACAAACACTTGGACACACTAAAAAAAACAGCAAAAGTAGAAATAATGAACACGCTGCTGGCAGGGCAGCCGACCGACCTCAAGGATAGGGGCAAATGAACAGTCTAGGTGGTCAATGGGTGATAGAGTCAAATGTCAGCTCGCCAAATGAGGATGATATTACTATGCAGAAAACCTTGTTGAAATTTCCTGAGTGTATCGACCCTAAGGTGGTCACAATTGCATTCTATTCCTGGAAATAATATTTTGGACATATATTCTCTCGGAACTCTGCAATGGTTATTTGGTACTTTGTGTTCTTCGTTTTCTAGTTAACTTTGTGAAGTTATACTAACTATTTTCTGTTTTCAACATCTGAATTCTAATCTGCCGGTATTAGTTTGCTTTTGTTTAAAGATGTTACTGTCTGTTTTCTTTGGCTATGGGAAACAAAGAAGGCAGAAAAGAAGCCAGGAGAGATAAAAAGTAATTAAAAAAGTAGTGTACTGTGATGGATGCCACAGCAGGCAACAGTTTTCATACCTAGATCAAAACATAGATAGGGTAGACAGTAAGACCCTTTTAACCAGGATGGCGAAATCAAATGCTAAAGGGCATAGGTATAATGTGAGAGGGGCAAAGTTTAAAAGGGATGTGCAGGTCAAGTTCTTTA